>OY759221.1:47274166-47777026 GCA_963662175.1 Aradus depressus | reverse complement strand
AGATGGGATCTTGTCCTGCGACTCCAGCCACCACTCAAGCCTGTTCTTCACCATTCTTTCGAAGGTCTTCAACATGCAAGATGACAGGGCTATCGGTCTGTATGAAGCTCCATCACTGTGCGATCTACCCGGTTTTAGCAATGGGATAACCAAATAATCCTTCCAATCCTCCGTGAAGACCCCAGAAAGCCAGATCTCATTAAATGCCTTCAACAGGTGGAGTTTGGTTGTGACCGGCAAATTTCTGATCATGTCATAATGGATCCCGTCCATCCCTGGAGCCGTATTCTTACTGTTGGATTTGATCGCCATGTTCAGTTCGGCCAGCTCGAACCTGTCTGTTAGGAAGTGTCTCTCTGATATGTAATGTGACATATGGTGATGTTAATAAGGTGTTAAAATAATAAGAATATATGAGTAAGATAGGAGCTGGAATTATATATATAAAATAATAGAATGAGATTAAAAATGGGTTATGAACCTGTTTAAAATGTTTTTTTAAAGTGTAATTATCAGTTAACATTACACTTTGGCGCAGTCGGTAGGACACGGACTGAAGACTAAGGTATATATGCTTCATTATACTATAAATTATGTCTTCCATAGAGTTCAAGTTCAGATTTAAGAAATTTGGAGATAAATGCATTCTATATGCATTCAAAGAAAAAAATAGCACTGATTGGGTTACAGTTGAACCCGCATTTCGAGACCTACAATTTCACACAGGGCTTCTGTCGGTTGAGGGTGTTCGACTTATCCTCCAAGAGGATTTCAGGCAAAAGTCTATATCAATAAGCATTTCTAAAGAATTGGCTGAGGTTTATCGTTCACCCTCCTGTTCTCAGGACGTAGAAGATTCGGATCTTGAAGAAGAGGGGGTTGACTCTCATTCTCATTCCCCCGGTGTCCCTTGCTCAAATTCCTGAGCGGAAAATGTCGTTGACGCTATTAGACTATCAACAGCGCCTCAACCAGGAGCTGATACAAAGTAGTCAGCAGGGGGTACAGAAAATGATGGAAGCAATGATGGCATCTTTTGCTGAAGTCATAACAAAATTGAACTGTAAACCGGAAAAGATGGATATTAAGAAATTCGACGGAAAAAATGAAGATCCCAAAACCTGGATACTTATATATGAAAAAGCCTGTTCCTCCAACAACTGGGACAGTGACCATTTGAAAATTTGTAATCTAGTTTCCCATCTGGTACCCCAGAGCACTGCAGAGAAATGGTACCATTCCCTCATGGCGAAAGAAACTCCAAATGAATGGGCCCTTTGGAAAAGCTCATTCCTTAGTTCGTTTCAACAAAACCTTTTGGAACTAGCGATAAGATGCAATAACTATGTCTATCGTGGAGGAACAATGTTGGAGTATTTCTTTGAGAAAGAACGTCTTATTAATCTTGCCTACGGCAGTCTCTCAGATAGGGCCTTTCTCATAATGGTTATGTTGGGACTACCCGAAGATCTCCAGAGCCAGTTGTCCATCCTGAACATAGAGACAAGGGAGGAACTCCGGGCAGCTCTCGTCAAGCTGAAGCCGGCCGCCGCTACTTTCCAATCTTTTGGAAGATCTTGGAGCTCTCAGGAGAGAAGAAAGAAGCCGAGCGAAATAAAAAAAAAAGGAATTAATAATATAGATGGTGATGAAGGAGTGGATAATGTTATAATAAATGATATTTGTTTATACTCATGTTATACCTCTCTTTTACCTCCAACTAGCCAACTAAATGTGAATAATGTTAACCTGACTGCCCTCCTAGATACAGGCTCCAGTGTGAACCTTGTCAGGTGTGACGTGGTTAGAGCACATGGCTGGCAGCTAGTTCCCGACAGACAAGTACTCAGAGGCTTTAACGGGGCCACAGAAAGGATTCTAAATTCTGTACAAATCAAAATTAAATACGACTCAATGATCGTTGAAACCAAAGCCTATGTAGTCCAGCAACTATCCTATGACCTAATAGTTGGGCTAGCCACTTTAAGAGCGTTAGGTTATTCAATAATAAGTAAAACGACTCATGAAGAATTAGGTGTCTGCCCACAGTCACAGGAGGTACATATAAGATCCAAGGTTCTTTGCACCAAAGAGGATCTAATCAAAATGTTTCCTATTCCTCAAGAAAGTGTGTCTCACTCGGTGTATTCAGTTCCCTTTGATTTGAAGAGGGACGCAGAAATTGTACGTTTAAAGCCATACAGGCTATCTAGGGACAGGTACATGTGGGCCCAGGAGAGGATCCAGGAGTTACTAGATCGTAATATCATCAGGGATTCAAACTCTAAATACGCATCGCCCTGTGTCATTGTTCCTAAAGAAAACGGCTCATTGCGGTTGTGCCAAGATTATAGATCCTTGAATAGCCAAACCGATCTCGATCCCTTTCCTTTTCCTATCATTGACGAATTAATTTGTAACTTTGGCGGTTGTAATTTTTTCACCAAGATAGACCTGAAGGATGGCTTTTATCAAGTTCCGCTGACCGAAGAAACAAAGCAGTTTACAGCATTTGTTCTTCCTTTCGGTCATTATGAATTTAATTTCTTACCATTCGGTTGGAAAAATTCCCCTCCTAAGTTTCAGAGGTTCATTACCAAGGTATTAGGAAACCTGCTGAAGGATCCATGCATATCTGCGTACATTGACGACATACTGATCGGCGGACGCTCGAAGGAAGAATGTGCTCACAAGACATATTTAGTTGTTGAAAGGCTAACTAAGGAAAATGTGAAAATTAACTTGGAAAAAAGCATTTTCTGCAATTCCAGCGTACCTTTTCTTGGAAGAGTTATTGATGGGAAAACAAAAACAACAAAACAAGAGTCCATAGAGAAAGTGAGAAATATGAGCAGACCTCACGATGTCCATACACTGCGGGTGTTCACTGGCCTCACCAGTCACTTCAGAGCATTTATCCCAAAGTATGCCGACATAGTCAGACCTCTAGACCGGCTGAAGGGTAAGGAGGTAGAATTCACGTGGACCAAAGAAACAGAGGATGCTTTTAGGACTTTAGTAGAGAAAATTACCAGCAACCCTGTGCTTCAGCTACCGGACTGGAACTTGCCATTCGAGCTGTGTACTGATGCATCCCACTTTGGTTGTGGGGCTATCTTGTATCAGCGGGACCAGGCTCTTCCCAAGAAGCAGCAGCTCAGAGTAATTGGGTATTTCTCTCATTCTTTCACGAGTGCGGAGCTCAACTATTCTGTGACAGAAAAGGAAGCCCTGGCTGTGGTAAAGGCAATTAAGTATTTCAGGTCGTACATAGAGTCTAGGGAGGTCTCCATAAACACCGACCATCAAGCACTCACCCACATAATGAATATGGCGGAACCTAAAGGCCGGCTGGCAAGGTGGCAGGTCTTTTTAATGAGCTATAATATCAAAATTCTACACCGAACCGGAAAAGATCTAGAAGATACAGACGTACATCAAATTTGGCAAAAAGCTGAGACCGGTAACAACAAGGACAAAGTACAAGTAAAACCTGACATGGTGCCGGTGATCCTTCGTTCTTATCATGACGACCCCGACTCAGGTGGGCATGACGGATTTTGGAAAACCTATTTCAAAATCAAATGTAGATTTTATTGGCCAAACATGAAACAGAATATTCTGAATTATGTCAGAAGTTGTCATGCATGTCAATTAGCAAAATTTAAATTCAGGCCAAAACCTGATGTAATGATTATTCCAAGCACAGCAGATGCACCCTTCGAATGTATTCATTTGGATTTTGGTGAAAGAATGAAGAAATCAGAGACAAGCCGAAAGACACAGTCCTTTATTGTTGCTGTCGATGAACATTCAAGATATGTTTGTACCAAAGCCATGAAAGAAAGTGCATGTGCTGTTATAAATTTCTTAGAAGAGTTTCCTCACATCAATAAGGTGAAAAAGATAGTTACTGACAATGGACCGCAGTTTGTCTCAGGAGCATTGAAAACGTTCGCAGACGAGAGACAGATCAAGTTAGTTAGAACTGCTCCATATCACCCAGCTGGAAACGGATTGGCCGAAAGGAAAATCAGAGACATTAAACAATTCATGTCTCTATACCCTACCTTTAAAGGAGGATGGAAAAACTGTTTAGACGCTGCCGTGAGACACATCAACAGATCGTACACATCGTTCTTAGGTTGCTCCCCTCAGTTAAAAGCTTTCGGCGTCAAAGCTTCTCTGCCTGCTGACGATAAGTACGGGATCTCTCTCGATATGATCAAAGAAACGCCCTTGTCCGAAGAAAAACAAAACCAATATAAAGAAAATATGAAGCATTACTTCGACAAGCGACACGCTAAAAATATTCCAGTAATAACGGAAGAACACCAAATTCTCGTGCAAAGCGGATACCAAGGAAAGAATCCCATTATTAGAGGACCCTTCAAAATTAAGGAAATCATCCGGATGAACGGGTTTCCAAAAACAATAATATATTATGGGAACTCCGGAACAGAGCAGGCGGCTGCCATGAGGAACGTCTTGGTATATCATTGCAGGAGCAATGAAGGTCTTAAGAAAGGGAGTATGTAATGTGACATATGGTGATGTTAATAAGGTGTTAAAATAATAAGAACATATGAGTAAGATAGGAGCTGGAATTATATATATAAAATAATAGAATGAGATTAAAGTTGGGTTATGAACCTGTTTAAAATGTTTTTTTAAAGTGTAATTATCAGTTAACATGATATCCTATCCATTGCTCCCACCCACGCCGGAACGAAGGGAGGGGCCAAACGTTCCATGAAGTCCACACACCACTCTCCCGTCTCTAAAGGGGGCTTATTACTTTTCTTCCTGTTTGATAGTTTTTTTATTTTGTCCCAAATTTCTTTTACAGGCGTACATCTGTTCAAATTACCACAAAATTCGCGCCAACTATTAATTTTACTTTCTTTTACCGCCTTCTTAAATTCCGCATCCGCTCGTTTATATTTCATGAGATTTCCCAAATCCGAATTCTTTTTATAATTATTGAAGTTGGCTTTTCTTTTGTTTAACAAATCGCTGAGGTTTTCATTCCACCAGGGACGATTAAATTTGGGATTTATATATTTTCTAAATTTCGGGATTGCTTCTGCAGCTGCTTCATTTATAACGTTAATGCAATGGTCATACCCTTCATTTAGACTACTGTCTGAACTCCTGAATTTATCATTCATGGAATAACTAAATTTTTCCCAATCAGCTTTTCTAATGTTCCACCTTCGAAAGGGTGTGACGAGGAGTTTGTTAATAGAAATATCATTTAAAGTGATTACAATGGGGAGGTGGTTAGAGCCGTGAGGGTCATACAATGTCTCCCAATCCACTTTACTGGCCAAACCTGAAGAACAAAAAGTGACATCCACCGCCGAGTTGCATTTCTGGGCAACGTTATTAACATAAGTAGGGCTGCCATCATTTACTACTATCATATTGCTGTTTTCAATAGCCGCTAAAAGATTTTTGCCCTTCTTGTCACATCTATCGCAACCCCAAGAATAGTGGTGAGAATTGAAATCACCTCCAACCAAGGTAGGTTTTGGAATGCCTCGCAACAACCGGTCCCAGTCTGCCTCTGCCACTTGGTTGTTGGGCTCATTGTAAATAGAGATGATACTGATGGCAGAATTGGAGACTAACCTAATCTCCGCTCCTACCATCAGCACATTCCTGACCTTGTAAAAATTGGTGATCTGGGTGTAGGGGATGCTACTCCTAATGAGGAGCGCTACCCCGGACCTGGCGTCTGCCCTGTCCTCTCTCAGCACATTGTACCCCGGGAACCCGACATACACTCCTGGCCTGAACCACGTCTCAGACACAAGGGCCACGTCGATACCGTGCTTGTGCAACATCCACTCCAAACTGGCTTTGTTGGCTACAGCAGAACGAGCGTTCCATTGAAGGATCTTAAGAGTTCTGTCCATAATAAATACTTAATTTTTTATTAAATCGCCCAACTGGTCTGAGAAGAGAGCAGACTAAATATGGATGTATGGAAAGAATGGGAATTCTATTAAATAGTATGTAAATGGATTTGTATGTAAGTACACCCAAAAAGGCGCACGTAAACACGAGAACCAGAGGGAATTCACAACTAAAACCATAAACGCAGAAAATTGAATTATTATTTACAAATAAGAAAAGAGGCTTCAGTGAATTGAGCATTCCTTGAAATGATTTTGGAAATAAACTCATTACATTAATTGGATACGGACCTATCATCATTTACTTTAAATTTTTCCACATTTTCTGAACCGTCGCTTACCAAATTGTGCAGGGTCATTGCCAGCAACTCAACGATCTGGTCCTTGGACAGTGAGGAGTTCTGGATCTTACTAATTAGGTTAGACAGAGATTCCACGAACCTCTCCATGAAGGAGGCCGCCTGAGGGTTGGACTCGATCGGCTGGAGAGGTAAGGAAGGGGTCGAAAGGACAGGCCACTGCGAGCCTTTAGGTGCAGCGTAAGGGGAAAATCGTCTCACTTTAATTTTAGTTTTTTTGCTAAGCATATTAACAGTATTATTTTTGTTTTCGGGGGAACTATTTGAATTACTGTCCAAGACAGGAAATTCCGACACATTTTCTAATAGGTTAAATTTATTTTTAGTAACGGTCGAATAGAGGGTTGTGGAAATAACAGACTGTTTTTTCTTTTCGAGGTTTGCGACATAGACGGGACACTCCCGATAGGTGGCCTTAGGGGACCTTTGCAATGGACACAGACGGGGAGGGTGAAGGTACATTCGGTGGAGGCATGCTTGTCCCCATAGATCTCGCATCGCACAGAGCCTCGGCACTGCGCCTTGACATGACCAAAGTTCAGACATGAGTAACACTGAAGAAGGGGGGGGGGGGGGGGGCACGTAGGGGGCCACCGGACACCTAGCTCCGTAGATATAAACGTATTCTGGCAGTCTTTGGCTGTCGAATGTTAGAACGCATGTACCTAGTTTAATGCGCTGAGACGGATCCTCTTTCTTGCCTCTTGTCATTCGTTTAATTTCCACTATTTTTGATGGGGATTTCACAACCTGCAAAATTTCATCATCATCCAAGGAAGTGTCCACCCCGCGAATGACACCCCTCTTATTAATTAAATGGCGCGGAATGAACGCATATGTATGTTTTTCCTTCAAAAATTCCCACGTTATAAAACTATTAGCGGCTACAGAGGAACTGAAGGTGACACGGAACCTATTTTTCCCTGCCACCGCTATATTTGAGATGTCTTTCACATATTTAAAGTTATTGGAGAACATCCACTTTCCAAAACCCATCGGGTGAATGGAACCTAGCGTTCCCTGCAAACCTTCCACATAAACACAGAAAGGACCAACATTAGTGTCCTTAAACTTACCTGATTGTAATTTAGATATTTTATTGGCAACCTGTAATTGGTCCGCTGCGCTGCTGCAAGACTCAACCACTTGCTGGCTCACGAGAACCTTGGCCGAGCCCCTGTGGATCTCCTCTGCGGCCTGCCTCTTGCCCCCCGCCTTGGCAGCTACCGGGCCCGGGCTCAAGTCCATCCCTGCTCCTCCTGCTGCCTCCTGCTCCATTAATGGACTATCACCACTACTCCCCGGGGGCTCCTCACCCCCGCTTGAAGCGTTCATCCCTAACTCACTAAATAATACTTACGAAAAAGTTGAAGATTTAAATTAATTTAATGATAAGAATAAATTATCTTAAAGGAATGAAGAAATAAGAACACAAACTAACGAAAGAACCAACTGAACTAAAATTTAAATTGAACTAGTAAATATTTGAAAATTATTTAGAACTAAAAAAAAAAAAAAAAAAAAAAAAAAATAGTTTTTTGTAAAATTCAAATGAATAAAACCAAAGAACTAGTTAAAGTCCTCACTTCCTGTTCGAGAAGTGGTAAAAGGCCGGCTACCCCGGTAGTTGGTTCTAGACAGTCATCGTGTCTAGTACGCTTGGTAAGTATCATCTTAAATATTTGGTGTTATTGTTGAATTTTTTGCTTTTTTGAATTTTTTTATTTTTCATTTATTTATTATTTTTTATTTTATTTTTTTATTAATAGCATACATTCTTTGAATCTTCGCAGCCCTTCCCTGTGTACATATCCGTGAACTCTGTTGAGCTTTCGTCAACACTTTGGCAAGTTATTTTTTCCTATTAAATTGTCAAGATAAATTGTGTCATTTTTTATAATTACTAAAAAAATATTGGTATTACGTTAGAACCATAACGATCATCTTAGTTGCGTGATATCACTTCGCTTGTATAAGACCGGATGTTGTATGTATAAAAATTTTTAGTATCGAGTTGGGTCTCTACTCAAAGATTATACAGCCCTGAACTTAATTCTGAAATTAGTTTTTCGTTATTAGTGGCGGGGTATTTCCGGTCGGGCTCTGAGTGTATAAGGACCTACCGCCTAATATACTGATCGTAAAAATATGCTCCCACCTGATTTAGATTGAAAAGACAATTTAGATTCAGGGATACCTCCCCTCTACTCGGCCATATGAGCATGCTGTCCTTCAGAGAGCTGGTGAATAGCTTTTAATGTGTTTTTGTACTGATAATTTGGTAACAGCGCTATCGCCCCGAATATTGATGTTAAAAATTTACTTTAAGTTCTATGAGACTCAGTAGAAAATGTAGATCCGAGGAGAGTTTAAACTATCTACGTCCGAGCACGCTGTCCTTCGGAGAGTAGTCTTGAGCTGGATGTGCTGATTTAACATCATTATTCCAGTTTATAATGTGTAATTTGTCCCAATTTCACATTTTTATATAAGTATTGGATTTTTATCTAGTTTAACTTGGTATACGTTGTTAACAGGTGTCCTCCGATCGTTTGACTTGTCTATCATCGGGTGTGTTCGGTCATCATCGGCTACCTTCGAGTTTATGTAAGATCGCCTTCTCCTCTAGCCTCTACTCCATCCTATAAGAATAAGCTCTGTGATCAGTTTCATTCAGTCTTCATTGAGACTTTCAGGTGACAACATCGCTGAGGTACACTTTATTGATAGAACCTTGAGTTACCCTTGTTAAATACAGATTTCGTCATGCATAAGTGTAATTATTGTGGAGACGAAATACTTCTAAAAATGGACTTTGACATACATATCGTCACCTCTAAGGTAAAAGACTTTAACCCTCAATTTGTAAATTTTACAGGAGCAACAATTTTTTGTTTTCTTAATTATTTTTTTATCTAGAGAGCTACATTAATTGTTTTTTGTAAACGTTTTATTTTTTTGTCATATTGTGTAAAAATATATTGCATTGGGATTTTATATCAATTACCACATTAAAAAAACTGTACAAATTGTGGGTTACAGGGTTTTACCTCTGACAATTGTGGGGAAAATAGAAAGTAACCCTCAATTCTTGAATAATTGTTTTATTACTACTTTATTAGCAATTCATTAAACATTTTTTGTAAAACCATGTAAATATTAATTATAAAATAATTAGTTTTATAAAAATACAAACTTTTTTTTTTTTTTTTAACACATTTTTTAGTCATTATCAGAAAAAACAAAATTAAAATTTCAGTCATCATGTTCAAAGGATTCTTCTTCATCAGTTTCGTTTAAACAATCCCTCGTATCATTTGTCTTTGGCAGTTCACGATATTCTTGATTTAATCTACTGTTTATTATGGTTACCGACTCTAAAAAATTTATGAAACTCATCGCCAAAGCTAACTTTCTAGACAGGATAATTTATCATGAAAACTTAGTATCTGTAACTATGAGTAAAACAAAATTATTATTTAATAAGCCTATATATGTAGGCATGTCGATTTTAGATTTGTCCAAAACTGTGATGTACGATTTCCACTATAATGTAATGATGAAAAAATATAATCCTAATACTCTAAAATTAATGTACACAGATACGGACAGTTTAGTTTATTTAATTAATACAACCGACTGGTATCAGGATATGAAAGCGATGGAAAATTATTTTGATACGTCTGATTTCCCGCAGGATCATCCTTGTTATTCGGTTTTAAATAAAAAAATCCTAGGAAAATTCAAAGATGAGACCAATGGCGTTATCATTAATAAATTCGTAGGACTTAAACCGAAGACGTATGCTATGGATATATCCTATCCCAAGTAAAAAAATAAAAAAATGTATTAAAGGTGTTAAAAAAACAGCCGTTGAAAAAAATATATCGTTGGAAGATTTTGAGAAATCGCTTTTTGAAGGAAAAATAGTATATACAGACATGAGAATGATTCAGTCGAAAAAACATGAGTTGTTCAGAGTTAGAATTAATAAAAAGGCGTTGTCGTCGGAAGATGATAAAAGAGTAGTTTTATCTGATGGTATTCATAACTTAGCTCATGGACATTACTCAATTCAAACCTAGTGCTGGGAGGTATAACCTGGCTACCCATTTTTTCCGAGGGGACTTAAATATCGGAAAACATTCCTATTCCCATCCCATTCCTACTATCCTCTTGAGGCTTAGTCTAGACTGATCTGATATCTCTTGGTTTTGAATGGTCACTGGCATGGTGTGAAAACCTGTAAACCTAATTGGTCACTGGCGTGGTGTGAAAACCCATAAACCTAATTGGTCACTGGCATGGTGTGAAAACCCGTAAACCTAATTGGTCACTGGCGTGGTGTGAAAACCCGTAAACCTGTACAAAAGAAAAACCTAAAGATTGAAGACAAGCCCTGACTCGAGCCTTTATCCTTTCCCTATCCCCACCCACCTCTTCGACGTATTTCTACCTTGGCGCTGGTGAAGAGGCTTACCGGTTTATTGATTAGTCAATAAAGCGAACTAAAAGAAATACACATCCCTATAAAGTCTGTTTTAGGTACCTGGTGTAGAGATGCTGCCAGTTAAGTGTTGGAGATGAGAAGCAGTCTACGAAGAAAATAAATGTAAGTAAAATATACCGCCTAAGATATTGAGACCTCTGGACCTAGACCTATCCCTAGAGCGAGTGTGAGGTGTAGGTGTATGCATGGGTAGACCGCGTATTAGACATCTAGAGAGATTGTAGGAATTGGGCGAAGCATGGTGGTGCCAAGGTTAAAATTACTGGACTATGATGAAATCTGAAGAAAATTGTTCGGGTGTAGGCAAGCTGAAGTAAGCAATTGATGTGGGGAAGTATAAGTAGGAAGAAAATTGCTAGGGTGTAGACAAGTAGAGAAAAAGTATACAATTGATGTGGGGAAGTATAAGTGAGAAAATTGTGATGTCGCTGTACTGAGGGTTGAAGGAGAAGTAAAAGTGAATGTATGCCGGTCTTGAAAAAAGTATTTTGGATGGGGTGTAAGGGTTTCTATTGAGGTTGTTCAGGTTTAGAAGGAGAAGTACAATTGATCTGGGGAAGTAGGATTTACGAATTATGATTTTAGAATAATTGATGTGGGGAAGTAGGATTGAAATAAAAATTAGATTAAGTGTTGATGTGGGGAAGTATAAGTGAGAAAATTGTGATGTTGCTGTTCTGAGGGTTGACGGAGAAGTAAAAGTGAATCAGAAAATTGGGAGGGGCGATTGTTGAAAAAAAGGTTTTTGGATGGGGGTTCTTATTGAGGTTGTTCTGGGTTAGAAAGAGAAGTATAATTGATCTGGGGAAGCAGGATTTACGAATTATGATTTTACAATAATTGATTTGGGGAAGTAGGATTGTAATACAAATTAGAGGAAGTGTTGAAGTGGGGGAAGTAGAGAACGGAAAATTAGAACAGGGTAATGTGAATTTAAAAAAATATACAGTAGGGATGACTTGAAAGAAATTTGGGGGCGAGGGGCGATCTAAATGAGCGAAAAGGCTAGAAACCGCTGAACCTTGGTGCTCCTAATAATACACGGCTAGGTTTATATACCTAGATTATCACCACCATCAGCAACCATGTCACAATGGTCGCGGGGTTAGCGTATCGGTCTCCCAAGGCAAAGGAGCCGGGTTCGAACAACTTATTTTTTTCTTAAGAAGCTTCACTAAAAAATTATTAATTTCAATTCTAGAAGCTTGGGAGCGCTAGTGAGCTAATTATAAAAATTTAGGGCCATAGGCGAGAGGGGTGGGGTAAAAATTAAAAGTAAGGTATGGGTTTAGAGGGAGAGCGGAAACTTATTGGGATTTAGAGGGAGAGCGGAAACTTATTGAGATGTGGAAGTGATTCCGGGGTAAGGGATGAAAAAAAGGGGGGTGTAGGAGGGGTTGAGTTGCCCCTGCACTGAAAAAGGATACTAACCCAGTTGCTCTTTTAGCCCTTGCGCCAAAACATACTTTTCTCCCCTACTATTCTGTGATTGAGCAAGAAATTAAACGAGCCAGAAAATCGGGCCCAATTTTCATCCCGGCTCAGTACGCCCAATTGATACGTACTTCTAAGAAAACTCCTCCGTATTACCAGGTTAATGAATTGGATCACACAGATATTATAGATTTTAAATTATTATCATCCAATTTTGGAAATAATAATTTCAACATAAATTCCAATTATGAAAATTTCAACTTTACGGACATAAAAGTAATGAAAATACTTCGAGAAAGCCCTCTTCAGTTTTCCTACAAGATTTCATACACAGATGAATTCAAGACTGTTGACATCTGTCAGGTCAAGAGAAATACGAGACGAAACTCACGAACTAGTGACCGCACGTGCGCCGACGTTGAAAGGCTGAAATATTTTGAATTGTCGGGGGAGAAAAAAGCTTACACTCAGCCCTCTGGAATATCCGCAAAGAAGAAAAAAGATTTGATAAGTTTGGTCACCATGAAACACATTCCTTCGTGCCACTCCGAATTTTATAACTCTTTAAGACTGAATGCGTCTGTGATGGATACCTAATCTAAATTTATATTTACAAAAAGGCTGAACTAAACAATTAGAATAATATTTGTATTGAATTAGGTAGATACCTCTAAAGCCATCATTATTATTTTGATTTTGTTGTTCCACAGATTTTTTGTTTTTCATGCTTTTGATGTTTTTTTAAAACAATAATAAAATTAAGGTTGAACTGAATATTTTCTACTTGCTTTTGGTTGTTTTTCAACTCATAATATTTGAGCGATAATAAATAATGTAATTGTGTGGCTTAATTAATTAACATTTTAGCTAATAATGTTTGGAGAAAAAATCCCTATTTTGCATCTACCTTAAGTACAAAAAAGTATAATGTTCTTACTTTTAAACGTTCCTTAAAAATTATGGTAATAAAAGAAATACACAAAGGAAACATTTTGTGTGGTATAATCGTTTAAACAGCGAACGGCTAGATAATTTATGAAGATAATTAGGTCCTTATTGCAGCGATATGTAATGATGGTTCCCTCTATAACTCGCCGTGGAAGCCGAGAACAGACATCAAAAACACTTGAGGGCGGAAATTCCAGTTACTGGACAAAAACCCTCGTGAAATCCCTATATTTCCGATTAGGAAAAGTCTGGAGTCCAAATGATCGCCACTTCTGCTGGGAAAGGGGTGAGAGAGAGAAAATAAGAAAAAGAGTTATAAAAGAAAAACGTGGAAATATAATCTTCGTAATAAACTCAAAAATCACTTCAAAATAACTAATAGACTGGTGAAATATCTAATACAAAGGATCCCCTCTAAAGAATAATATATATATATAATAATTTCAAATATACTTCATTTACAATATACAGCACCTGGTATGTTCGCTCTCTGCGGAGGCAAGTTGGTCTCTCTCTAGCTCGTCTAGGAATCGAATGTATGCTCTAAGTTGATTGATAGCTCAACCTAGGAGGTGAGCGCTCCCGGTGTACAACCGTTCAATCAACATAGGTACATTTCCGAACGACTATCGATAAATGAGATGGGGTGAGTTCCATATGTGAACCATATATGTAACTTCGTTACATATTACCCCCCTCTTCCTCCTCAAGAGAGGCAGGAAAACAAATCCGGTGGCATTACTCAAATATACCAGCTCATGTATTCACCCGTCGCAAGGATAGTCTAGCCATATACTATGGGGTGGGGTGGGGGACCCTCCCTGAAAAGCAAGGGGGATTGTCCCTCCTATCGTCACCAAACATCCTGTGCTGGGACGGCAGGCAGAGACTTAAACCGAGCTAAGCGGCCTTGCTACTCCTAGGTTGCGCACAAGCTCGCCTCAGCTGGTGGAAAAATTCCCCCACCCCCTCAAAAATGCCGGGGTTCCCAGATGACTGGTTGCGTAAACCGACAACCCATAAAGAAAAAAAAAATATCAAAGGAAAAAATTTTCCAGTCACCTAAACTAGAAACTAGACTCACGATGAGTGGGTAACCTCTAAGTTTAGGCTGCGGGTGAGTACAATGATAAACCCATGGCTGGTCAGTAGTCATAATAAGTAACCAAAACAAATATACATCATATGTACAACTTGCCACCGGTTTTGTCCAAAAATACTAATAACGACCATTGGTCTTTTAAAAATAAAAATACTTGCCCTCCAAAAACAAAAAAATTTTCCCACATTATGGATACTTCCTATTAAAATTTATACAATAATTTCAATTTAACTCGAGAGTCAGCAGGCCTTGGTTATTTTACCATAAAATGCTCAGACTATTTCTGTTCTTCGCATTATCAGGAAAAAAGTAACCACAAACGCAAGTGTGATGGTGAACACAAATTTAATTGCGAAGGCAATTTGAGATCCCATGATCCCCAAAAGAAATTATTCCATCTCACTGTAAGGCGTTTGTAACGACATAAAAAAACCTGTAAGCTGATCTCGGTTCTATCCTTGAATTTAAAACACAAGTATAATTCAAGTATCCATTTATCTAACAATTAATGACAATTTCTTCCTAAGTCCGATATCATAATATACAAAAATTGACTTTCTTGGTTCAAAAGAGAAAAATTTACTAAGACCCCATAATCCTAACAATCTTTTCCTAATTTACCAGTCTTCAAAAGTACAATATAGTAAAGAAAAAATGATATGACAATATTTACAAAAATTCTTCGGTGTCCCTTATCAAAAATTTACACAATTCAAAACAAATTAAATAGGGTACACGGTTTCATTTTTCATTGAAGTTCATATAGGAAGGTTTTCAAATGCATACTCATTTTTCAATAATTATATGAAACAAAAAACAACATTGTAATGACAAATATTCAATATAAATTTATGTTCACTATCCGTGATAAACCTTCTCATAACATCATCAAAATACATAATATTATATGGCCAATATATATCTTATATAAACCTGATATGCATATTTCCCAAAGAATACATATGAACATAAAGACTGAGGATAGACAACACTCACAATAGGAAAAACATATACAGAATAAGGATATAGGTACCAATACACGTATAAACACATCAAAATATTGCGCAAATACAAATATAATAATAATCAAAAACAATTTATGTTCATCAAATACAAAATAAACCATAAAATATTATTTCGCCGTGGTATACCGTTTCAACTGTGAAACTTAAGCCTTCTTAGTCTAACGGGTGATCAGTCCGTCGAAAACAATAATAGACAGGCGACGTAAAATCTTACGCACGTCGTGCGCGCGAAGAATATTACTTAAGTATACCTTTATGTGCACACTATCATAATCAAATATCATTATTTACTAATAATTGTAAACTATTTACCTTGGTATACTGCGTATTTACCGCTATGCGCGACTTTGATCCATTTGTCTCTCAGATATCAAGGTTGGATCTGCGATCTACGCAGAATTCCAAACCTGGGAAATCTCGGCTGCTGTAATGATTCCAGGGTGAGAGATCGTGACAGGACCTCGGCTATGTAGTTCCTCTGACCTGAAACGTCTCGCACCTCATACCAAAATGACATGAGATATCAAGAAACCATACGAGGCAACCTTCCAGACAATTGATCTGATTTTGTCAACGCAATCAAATCAGAATGATCATAATACCAAAACTAATAAAAGGTCTGTTCTCGCAGAACCTTAAATCGCAACAACAAATTTGCGTAAAAACCGAAATATATATAAAATAACCAATTACGTTATTATCAATATAAACCATATAACAATCATATCTCTTTCGGTGCACATAATAAAAACACATAGTAGGTACTATAAGTAATCGAGTAGAAAACAATACATACATCTACAAAATTCACTTTGTTTAATCAAAACTCATTCATATAATCACAATTATCATTAAAAAACCATAAACATACCTTATCAAAGCAAAATCGTAAATCCAAATCAATAATTAGGCCATATTCATTTATAATTAAACACTTTTATCAATTAATACACTTTTGGATTTCTTTTTCCTACTCGTTTTGCAATTAGAATTGTAATTACACCTTTTATTATTCACAATACATTCCTTAATTAGACCTTTAAGCGAATCTCTACTTAAAGTAAATAATTGACTCTGTCCATTCGACGGAGAGGTTACTTTATCATTGGTTACATATCGACCTGCCTTGGCCGAAAATTGATTACCTTTGTAAACATAACTTTCAGAATTTCTATTTCCATAACCACCATTATCTCGCTTTCTGTAATAATTACCTTGTGAATTTCTATTCACATTGCCATTAGAAAAATTACCATTAAATCTATTGCGATTGTAACCATTATATCTAAAAAATCTCATATGATTACCTTGCGATTTACTCCGATCAAAATGTTGATCATTAAACTGACCTTTACACAACAACCTTTCCGTATAATTGGTTTCGAAATTAGAACCATTATAATTTTCGGAACTTTCAATCAAACACAATTTGTCTACCTCTTCTATCAAATTGTATAACTCCTTAAGATTAGTAGGCCTATTTTGAAAATTACAGAAACCTCTTGTTTTAGAGTTTATACCCTCTAAAACTATTACGACGATATCATATTCACTATTTCTATCAAGTATTTTGCAAAATTTCACCACACTAACAGCAAAATCACGAAAACTTTCGTCGACCTTTTGTACTCGATGAATATACTTAAATTCATATAATAGACGTACCTTGGGAGTGGTCAGTTCCCTAATAAATTTATCTCGGATTTCATTGAAATCGCACATATTCAATTCTACTAATTTCTTCAAAATTCTATTCGACGGGTCCTTATAAGACAATCTCTTAATTATGTCACTCATATATTGCTTCTCTATCAAATAACAATCAAATAAATTTTCCAAAAACACTATAACACTAGTAGGGTCATTAACGATTAACCTAGGAAATGATTCGATTCTCCTCTCAATATAATTAGGAATCTTAATTTTATTAAAAGTACATTCACTAACCTTTGAATCCATACTTAGGAATGCGCTATTCAAACCTTGATCAGATTTTTCGGGAACTTCCGTTTTTCTGGATTTCCCAAATTCGGCTGATAACTGGTTGAGGTTTTCCCGATCTGCTTGCACGGCAGTCGATAAATTATTCAACCCCAATTGGATAGCGGCCATTATTCGTTTATTTTCAGCCCTTTCTCCGACCAAACTATTTACTTTGTCGGATAAGGAATTAATAGTGTCTATTAATTTTTCCATCATAGAAGGACTAACTGTTTCAGTCGCCATCTTAAGATTGCTAAGAAAACTAAAGAAAACAAATTAACAAACAAGATCCTACCTAAGTCTATAATCCCCAAAGTGAATCACCAAGAGGTCAAAGTTCCAAGAACTATAGGATCAAGGTGCTCAACTGTTCAAATACTAAAACTTTCCACAAAAATCCAAAATCTTTCACAAAATATAAAAACGGGATCCAGGAGACTACAAATGAATTAGCTTGCCCATACAAACCAATTCTAACTTGCCCCGACAACTACCCACGCTAGAGACAAAAGAAAAAGTCTCAGCGTCTTCCTAGGCAGACTTTCGAAAGAAAGAAAAATGACAAAAAAAGGACAACGACCTTAACCACGCTCTGCTACCATGTGTGTAATGATGGTTCCCTCTATAACTCGCCGTGGAAGCCGAGAACAGACATCAAAAACACTTGAGGGCGGAAATTCCAGTTACTGGACAAAAACCCTCGTGAAATCCCTATATTTCCGATTAGGAAAAGTCTGGAGTCCAAATGATCGCCACTTCTGCTGGGAAAGGGGTGAGAGAGAGAAAATAAGAAAAAGAGTTATAAAAGAAAAACGTGGAAATATAATCTTCGTAATAAACTCAAAAATCACTTCAAAATAACTAATAGACTGGTGAAATATCTAATACAAAGGATCCCCTCTAAAGAATAATATATATATATAATAATTTCAAATATACTTCATTTACAATATACAGCACCTGGTATGTTCGCTCTCTGCGGAGGCAAGTTGGTCTCTCTCTAGCTCGTCTAGGAATCGAATGTATGCTCTAAGTTGATTGATAGCTCAACCTAGGAGGTGAGCGCTCCCGGTGTACAACCGTTCAATCAACATAGGTACATTTCCGAACGACTATCGATAAATGAGATGGGGTGAGTTCCATATGTGAACCATATATGTAACTTCGTTACATATTTAAGCATTTAAATGTATCATTCTTAACTTGGAAACATTCAACTTCAGTTATCTCGAAACTATGTTTTTTGAGATGTAACAGTCTTCCAGCCGGTGTGCAACAAAAACCACAGTTTGAAATTGAAAATTATTTGTTATGACTGATAAATTAAAACATAACTTGATTTTTATTTATAGCTTTTAAAAATCATTTTGTGATTTCCCTCAAAAATTAATTCTTAATTTTCTGTCAAAAAATCAAAAATCACCCCGCCTTAATTATTTCTGAGCGAAATTGTTTAGATCAGAAATAACACTTATTACTTGAGCGATATTTTTTTCACTCAAAATAAAACTAAAAACGCTCTATCTCGCTTACGATTAAAGCTATCTACTTGTGGTTAGTCTTATTCGACAGTATTTAACGGCCAAAAAGGCTCTTCCTACATTCAGTTTGATTGCACTTCTTTCTAAAAGTATTCCGAGCGTGGTGAAATTTACATTGCTACAATCTTGAAGGAACGAAATCCCAACGTCAGCGTTTAAAAATTGTACCACTGAAAAACACGGGACCCCTTATTGAATATATGTACATTGGAAGAAGATTCCAATGATGTTCCTAAATGAACAACAATATAAACAAACATTATCTCTTAGCGATAAATGCAAAGTTGGTGAAGGGGGATAAATCTCATTTTCTATCCTCTAAACACCTGTTTACGTATTGATGTTTTTATAAACAAGATCAACGTTCAATATTTAGTTTTCAAGAGGAGTTTCGTTTTTGTATTAGAGTATTACATCAGCCATTAATCTCCCCTGTATAATTCAGTTACCATTGAACTGTTCAAACAGTGCATCTGAGTGTGGTGTTTAAGATTTTGATTTAATTAATTAATCATTATCATTGTGCCAAAATGGGACGCAAAAAAAAGTGTGTGATTCTTGATGCGTTTGTGTACGGTCTCAAACGAGGAGTGATCCAGTGCAGAAACTGTGAAAAGGTTATTGCCGGATCTTACATGACAAATCTGCAGCGCCACTTACAGAAAGCCCATCCGGCACTATGGAAGAAGCTTTTGGAAGATATTGAGGACGAAGGCACTATTGTGTCTATGAAGAAGCGTTGAGATGGAAATATCACAAGACGAAGTTACGAATGCCTGCCTCGACCTTAACACGGTTGATGGCAGGCCGCTTAGCTTTTTAGATAGTCCTGCTTTCAAAACATTTTCAGACCCAATTTTCAAGGGCCTACAAATGAATGTTATCAATTCGCACTCTGTTTTAGAGTTGTTGCGAGAAAAATATATTTCATTTGTTGAGCGAATGAAAAAAAAAATAAACAAGAAGGTGGTTTCTCTCAAGATTGACGCCGCGACCCAACATGATCAACAGATATTCTGTGTAAACATGCAACATGTAAATGGTGGGAAAATAGACGTTTATACGCTTGGTGTTATTTCAATGGAGCGCAGGTTGACCGCAGAAAATCTCCGCTTGGAAATTGAAAGAGTATTAAACCGATATGATATTAGTCTCGATCAAATTTTCTCAATCACATCAGACAATGGACGCAACATGTTAAAAGCAACACAAATTATTCGAGGTGAAATCAGTGATTCTTCTTCAGAAGACGAAGAACTGGCAGAAGAGGTCCTCGATTCCCCAAGAGTAGGAACGGTACCGTCAGTCCGTTGTGCTGCACCTACTCTGCAGCTTGCTGTTAACAATGTTCTCAATGAACCAACTATTGATCTGTTAATTAAAACAATTAGGGAAAAAATGAAAATACTTAGGACCCCAAACCACAGACTTGGTCTGAATCACCTCCAATTGAAAAAACCTTTGCTTGATGTACCGACTCGGTGGAGTACAACTTGTGCCATGGTGGATTCATTCATACAACTTAGGCCGTATTGGACCGAACACTTTAAAGATATAAGTGGGTCTTGTTTGGCTGAAATTTACCAACTTCGGAGGGTCCTTGAACTTGCCAAAAATACTACTTTACAATTACAGCAAGAACAGTTGGCTCTAGGTGATTTCGTAAAAGTGTGGTGGGAGCTTCGTCTTACAATTGAAGCCCTTGGTACTGAGATTGGTAACAGATTACTTAATTATATTCTTGAAAAGATAAAATACTAATGGACAATCCACTGATTTTGTCAGCGATGTACTTAGATCCGAGAATAGGAAAACTTATCCCCAAAGAAAAGATAGAGGCCACCCAAAAATATTTGAAGAAAGTTGCTTCACAAATCATCACGTGAGGCTAACGCCGACTTCATCGGAAAACGACGCTGCTGGGGTAAATGAAGATGCGTCGACACCTTCCACATCCATGTCCATCGTAGATGAAGAGAATGATAAAATTGATTCATTACTCCATAGTTTCTTGAACAATATTGACCCACATTCGGATTCGGATGAATCATTTGGAGATAAGTCGACGACTCATTCATCTGAACTTGTTCTAGCTGTGCGTGAAATAAAAGAATATGTGCCGAAAAGGTTGAATTTGAACGATAACCTTCTACAATATTGGGCTTCGGCTAAATATAAGTGGCCCTTTCTCTCGGACATAGCCGCACTCATCCACGGAGTTCAAGCCACACAGGCGAGCGTAGAAAGGGCATTTTCGGCCGCGTAGAAAGGGCATTTCGGCCGTTAGATACGTTTTTAGTGATCTTCGTGGCCGTTTAACATCAGCACATCTCGAGCAGATCATACTTTTAAAATTGAATACTCAATAGTGTACGTGGTTAATGAGAAAATTAGTATTATCGTTTTTCATCCCACTTAATTATTTGTTTATGTCATATTTGTATATTTTTGAAATAAAATAAATATCTCTTTGTAGTTGCCTTTAATTTTGTCTTTGTATACTTTTCTTTTTGAATTTACACCTAATAGTTTTGTCAGGCCTATTACACGACTGGTTACAACTATTTCCTACTTTTGACGACAGTTTTTGACAAAAGTTTCCTTTCTGAGAAAGTTAAGTGATTGATTCTTAAAGATTTTTAGTTGATTCGAATAAGACCAACTGCAAGACGATAACTTCAGTATTAAGAGAGATACAGCGTTTTGAGTTTTATTTTGAGATAAAAAAATATCGCTCAAGTAATAAGTGTTATTTCTGATCTAAAAAATATCGCTCAAAAAGTAATTTTTCTTTTTGATTCAAACGTTTTTCACTCAGTAAGCAATTCTTGACATTTAACTTACAAAAATATAAGTCAAATGTTAACTGTTAATTTTTAATTAGATGTATAAATCTTACCGATTAACTTTGGACTTTTATTTCAAAATCATCAGTGATTTTTACTTTTTCAATCCAAAAATAACCGTTATTTCTTGATTTTACGAAAAAATTAATTCTCAAATTCAATCCCTGACAAAAACATTGAGGTCAAGTACGATCTTCCAATCATATCGCACCCTTGCTTCAAAAGTGCCACAACTCAAAAAACTCAGTTTTTCAGGAAATGCGAAAAACAGTTTCCAGCTGGGTTAGGTAAATTTTAGTTGGTCTAGTAGCGTCACCAAGCAAAACTGCGTATAATTTACAATAGATTGTGGTCCTGCAGATTTTCCAAGTTTTCAATTATAAATCTCGTTTTTTTGAGTTGTGGCCCTTTTGTTGCCTAACAAATACTAATGAGTGCAAACATAAAAAACGACGAAACTGTTACCTAGCGGCTGGATTTTCAGTGCATTATCTGGCGCTTTAGGTGATTGGTATAAACTTAAAAACCAAGTAGAATGGCAGTCTTAACTAAAAAACTGGAATTTTTGAGTTGTGGCACTTTTGAAGCAAGGGTGCGATATTATGATTGGAAGATCGTACTTGACCACAATGTTTTTATATCACAACTTTTCAAGTCGAGTCACACCTATTTTTATTATTTACATAGGCAGACATTTTTTCGTACTTGGCCGTGCTTTTCAGTTTTACTTTCCGTTCCAAGCGTTTTCATCAATGGTTCATGGTAATTTATCAATTTAAAATTAAATGAGTTTTCGGTTGAAAGATAACGTACTTATGTATGTATGTAGATTGATGAGGAAAGTGGAAACTTCAAACATGGCGGAAGACTGTTTTTTTTTGTCATTTGAATTTAATTGAGTCTACAGAATAACTAAATTAAAACGGTCTAATACTCTAAAATCATTTGAGGTACTTTCAAATATGAACTCAGGAGGGCAATGAAAACATACGTGTAGAGAAAATTGTGTAAATAACAACAACTACACAAGTTAAGCACTTACAAAAATTCCTATGTATATATTATTTCATAGCCTTCGTAAACTCATATTTCAAAGTACTTTTAATGCTTTTAGAGCTTTGACTATTTTAAAGTTTTAATTTTGTTATGCTGTAGACGCAATTAAATCAAATAGCAAAAAAAAAAAAAAAATGTCTTCCGCCATGTTTGAAGTTTGGTGCTTCAACTCATTTTAATATGAGTACTGTTTGTTCAGTTTATTATATTTTTGGCATTTTAACAAATATTTATTCCGATGAATTTGATGCATAAATGGAGAAAACAGAACTATGTCGTCTTTGTGCATTGAAGAAAGATAACCTCTTGTTTATATACAGCGGAGAGGGGCTCAGGTTATCAATTGAATTGAAAATTGTCAAATGTTTGAGTATTCAAGTGAGTAACTTTATTATTTTTTATTTATATTAAATATTCCACAGTTATTTGTTGACACACACACATATCTTCGATGAAACCAGAAAAATGTGTAACTCCAAAACTATAAATTTTACAGGGGTGCATAAAAACTTTTAAAATCTTAAAACTTACTTCAAACATGGTTAAATTATTTTTTATAACAACTAAACTGTATTAAAAAACGATTATGTACTATAAATTGGCTAAAACTATATTTTTATTTATTTTTTAGTGGTGATACTCATTTTTCGTTTATATATTGGTTTACAAACACATTTTTCATTAAAAAAATAACATTGCTCTAAAGTTGAATAATAAAAATATTTATTTATGGAATTTTAACACATTACATTGTAATAAAAAGTATTAAAATAAGCTAATAATTGGTTAGATTATCACAATATTCATGAAAATCAGGCAAGATACTGCCCATTGTAAAGATAAATTCTGTACCGCCTATTTGCTTTTCATCAATATCTTTTTCATTCCTAGCTTCGTTCTTTAGGATTAGATGATGGTCATATTTTTCATCTGATAAGTATATTATTTGTTTTGTATGCGTCACAAGTATCGCATTGGTCTTTCCTTGGATTGAATATGGAAAGCTTCATTTCGTGAAAGACATCATTAAATACTGTTCTTGAATAATGCAGTTTTATATTTTCGATTTTGCAAAAGTTCTTGTTTGCTTTGCCACATTGGTTCTAAGTAAAGTCTTTGTGTTGAGGCACGACAGTAGTGAGATTCCATTTTTGGAAGTGAATCAAAAAACTATCTCAATTTTGCATGAATATCTTGAGACTCTTTGCTTTTTCGCGTATTTTTTGTCGTAATTTGGGAATTTCAATTATTGTTTGTCGATCTAGGTTTTCTTCTGGCGACTTAATCCAATTAAGAGCACAGTTGTGTTTAAGGCCTAAAGTCTCAATGCTTAATGAAGTTTTGTGTAAGATAATATTTTACTGAAAATTCACGGCGCGATTCATCCTTTTCACCTCTTCGTCTTTTTACTGATTCCAGTGCAGCAAGTCCATTTACAAACTCTCTTTTTTCTGGCCAAGATTTGTTCCAGAAAGACTCAAAAACACCATGTCTTTTCTTTAGTAGATAGTTTGCAACTACACGGGTTTACTAAAAATTTCTCTGGTTTCCTTATATTGTAGTTCCATTTTACAGGCCTGCTTCTTTTTTCCAGAATAAGATAAGCCTAGTTCTCTTTTCTTTTTATTGTCTTCGTAGGTAGTGTCCCTTTTTTTTTTACTGTAAGTTTCCTTTTTTTCCTGCGATTGATCGTGTCCTCCTCATTTAATTCTAATTTTTTTCCTTGCCCTTCGACTTCTGTATCTATAGTTTTTTCATTTTCCTTGTTTTCCCCTGTTTTTTTGAGATAGCACCACGTTTTCTTCAAATTGCACTATGTTGACATCATTGACGAAATCGTTTTCTAGAGTTTCAATAAGTATACTATCATTTCTGAGGGCTTCATCTAATACATTGTTGGTAATGAAATAATTTTGTTCGGGTTGTAGTTCTAAGTTTATGTTTAACAATTCCAAAATTTTACGCCCACGAGACATCGCAAATCTGAAAAGAGGAACATAATACAAACTAGTATCTCACAAAAAAATAACACACTTAACTTCCCCGATTAAATTTTTGAACTCCCTTTGTAAACATTTGTAATAAATAGTAATAATTAAACTAGTAACTGAAATAAGAAGGCAAAAAATCCTTAATACGCTCTGAAAACTAGTTAAAAATGGTTTTGGAAAAAAGTGTAGATCCCCCAAAGTGTTTTAGGAAAAATGTGTATGTCCATACACAAACTTTATGTAAAATATTGTAATTTAATAAGACAACAAGTGGAATATAAAGAAAAAGGTAGAAAAGCACAAACTTACCTTTTCAAGTCTACACAAAATAAAACTAAAATTGCTCATTTTTAACGGTTAAACTAATGTTTATATTATATTGATGCTCCAGGCATGCTTTCACTGCATTGACCATTACGGATTTACACATTTTTCCCGCCATAATGGCGCGCAATGGAGATACACAAAATTCTGATCCCGAATTACAGAAATCTATTCTCTAAATCTTACCACCAAGTTTTGTTAGTTTATGGAGACAAGTCTCGTCCAATAGATGGCACCAAAATGTCAATTTCCGTATAAATTGGAGTTACACATTTTTCTGGTTTCACCGACTATATATATATATATAATTAATATATCGTACAGTAATGTATGTATATATTTTTTCCGTTGGTAAACTAGAATTGTTCACTGATTTTTTATGGCTTGTTTCAGCTAAATGAAAACTTCTACCTTCCTAAAACGGTTTGTTTAGAATGTTGTGCCAAACTTGATGCATTCGACGAATTTTTGGAGGACAGTAGAAAAGCTCAGAAGACATTACGTTCATTGTTTTCTGATAAGTCCTCTATCAATGGCAACTCACTCTCCCAACAAGTTTGTTTTTCTTCTCTTTGTTCAGTAATTTGCTAAATTATAATTTTTTAATCATTTTAATTTATTGAATTAACAGGACTGTAAGAATATTGGGAGCCTTGGGAGTAATAATTTTGACACCAGTTTCCACGAGCCTCGAACCAGTGACGCCAAGTGCACTACTGATAGCAACGATTTTGTCCAAACCGGATTGCATCATGACAGCACAACACAAGGTACAATTTTATGTATGGTATATTAAAAGCAATTACACTATTTTGTTTGATCTGTTTCAAACATCTACTGTTTTGTAATTTTTTTAGCAAGATTAGGATAGGGTGAAGTAAGGTGCCATGCTCTATTAGGATAGGGTAAAGTAAGGTGCCTTGCTCTATTAGGATAGGGTGAAGTAAGGTGCCATGCTCTTTTAAAATGTACAATAGACATTTACTTCGAAATGTTAGTTATTTTGTGTATGCATAGAATTCTATGAAATCTTGACGTAACAGTTTCTTGAGATTAGCCATTGTGAGAAGGCATTGTACATGTCATATTCAATCGATACCAGAGAGGTAGAGAGGTACTGCTTAGAGCTCTCACTTCTAAGTCTGGGTGAGTACCATCCCATAAGTTAGTATTTAGCAACAGCCATTCGAAAGGTACGGTCAATCGATTTGAGTGAATGGCGTGATTTCAATAAAAACCTATAATATATTACTAACTACACTTCCGGACAAAATTAAAGGATCACTTCAATTTTATATTTTAATGGGTTTGTTACGTCACGAAACCTTGCTTTAATCCTCATCTTTCTTTAATGGGTTTGTTATGTCACGAAACCTTGCTTTAATCCTCATCTTTCTTTAATGGGTTTGTTATGTCACGAAACCTTGCTTTAATCCTCATCTTTCTTTAATGGGTTTGTTATGTCACGAAACCTTGCTTTAATCCTCATCTTTCTTTAATGGGTTTGTTATGTCACGAAACCTTGCTTTAATCCTCATCTTTCTTTAATGGGTTTGTTATGTCACGAAACCTTGCTTTAATCCTCATCTTTCTTTAATGGGTTTGTTATGTCACGAAACCTTGCTTTAATCCTCATCTTTCTTTAATGGGTTTGTTATGTCACGAAACCTTGCTTTAATCCTCATCTTTCTTTAATGGGTTTGTTATGTCACGAAACCTTGCTTTAATCCTCATCTTTCTTTAATGGGTTTGTTATGTCACGAAACCTTGCTTTAATCCTCATCTTTCTTTAATGGGTTTGTTATGTCACGAAACCTTGCTTTAATCCTCATCTTTCTTTAATGGGTTTGTTATGTCACGAAACCTTGCTTTAATCCTCATCTTTCTTTAATGGGTTTGTTATGTCACGAAACCTTGCTTTAATCCTCATCTTTCTTTAATGTTTATTTACCATTATGGATTAAAGAAATGGACTTTTCTTTACTCCAGTGATCCAGTCTATCATTACAGGTCTTACAACGCCTTTCGTTTCTCTAATTTTTTTTTTTTTTTAATTTGTTTATTTGAGAATAAGTGATAGAAAATAACTGTTCCATGGCCCAAAGAAGTGAATTAAGTGAAGGGGAAGCAATCAGGGTGGTGGTTCTGAGCGGGGAGGGATTCAGTCAGAGGGAAATCGCAAATCGGCTCCAGCGGTCACAATCCGTGGTGTCAAGAGCGGTGAGCCGACATCAAGAGACGGGCCGGTACTCCCGCAGAAGTGGACAATGCCCTGCTGAGAGGGATGACAGCTTTTTGCAGTTACATGCGCTTCGGGATCGGCAATCTACCGGCCTTTTCTTTAGTCGCCTCTTAGAAACCTTCAGAAACATAGTCAGAAGAAGACTCAATGAGTACGGATTGACATCTCATCCCCTAGCCACTGGACCCCTGCTCGCCTGGATTGGACTACTGATAATTGGGGGCGAATATTATTCTCAGAGTCGTCCAGATTCTGCCTAAGGTCTCCAGATGGACGTGAGCGAAAATGGAGGAGGCCGGGCGAGAGGTTTACTCCCTGTAATTTTTCATCCCGAATAAGTTTTGGCGGAGATTCTGTAATGGTGTGGGGAGATCTTAATTTATCTGCCTCTATGGAGTTAGTGGTCATTGGTCATGGCTCACTAACTGTTCCCAGGTATATCAGAAAGATCCTAGAACCTCATGTGATGATTTAAATTTACGCCTCCCCACACCATCACAGAACCTCCGCCAAAAGTGATTGGGGGTGAAAAATTACAAGAAGAAAAACTTTCGCCTGGCCTCCTCCTCACTCGTCCACGTTCATCTGGCAGAATCTGGACGCATCTGAGAATAATCCCCGACCCAATAATGAGTAGTCCAATTCAGGTATGGCCGGGCGAATCTCAACCCATGGACACCTCTGGCACTACTTCGGGATATGATTCTTTACTTCATTTCAAACAAAAAAGTTCTAATAAACCATGGTCTGATTCGTTCACCTTCAAAAGTTATTCTTGATTTCGTAAAATTTTTAATTTTCCTACCTTTTCTCATAAAATCGATCATATCTCAAAACGTATTTGTCATAAATCAAATTCAATAACACCATTGGAAACAGCATTAAATTTCCTATAAGGGACAGAAGTTTTATTTAGAAATTTACTTCATTATAGTTTTTTACAGCGACTTTAAGCTCAACTCTACAGCGCTTCGACTGTTAGAAAGAACTTTTGAATGGTGTTTTCTTACAATTTCTTCAAGGTCCGATTACGGAAAAAATATCTACATTTCATCAGCTTTCCAATAAGTATAAATATTATGGGGTTTATTTTTCGTTTTGTCAAAGAAAATGCGAAAGAAATGTAAAAACCAATGAAATACAAAATTGACAACTCTGAGAAAAATACCCTAAGATTAGCTAATATTGGCTCTATATTTTTCTCATACATCAAAGTTTATTACTATGGTTAAAATGATGGAATTGGGAATGATAAAAAAAATAATAATAGGAAAATATGATTTCCTGAGCAGGAAAAAATGTCAAAATAAACTTTTCTTATAGGAAATTTCCTGGAGAATCCATTTTTGAGGTACCTAAATCAAATTTTTTTGTCCTATTCATAAAAAATTCCGTATTTTCGAAAAAAATCACTTTTTTTCGATTACAAATAACTCAAAATGGGTATATCCAAAAAAATGTTTTTCTAGATCAAATCGAAAGGTTTTGAACTGAACTTTAAGAATATTCTATGCTCATTTGTACTTTGGGCCTCTAATTATGGTTTCTTGGCTATTTTATTTTGAAAGTTAAATTTTCGCTATTTAACGAGTTTAAAATTATATTCGATACAAATAGATTCTTAATAAAATTATTCAAATAATTTTAACATCATAATGAGATATAAAACATTTCACAAATATAGTTTTCAATTTTTTAATTCGTATAACAATATCCTTGTCATTGCAGAATACAAGTTAAATCTTCGATATACGTTATTCAATGACAATTTGACAACTTATTTAAACAAAGTGTAAACAATAGTCAAATGTGAGCGAATAATTGATATCACTGCTGAAAACTTTGCATTGAATAATTTGATTAGTTAGAGGATCAAACTGATGAAAATCTCTTTTCCCTGGTACAGTTTTAGCCAGTTTAACCTCTGCTTGTCATGAATTTTCTACGTCTGTTTTTCTGACTATTTCACAAGAAATATTTTTCACGTGCTCTTCGCGGAATTTCAACAATGTTTCTATATCTATGATTTGGTCTTCGTATACTTTCATTGGCAGCTTCGCGTTTGATTGTGGCACCATTTCCATCTCAAGAAGTTGACAGTGCTTGTGAAGCGGTGTTTTGAGAACTGCTTGATGTCGAAGGAGAGTCTCTTTCTTCAATGAAAACTGAAGGAGCATCGTTTTCAGATTTCTGGATGCACTCTGCAATATTCGATGAACAGTTATGAAAATTTTCATTCCAGAGATGACGAGTAAATTCAATTTACTTTTGATTTTTTTAGCTTCAGCCAAATATTGAAGGAAATTCCTTATAAAAAAAATCTACAACTTGGTAAATTGTTTTGTTTTTGACTAAGGAAGACTCTGATCAACTTATTTCCAAATTTTGAGATGGTCGGGTGGACGCCGATGCTGAGTTGGCATGGAATTACCCATATACAAACATCTGGACATCACTAAAGACCAAACTAAAAGAGAATAAAAATGTGGAGTTTACCAGCTAAAATGTTGTTGTTGCGATTTAGTTTATGTTGGTTGAACTGGGAAGACCATTTAAAAACAGGGTAAAAGAACACATATCAGAAATACGGTTACACACTGACACAACATACTACAAATCAGTAAAATCAACTTTCGCACAACACATCAACGAAAATAAACACTATTTCGATATAAATACAGACTTACAATACGTTCATTTTTGTGACAAAGGTACATTACTCAACTCACTGGAACAACTGGAAATAAACAGAACAGTACAAAAAGGAAATTGTATGAACGATCAGACCAATCTCAAATTGTTCACCCCTTTTATCGCCACTAATATAATCCTCCAGTCTTTGTGTGTATGTACTTGTTTTCTCAGAAAACTTGAGTAATTTTAATTTTATTCATATATTTATTATTGTCATATTGGATTAATTTATATACCACATATATGCGTATGTGTATTTGTATTTTAATTCATGCTACATGTTATTTAAAAAAAAAAAAAAATCTGTCATTATTAAGATTTCAATTTGAAACGAAATTTTATTTTAAAGTTTTCCATATTTTTAAAACTTAACTGTATATGATGAGGCACAGAAAAAACCCCGTGGGGGCTGAAAAAGGGGACATTTTGGATTGCAAACTGGTTGAACTTCCATTTAGTATTTATGTTGTGGCTGAAGATGGTGGTAGCAACATCGAAAGTATTCCCATATATTTTTAATATCTTGTGAAATAGACAATATTAAAAAAAAAAAAGTTTTTCTTTATATCTTTTTGTTATATTTATAAAGGTTATTTTGTTGATTATTTACTTGATTTTTTCACTTTTTACTGAAACACTGACGAGGAAAATGAACACTGTGACTTAATGGAAACTTGGGATTTTTCAGAGCCTGGAGAGGAGGTGGGGGTTGATGGTATTGTTGTAGAAGATGGTGCAGGGACCTCCAAGGACTGGACTCCTCACACCTGGCTTTGCTCTGACTGTTCAGAGGTAAGCCTCCTTCTCTCTCTTCTCTTATCAGTCTCACGGCCTGCCCTCTGGGGTTATGTCGCGAAAAGTCCCAAGTAAGTGTTAAACATTTAAAAAATTGTATACTAAATGTAAGAATTTGGTAGAAGCCCCATCATGTTCGTCTCCAAGTTAAGTTGTCATGAAGGGAATTGGAATTTTTAATTGTAAAAATTTGTTTGCATGATAAATGCGATTGCATTTTTAAATGTTACCTATTTATTTATTTTTTCGTACGTATTTCAATTTAAATGCCTTACAACTAATATGAGTTCAGTATCATCACATTTTGCCTACAGCTAGCGCACTCTCCGAAATCACCATAAATGGCACTTGGTGCAAATGATTCCCCATCACCTAGGGTAAACGGGAATGGGGCGCGGTCTTATGAAAGACCGGTGCCGGGTGCCCAGGACCCGGCCTCCTCAACTTGGCCCCCATCAATCTGTATTGCCCCCTTAAAAATATACTTACCTATCTCGGTCACCGTTCATAGTAAAACAATTTTTTTGAAGTGAAAACTTCTTTCGCACCTTTGTGATTTGAAACTCGATGAAACGAAAAAGCGACATATATATATTATATACAGGGCGCCGGCAGCTCAGTGGTATGCTTGCTTGACTTCTGAGCTCAAGGTCGTGGGTTCGTAGCCCGACCGAGGCCCTTAGTTTATTTTATCTGGGAGGTAAAATAAACTTAAGCACGCCGTCCTTCGGATGGGACCTAAATAAAAATTTAGGGTAGGCAAAATTTAGGACTCCCAGAGTAGAGTCGGGCTCATGTCCACCAGTGACGAAAGAGCGCTCCGGTAGTAGGCGATATGACCTCGTAGTTAAAGCCCGGGCATGAGCCATAAAACCTAACCTATATATATAATATATTATATATAGATAACAGTTGTTTTATTTAGTCATCTGTTTGTATTACTAACATAACGACTTCTTGTATCTGAAAGTTAAGAGAAAAAAAGTTGCCGATATTGCTTCTTCTCTAGTCTTGCGACACAAAAAAGATAATCATGAAAAATTCCATCGCCTCCTCCTCTCCCTCCAAAAAGTTTGGAATTGTGAATTTTTTTAGACTTTTAAGAACTTATTAAGGAAACATCATACTTTAGCTACCATAAGCCACTCGTTTCATTTGTTGAAATTAAAAACATAGAGTTTGAATAATAAAATAAAAAATAATTTTTAAACTTGGTACCAATATTATAATAAATAAACCCTATAATTATCCCACTCCTGATACTGCATTCGTCTCATTCTCTCCCAGTTTCGTTTTCTGAAGGTTTCACTTCTACCGCGTATTTCACTTCTGCACACATGTTTTTTTTTTATTCTGATTATATAGCATAACTTTACTGATATTTGGTAAGGAACCGAAAAATGAGTTTTGCTTTTTGATTGTGAATGTTCGGAGCTAAATAACATCTGAGCGGTAAATTATATCAAAAACAAGTCGAAATAAAAGAGTTGAAATCTCCGTTGGGGAGAGAGATCAAATCAATTGCATATTTGTACACAAGGCAGATGATATAAGATCTGAACATTTCATGTGGGGGGGGAGGGGGGTGTAATATTTTGTGGTTTACCTAATTATGTTACCCTCAGCCTTTCCTCTCAAAACCTAATTTTTTTCCATACCAAAAAAAAAAAAACTTTTTTTCCTGAATTTGATAGACAACGTGCTCATCTTCCTTACTACACTAAATTGCAGTGCAAAATTGCCGAATGTTCTGTCGAAGAGTAGCTTAGAAATTTATGGAGAGTAGAGAGTAATAAAGCTGGTTTTATATAATAGAAAGATAGGCGCTTCAAAACTGTATTGTTATATTGCCGTTTCTAAAACTTCATTATGTCATTTGGACAAAAGTTTACCGTGATTAAGTCAGGTCATCAAAAAATATTTCCACGTACTTGTGCACCCATATTTTTTTTAATTTACATTTTGCATATTTACAATGACTTGAATTTGATCTTTGTGGGATTACTAATATATATATATATATATTCGATTTTTCCATATATATGGAAAAGTCGAAGTTGCCCTTGATTTAACCCTGAAAACGCCACTCGATGTTAAATTTCGTATTACCATTATATGTCCCCCTTTAAACCCTGCAACTTTTGTTTGAACAATTTTTTTCGATAAAGCTTATTTTTCGATTTATTCTTGTTTTTCAGGTTAAATGAATCATCTGTATGTATATATATAATAACATATATATAATAATAGATATTATATATGTACAAAATAATAAGAAAGGAAATCAATAATAATAATGTATATAATAATAATAAGTATATTCAAAATAATAAATATATACAAAATAATAATTAAAAATTGAAGTAAGACTAAATAAATTACAGTGAATAACGACTAATCACCGACAATGTACTTCCCCAGAACGAATAAATCAATTAACTTTTCGTTCGCCCTCCTAGACCTGTCTATTGTTTACGCTAATATTCAACAGTTGACAGTTGAAAAAGGGCTCCTAAATCCTCAGACTAAATTTTGTGTCCATAAATTCATTAAATCGGAAGTTATTAGGGTTTTTGAATTGAGACCCCTCCCTTCACCTGATATCGCTGAAGTTTGATAATTAGATTAGATAATTAGTTTTTGAGTTACGCTTCTCCCGTAATCCCCCCTCCCCTTTGGCCGATTTGGCTGAAAATCAATATGTGTGGTCCTTATGGGGTTTTGGACATACATTTAAAAGTCTTTGTCGATACATTCATTTTATCGGCAGTTATTAGAACTTTTTATGTTAAGCCTCCCCCCTAATCGACCCCCCCCCCCCCCCATCCCCCCTCCCTTCGGTCCATTTAGCTGGAAAACAATAGGTGTCATTGTTAGAAAGTTCTGGATTCACATATAAAATTTCGTGTCGATACATTCATTCTATCGGGAGTCATCGTGTTCACAGACACATTTTGTTTTTCATATTTAGGATCTAGCGGTCGGAAAACATGAAATTCCGTTGAAAACTCCGCATCGAGTTTTTCACCGATTACATAACTTTCCCTATACTTCGTATAGTTGAGGAAGTAAATGTAAAGTAAATCAAGGAATCATAAAACAAAATAAAGAAAACTATTTGCAAAATAATATGATAAATCATAAGAAAAGCGACTATTCCGCTCCGAGCACACATTATTGCAGAGCGAAGAGGAGAAAAAGCTCTTTATTCTTTAATATACTTAACATTTTTTGTGGACGCACACCTAATAAAAGATAGAGAAAAACGTATGTTTTTAAAAAATATTGTCTATTTCACAGAACATTTGTTTTGTCGGGGCTGAAGACTGTAGCAAGAAAGTACTCCCATATTATATATTGTTATAACCTCAACAATGTTTACCTGTTTACTATATAAGTTGTTTACGAGAGGTTATGGCGTCACCTTTCCAACCAGACTAATCTAATGTGTCATGTTATAGTTTCTATCCAGATTATAGTGAAAGATCAAATGCGTGCTTATATTATACTTCCCTGTTTTCAAATAGTAGACCTAAATAGACACAATATTTGGCGACGAGTGAACAACATTCCGTAACCGTAAGTGATACAATATTTGGCGACGATTAAACAACATTCCGTAACTGTAAGTGACCAAGTGGATTTATATCGAAAATAACTACAATGGACGCCGAACAATTCGAAAGGTTATTAGATCTTTTCAACCGAAGTCAAGCAACCCTGGCAACAACTCTGGTCAGTCAACTTACTGAAAAATTGTCATTTTCTCGCGTCGATACTGTAAGTACTGTCATTAATAATAACATTCGAAAACTATTTGTTGGTCAAAAATGTCACTGACCCTTCCAAGCAAGCTCAACTTCTCAGCGTTTCGATCGGTTCCACTCATTATAACAACTTATCTTCGATGCTGGGTCCCGACAAACCAATCAAAAACCTCTCATACAGGGATCTCACTGAAGCATTTAGCCGAATGCTTGCACCACCCAGAAACACAGTTGTATCACAACATTATTTTTTGAGTACCTACCAGAAACCTAACGAAAACATCGCTGAATTTGTTGCGGCGCTACAGCGCGACCTTCCTGAATGTAAATTTTCTGCAACATGCACTTGTAGCAAAACCGTCTCGGTGGCGGATGTTTTCTTGAGGGCACAGTTTATTAGAGGGCTTAAAGACAACTGGATTAGGGAACTGTTGTTACAGTCCGATTCAAATACTTTTTCTGATGTATTGACTAAAGCTACGGCTTTGGAAGCTTCTCGACTTGAAACACAGGAACTCGCAAATCAACAACCAGCAAATTCTACACAAAGCCAAGCGGTGAACAAAATTTCCAATCGTTCTCGTCGTGATAAGTCTCAGAAACGTTCTAAATCACCATCCACGGCAAAGGGTTCTTCGAGAAACTGTTCAAAACCTAGAATCGATTATGCAAAACTCGGTATCAGTGGTCTTTGTTTCAAATGCGGTAGAAATAACCACCGTGCTCCAGATTGTCGCGTCGATAGATCCAAATTACTCTGCTCCGCCTGTGGCAAGAACGGACACGTTATGCGGGTTTGCATAACAACACTCCTGAACGACAAGTATCCTAATCAATATTCGAAATCTAACTCTAACCACTCATCCGGGGATAATATTACTAAACACATGCGATCTTTTGAAGACAATACTCTTTCATATGGTCTCAATCAGGTTACAGAAGTGTGCTACAATAATTCAGGTAAGAATATTGTGGATATTTTCGACCAGCTGCCTTGTACAAACTCCGTTGCTGACTCTCAGAAGTATTTCGTCACTGTATCCGTCAACAACCACCCAGTCCGCATGGAAGTAGACTCGGGGGCGGGTTTTTCTTTGATCCCAGAGGATGAATTCCAGAGTTTGCAGCTGAACATTTCTCTAACTCCAACCAACATTTATTTTCGAGCATATACCAATGACGTTTTCCAGCCTAAGGGGAAAGTTTCTCTTAGAGTGACCTATAAAGGACGTAGTTCTATCGAAGAATTGTATGTAGTTCCTAAGGGTCGTCCAGCCATTTTAGGCCGCATATGGATTAGACATTTGAAGATCAGCCTAGAAGAAATTGATAAAGATAAGTGTTCCTTCTTTTCTGAAAAAATCGAATACCTGGACCATATAATCGAACATAACAAAATTTCAAAGTCACCAGAAAAAGTTCAAGCCGTCCTAGATATGCCTCGCCCTAGTAACGTCCTTCTTCGTTATCGCGCAACGCCACTTGCTTGTGGCCAGTCTCCAGCTGAGCGCTACCTTCATCGGAAGCTCAGGATCAAGCTAGATGCACTCCGACCTTATCATCCAGCTAAAAATCCAGATTCAACATACCAGGTTCTCCGCACTTTTAAAGTGGGGGAGAGGGTCCAAGTAAGGGACTACTCACAGAACAATAAGTACACCTGGGTTTTTGGTACCATCATTCAAAAATTAGGGGTACTGCACTACATTGTCAAACTCGACTCTGGCTACACCATCAAACGACATTTGGACCAAATCCGCCATACCTTAGTGAAGAAGGTCCATTTTAATCTGCAAGCCACAGAACCTCGGCTATGGCAAGTTCCTCCGGCATATCAGGCTACTCCTCAGGAAGAGAAGCCTATCTCGGTTCCAGAAAGAAACACTGCATTACCTCAGGACACTTCCGTCTCAACACCAGCACCGGGAGATCCAGGTCCGAGAGCTCCTATGGTCGAGCCGAGACGTTCTGAACGGACTCGCCGACCTCCAGCCTATCTAGGGACTATCACCTGAAGTTTTGAACCCCATGAAATTTTTCAATATTCAAGTTCCAAATTAAGGGGGAAGACTGTTATAACCTCAACAATGTTTACTATATAAGTTGTTTACGAGAGGTTATGGCGTCACCTTTCCAACCAGACTAATCTAATGTGTCATGTTACAGTTTCTATCCAGATTATAGTGAAAGATCAAATGCGTGCTTATATTATACTTCCCTGTTTTCAAATAGTAGACCTAAATAGACACAATATATATATTTTGTGAAATAGACAATATTTTTTTTAAAACATGCTTTTCTTATTTTTTCTTTATTCTTTGTCTGAGCATCGCACATAGCCTCCTTCAGGTAGCATAATGCAAAGTTACTCCCGTGCAATTTAATCTGATTTCACGCAATCGGTATATTTCCCCGATCCCCAACAACGACGGGTAACAAAGCGAGCCCTTTATAAATTTGGCTAATTATTTATTTATATATATATATTATTGTACATTTTACGATAAACGTATTGATGTTCAAGGAGCTGACATCTGTGGATGAGTTGCGGTCGCACCACGGCTCTGTCCACAAACAGGAGCCAAGATACCTGTGTGGCTCTTGCTCCAAGGTGTTTCTCGCATATAGCGGCTTCATTACCCACCTCAAGAGGCACCGCAACCAGGCAAAATACACGTAAGTACAGCTTCCACTTGGACCTAGACAGATGACACACATAGACAACCATACTTGATGACTGTCCTCCGACAGGTGATGTACACCTTCCATATGGACCGCCCTTGGACAAGACACATACACAACTCGGTAATGAGCATGTTTGCTAAGATATTTTCCTAAAATATTCTGAGGAACCTGCCGAAACGTAATTCTAACGAACAGTGATAGCACTGTCCTTAAGTTACAATGTACGCACTCAGAGTCCTCAACTTGTTATTTCATTATACGATATTACCCGAGAAGATGTAAGAGAGATTAGGTTCGCTTGGTCAGGGGCTATCTACAACGGAAAGTAGTACCGTGACAGCACTCCTCCCCAATAAACATCCCACTTATCCATCTACTTCGTGAAGATCAAAAAATCAAATGGGAACACCAATTCAGGTTCTCTCTGAATGGAGTATTCTCAAGAGCATAGCCCAGTATTGGGGTTAACCTCATGGTTCCGCTCCATGTCACTTCCTCGGAGTATTATTAAAAATTTCTTTCCACTCTGCGACAACAGGCCATTCCACTTGTTCTGAGGTGGATCTCTTGGAACACTTTTCATGACATGCAACAACTACAGTTCCATTGTATGAACTGGTTAAAACTCTTAAAATCTCTTTTCCGATATAAAGATATTTCACCCCAATCTTATCATATTGTTGCCATCTTCATTAGTAGTATAAACTAGAAAATTATAAGTTTTTAAATCATAAATATTTTCTTAATTTTTTTTTTCAATTACATATCACTTTTATTACGAATTCTAGGGTTTGGAAAAAACATTTCTTGGGGTGCGGGGAAGAAGAGCAGAAGGCGGAGATCCTATGAAAATGGTTGAACAGAATCTTCAGGATATTTTGGGGATAACACAACTTGATATGTAGTTACAGGACAGCTGGAGGAGGTTTGTTGAAGACGAGTCCAGCAAAAACCCGTGGGGGATTCCCTATCGGGTCGCCACTGGGAGGCTTAAGGCGGTCGCCCCGGTGGCTTCAATCAGGGATGGCATGCAGTATGCCTTGTCCCTGGAGGAGGCCGGCGGGATGTACCTAAGCCAGGCCTTCCCGGAAGACGACCCGGCAGGGGATACACCCACTCAACAAAACATCAGGTGTGCTGTCCGTGACTTGCCGAACACGGAGGATGCCCCTGACTGGGACGAGCTAGACCTGACCCTGGTGATTGGGAGGCAGAAGAGTGGCGGCGCTCCTGGGAGCGATCTCATGGACGCGGCCATAATCAAGAAAGCCTACCCGGTCATTAAGACAGACCTACTCTACTTGTACATTGTGCATTGTACAATGCCTGCCTAAGGCGAGGCCACTTCCCTAGTGCTTGGAAGCGGGCCATGGTGTGCACGTTTGTCAAGCCTGGGGATAGGGACCTTTCCTTGGCAGGCAGCTACAGACCGATCAGCCTTCTGTCTTTGTTTGGGAAGATACTGGAGGGACTCGTTCTCGACAGAATCCGCACCCAGGTATACGCCTTCGTATCCCCTAGGCAATATGGTTGCTTGAGGGGCAGGTCAACAGAGGACGCGTTGATAACGCTGAGGTCGGATGTCGAAGGGACCAGAGGCAAATATGCCCTCTGTATCTTCTTTGACATCGCGGCGGCGTTCGACTGCGCCTGGTGGCCTGCCATCCTCACGCGACTGCGTGCAATGGGACCGCCTAGGAATATATTTGGGCTGATATCCAGCTTCCTTGACTGCCGTTCTGCGACTGTGAGCCAGCTGTATGCTAGCACATCGGTGAACATCACCAGAGGATGCCCCCAGGGCTCAGTCCTAGGACCAACACTCTGGAACATACTCTTTGATGGACTGCTCCGTGAGCTCGAGAGTCGTGAATATAAGGCTATTGCCTATGTTGACGATCTCGCAATCACAGTGCACGCTGATAGCCGGGCAGCTCTGACCCGCGTAGCCCAAGCCGCCATCGACTTCGTCGACAGCTGGTGCTGCGCCAACAAGCTGGCCCTCTCACCAAGCAAGACTACGGCCCTGCTGATGAGAGGGAAAACTGACGCCCGCCACCCCTTCTCCTTGAGGATCCGGGGGATGCGCGTTGAGTTCCCGGAGGCGGTCACATACCTAGGTGTGAGACTGGGTCCGGGCTTCAGCGCGACTCCCCACGCTGTTGCCATCAAGGAAAGGACAAATGCCACCTTAAACGCTCTGAGCCGCCTAGCTCGCGCAACATGGGGCCTCGACTACTCAGCGTGTAGAACAATCTACACGGGGGTATTCGAGGCTATAGCACGGTACGCTGCTGCAGGGTGGTGGTATCGCCCCACCAAGCAGCAGAGAACGAGACTGCTACAGGCCCAAAGAGCCGCCCTCCTGAGAGTCACAAAGGCCTATCGTACTGTCTCCACGGCAGCGCTACAGGTGCTGGCGGGAGCTCCGCCCATAGACTTTGTCTTGGACGGGGCGGTCGCCTCGTACTACTGTAGACGCAATTTGCCCCTGAGAGCAGATATAGATGAGCCCTTGCGCCTCGCCCTGGAGGGTGAGCTACGTAGACAGAACGGACCAGAGCGTTGCAGGGACATGGTCCAAGACTGGATAATGAACAAGTGGCAACAGCGATGGTCGCGCTCCTCCGATGGCCGAACGACATTCGCGTACATCCCTGACGTCCATGTCCGCCTGCGCTCCACTTGGGTACAACCCGATCACTGGACATCCCAGGTACTATCAGGTCACGGCGACTTCAACTCCAAACTCTTCTTCTTCAAGAGGAAGGATAGCCCAAACTGCTCGTGTGGCGGCATCGAGACTGCAGAACACGCGGTCCTCGATTGCCCGCTGTACGACAGGTCTAGGGTGGAGTTGATCCGCGCGACAGGATCATATCTGGGATTGAGCCTGCCGGAGTTGATGACGGAGTCGAACTATCCGGCGTTCGGCCGGTTTGTCACCTCCTGGCGGGAACAGAAAAAGCCCGCTTGACCCGGCTCCGGGGGCGATTGACGGGCTGCGGCCCGATGTCTACCCCCGGCGACCGCGATGTAGTAGCAGCCCCCACTCCAAGATCCTGAGCTCTCGGCGCCATCTGGCAGCCGCAACACAAGGGGGTCTGGGAGCGCCAGTTTGTCCCGCAAGGGACCAGAGGCTGTCGCCCCCAGACACCCACAGCAACAAATAAATAAATAAATTTAGCATAACCATGTCATGTATCCTCATTCCCCGACGAAAAAAACGGGCCGGGTGATTAACCGGAGCACCCGAGAAAAAAAAAAAAAAAAAAAAAGTTACAGGACATAAGTATTGTTTAGTCTAATAGAGTCTACTTTTCAGCTGCCAAGAGTGCGATAAAGGCTTTTCAAACAAGAAGATGCTGGAGACGCACAGGGTATGCCACAGGGACGTGAGGCCGTTCGTCTGTGAGGAATGTGGCAAGTCATTCAGACAGCAGAGCGCCCTCTGTGTCCATAACCGGTGTCACCTCCCGGACAGTCTCAAGAACAAGTTCCCGTGCACTCTCTGCAACAAGAGGTAAGCCCTCATAAATCTGGCAAATATGTAAATGGACCCCATCCCCACCCTTTGGTAAGCTTTAGGTGAGCATGTAAATGGACCCCATCCCCACCCTTTGGTAGGCTTTAGGTGAGCATGTAAATGGACCCCATCCCCACCCTTTGGTAGGCTTTAGGTGAGCATGTAAATGGACCCCATCCCCACCCTTTGGTAGGCTTTAGGTGAGCATGTAAATGGACCCCATCCCCACCCTTTGGTAGGCTTTAGGTGAGCATGTAGATCATGTAATGCCTAAAACGAAATGGTAGTTTTCGTATAACATTTTTTTGTTGAGTAGAAAATAGTTCGTAACTAGTTAGTATCTCAATACCCTGCCTACGCACTTGAAGGTTAATCGATTCAAACATTCCAAAGCCCACTGGACGCCCTATGGGAATGTTTCATGCAGCTCTGACCGACTGTTTGTAATTTATACGGGTACCAATTGCTCAAGTAGTATAGATGGATGAAGGGTGTTTATATACGGATACCAATTGCTCAAGTAGTATAGATGGATGAAGGGTGTTTATATACGGATACCAATTGCTCAAGTAGTATAGATGGATGAAGGGTGTTTATATACGGGTACCAATTGCTCAAGTAGTATAGATGGATGAAGGGTGTTTATATACGGATACCAATTGCTCAAGTAGTATAGATGGATGAAGGGTGTTTATATACGGATACCAATTGCTCAAGTAGTGTAGATGGATGAAGGGTGTTTATATACGAGAAATACATGCGCATGTTGCTTTTTTCTTGTTTTGTATATATTTATTTTGTTTTACAATTCTTTGTTGAGGTTCTCTACGAAGCCGAACTTGGTTGCCCATATGCGGATTCATAGCGGGGTGCGGAACTTCACATGTGACCAGTGCGGGAAGAGTTTCATCCAGAAAGGGAACCTGGACGCCCACCTCCTCACCCATTCCCACGACAAACCCTTCTCCTGCCAACTTTGCTCAAAGAGGTAACAGCTTGTTCATTGTTGACATTTGAGATATGAAGAGTCCAGGGAAGAAAAGGGTGGCCTTCATTTCTGGTTTCGAGAAAAACAATTTTAAAAGTTTGAAAGATCAGATTTTTGAGGGCGCCGGTAGCTCAGTGGTAAGCGTGCTTGACTTCTGAGCTCAAGGTTGTGGGTTCGTAGCCCGACCGAGGCCCTTAGTTTATTTTATCTGGGAGGTAAAATAAACTTAAGCACGCCGTCCTTCGGATGGGACGTTAAGCGATGGTTCCGAGCCTGTACGATGTCAGGTACTCGTTAAAGACCCCTACCCTAGGTGAATAAAAATTTAGGGTAGGCAAAATTTAGGACTCCCACAGTAGAGTCGGGCTCATGTCCACCAGAGTGACGAAAGAGCGCTCTGGTAGTAGGCGATATGACCTCGTAGTTAAAGCCCGGGCATGAGTCATAAAACCTAACCTTGAAAGATCAGAAAAAATAGTATGTATATCATGCATGCCTACTAAGTGATCCATTGAGTGCCTAAACTAGTTGTTATTGTATTTGTATATTAGTTGGAATTAAAAAAAAAAAATATCAATTGAAATCTTTTATTGCAACAAAACTCCAATGTTACAGGGAAGAAAGGGGTGAAGTCATTAATTTACATTTTAGAAATACTTAGATCTTCCGAGAGGTATGTTTTCTTTGTTTTTGAGTAGCTGTAGTGGCTTGATCTGCCTTTAAAACTGCTGATGTGACCTTCAAACAGGTCCCTTAATTCTTGAGGAATGGCGTGTTTTTTAATGTTGCGTTTGTCTTTGGACGATTTCCCCGTATCTTTTAAGCTTTTTTGAATAGTTTCAATTCGTTTTTTGCCTACCCCATGCAAAATCAAAAAAACTTTGCGACAGACTTGAACATCGGCGAGTCCTGCAGTAGTTTTCACTCGTACCCGATAAGAATAAGATGTAAATCATGATCATGTAAATCAGCTGTACTTTCATGTGAAGGCCTTCTACGAACAACTGGCAGAACTATAATTAAACCTGCTAAATATGAGTTTTGTTCGTTATAATCCAAGCTGTTGAAGTGATTTATAATGAATTGGCGATTTTCTTGATCCACTTTAGTAAAACATATCAATCTTTTACATAGACAATCCTCACCTGTTTCATGGCTAACCTCTCGCAACTTCTTCATCATAGCACTCATTCTTCCGGTGATTTTTCTTTTCCTTGTCTTCTCTGACCCTCTCCCATCTTCATAATTTGTATAATATAAAAAGGCTGATTAATAACGACCGAACAACTTTCAATGAGATGAAAAAGACGACTGAAGAATTGAGTCAACAAACAAAATGGATGGAATTATTACTTGGGGAATCATTCAAAGTTCAAAATGACTCAGTGTAAACAAAGGCATGAATACGTGTGCTCGACGGACACAGCCCTTTTCTTCCCAGGCCAGATAGACATAACCCCTTTCTTCCCTGTATATCAACGCCAATATCACTGCAAATAAGCTCTTTTCTCTCCTGTTTGACTAGCCTACATGAATCTACTTATTTGGCACTACATGTTGCCAACCTTGACTCAAAACCGAATAAAAATGGATATCATCCCTTTCTTCCCTGGACTCTTCATATGTTATTTGTTTTGATTATTTGCAATAAAAAAAATCGAAAATATCGATTGCAAATACAGGTTGATAAAGATTCAGGGAGCTGATTTCAAAAACAGATACTTGTGTCGTGCGTGTATGTGACTCCTAACGAAATATGGGACAGTATGCATTGCGTAAGATGAATTTAATGAATTTCAATCCCCTCCCTATGCGAAGATTTTCAGACTGCCCCCCTAACCTAAGATTCGACGTCATACTAGGAGGTTCACTTATTTATATTAATATTGAAGTTTTTTTTTTTTTTTTGGGGGTATTTTGCTTTTTTTGGCTTTATGTACGATGCATATTAGCCATGTCAATGTGTTACGGTAACAATAATTAGAATTAGACATTTTTTGTTGCAATTATTAATAAAATAAAAAAATATTGTAAATATTACCTTGAAATCCTGGTTTCTCTTGAAGGTCTTTTCGCAGAGAGAACACTTGTGAGAGCGGAGGTTGGAGTGTGTGATCTGATGGTCTCGAAGCGTGCTCCTTGTCGGGACACTGTTACCTAGTTATATAAATATACAACGTAAATTTACGACATCCATGGCCCCGGGAAGGGTTAGTGGACCCAGCCGAGTGGACGAGGGTGAACCTCCCCCCCCCCGCAGCAGCCCACCGAGCGGTTTTTCTCCCCCTCCCCCTGGCTGGAGACCCCGATCCAGCCGGGGAAGAAGAGAGCTCGGACGTCCCCGGGGGCGGTCCATCGCCGATGCCATACACAAACATCACAAACTAAGCAAAGCAAGCCAGGACATCGTTGACCGTGGGGTCCAGGACTTGCTGGATATGTTGGTGTCGGCGACCATCGGGACGCTGGAGGCCGAGGCTAGGGAGAGAGCTGCAATGGGGATGATGAGGGAGTTCTGGCCGGATGTCCTGGCGGAGGCCATCGCTGTCAGGCTCCGGGGTCAGGGTCAACCAAGCAAGAAAGAACGGAAGCCCGTCCCCGCCATTGACGCCTCCCGGGAGGCGGGAGTACAAGGGAGGGCGCCCCCAGCTGCGCCCGGACTCACGACAACCGCGGCGATAGAGGTAGGGGGGCAATCTCCGGGAAACCTGCCCCCCCCCCCCCCCCCCCCCCGTTTATTCCCGACCAGACCCTTCCACCGCCTGGGACGTGGTCGGTGGTGGTGGGGAGGAAGGGGCGGAAGAAGAGGAAGAGGAGTGGGGCGCCCACAGCCCCGGTCCCGGCGGCGGCCCCTGTGGCCCCCGAGAAACATAGAAGCAAGCAGGACGTCCTTCGGCAACTAGCAGAGACCACGGCCACGGAAGCGAAGAGGAAGCCGAAAGTCTTCGTGGCTATGGTCGAACTCAAGGAGGGAAGCTGGAGGACGCCCTGGACACGGTGAACCCGAGGGAGCTCGGGATAAATATTAGGTCCAGCAAACCCGCCAGGAGAGGGGGGATTCTCCTGGAGGTTTCCTCCGCTGACGAGCTCGGGACACTCAAGGACAATCCAAAGCTCCAAGAGGCGGGCCTTAAGGCGGAGGCGCTCCAAAGAAGGAGCCCACGCCTAGTTGTGTTTGATGTGCCTTCGGGCTGGTCGGGGGAGGACTTCTCCGGAAGGTTTCGAGCCCAATACCCCGACCTCACCCCCCCCCCCCCCCCCACAGCAATATATAAAAAGGGCCCCAAGGGCAGATCGACGGTTCATTGGGTCGTCGAGGTGGCCCCAGAGACGAGGAGGGCTCTCATCAGCGCCGGAAAGATCACCCTAGGGTGGTACTCATGTAGAGTCCGAGACTGCCTGGATGTCTCGAGGTGCTGGCGCTGCCAGGTCTTTGGCCACGTCGAAAAGTCGTGCAACCGACCCAGGGTGTGCGCGAGGTGTTCGGAGGAAGGGCACGACAGGGCCAGTTGTCCGAATAAGTCTAAGCCGCCGAAGTGTAGTAACTGCGGCACACGGGGCTCCCGCGTCGCTCACCAGGCGGACAGCGTGACCTGCCCGTCATATATCCGTGCGTTAGAGTTGTTGGCCTCACGCACTGATTATGGCGAATAGGATGCGCGGGGGCCTCCGTTTGTGGCAGCACAACATGAATAGGCGCAGGATTGTGGCTGATGAGGTGCGTCAACTAGTGTCATCGGAGGGCGTCCAGGTGCTAGCTCTCCAGGAACCCTACTGCGTTAGAGGCAGCGTGGCAGGCCTAGGTACTGGCCACAAAATTATTACTGGCGCACGGAGCGACGAACGGCCAATGGCCGCAATCGTCGTGACCGGCCCCCAGGTGGATGTGATGGCGCTCCACCATCTCTCCACCAGCCATATAGTTGTGGCCTGTATCAGGCACGCCAACGCAAGCTGCTACGTGATCAGCGGATACTTCCCGCCGTCTGAGAACATAGAACGACAGCTGGGCCACCTGGACCTAGTACTGGACTCCCTCTCGGGGCGCAATGTCATAGTTCTGGCGGACGTCAACTCCTGGTCAGTCTCCTGGGGATCGGTTCGCACCGACCGCCGGGGCGACAGGCTATTGGATTTGATCGCCCGCCATGACCTGTGCATAGTCAATGACCCACTTTCTCCGCCCACATTCCACGGTTCCAATGGAGTGTCCCATGTTGACGTGACGCTGGTGTCGAGCGGACTATTCCGGGCTGTGGGCAGCTGGAGCGTCCGAGAGATCACATCTAGCGACCATAGTGTACTGGATGTTCTGCTCTTTGACGCCCATCTTCCCGCAGTCTGGCCTAGAGACCTGCGCTTTGCTACCCGCAAGGCCATCTCCGACGCTTTCGTGACCGCCGTTGCCGCCTACTCCTGCGACGATCAGTGGGAGGGTCTCAGGAGTTCTGAACCGGTTGGCCAGATTGAGGATGGGGTCGGCAGGCTCAGTAGTATACTACTTCGAGCTGCCGATGAGACCATCCCCAAGAAGGTAAACCGGATCAGGAAGGTACCCTGGTGGAGTGAGGACCTTACCCTCGCCAAGAAGGCTGTATATCGTGCCAGGAGGAGGTTTCAGCTGTGCCAAAACCAAAACCCACTCCAGAGGGTAATACGGAGGGAGGAGTACCGGCAGCTTAGCAAGGCTTATGGTAGAAGAGTCGAGGCCGCGAAGAAGGAGAGCTGGAGGAAGTTCGTTGAAGACGAGAGCAGCAAAAACCCGTGGGGAATCCCTTACCGTGTCGCCGCCGGGAGGCTAAGGCCGGTCGCCCCGGTGGCCTCCATCAGGGTTGGCAACCAGTATGCCATGTCTCTGGAGGAGGCTGGCGGGATGTACTTGAGGGAGGCCTTCCCGGAGGACGACCCGGCGGAGGATTCACCCAGCCAACGAGACATCAGGAACGCTGCCCGTACTTGGCCGGATACGGGGAATGCACCTGCTTGGGACGAGATTGACCTGAGCTTGGCGGTTGGGAGGCAGAAGAGTGGCGGCGCTCCTGGGAGCGATCTCATAGACGCCGCTATAATCAAGAAAGCCTTCCCGGCCATCAAGTCGGATCTCTTACTACTGTATAACTCCTGCCTTAGGAGGGGCCACTTCCCTAGGACTTGGAAACGAGCTCTCGTGTGTACGTTTGTTAAGCCTGGTGATAGGGACCTTTCCCTGGCAGGTAGCCACAGACCAATCAGCCTGCTCCCCGTATTCGGTAAAGTATTGGAGACTCTTATCTTATATGGAATTCGGGCCCAGGTACATGCTTTTGTATCCCACAGGCAGTTCGGTGGCTTGAGGGGCAGATCCGCCGAAGACGCGTTGATGATGCTGAGGGCGGATGTGGAGAATGACCGTGGAAATATGCCCTGTGTGTCTTCTTTGACATCGCGTCGGCCTTCGACTGCGCCTGGTGGCCTGCCATCCTCACGCGACTGCGGGCTGTGGGACTGCCTGGGAATGTGTTTGGGTTGATATCCAGCTTCCTCAGCGATCGATCTGCGACCATGAGTCAGCTATACGCTAGCACTACAGTGGACGTCACTAGAGGCTGTCCTCAGGGCTCGGTCCTCGGACCGATACTTTGGGCCATACTCTTTGACGGACTGCTCCGTGATCTCGAGGGCCGTGGATATAAGGCAATCGCCTACGTCGACGACCTCGTTGTTACGGTGCACGCTGATAGTCGAGCTGCTCTAACCCTTCTCGCCCAAGCCGCCATTGACGATATAGACAACTGGTGCTGCGCCAACAAACTGGCTCTCTCTCCTAGCAAGACCTCGGCTTTGCTGATGAGAGGGAGAACCGACGCCCGACACCCCCTGGTAATCAAAATCCACGGACGCCGCATTGAGAGCCCGGCAACGGTCACTTATCTCGGAGTGCGGATCGGGCCGGGCCTCAACGTGACGCCCCACGTTGTTGCCATTAAAGAAAGGACTACCGCCACTTTCAACGCTTTGAGCTGCCTAGCCCGCGCGACGTGGGGCCTCGGCTATTCTGCGTGTAGAATCATATACACTGGAGTATTCGAGGCTGTAGCAAGGTACGCCGCTGCTGGGTGGTGGCATCGTCCCACGAAGCGGCGACGCGTTATCCTTGTGCAAGCCCAGAGAGCAGCCCTTTTAAGGGTTACAAAGGCCTATCGTACTGTCTCTACGGCTGCGCTACAGGTGCTGGCAGGAGCTCCGCCCATAGACTTAGTCTTGGACGGGGCTGTCGCCTCGTACTATTGTAGACGCAATTTGCCCTTAGGAGCAGATATAGATGAGCCTTTACGTCTAGCCCTGGAGGAAGAGATGCGCGGACAGTCCAGACCGGAGCGTTGCAGGGACATAGTCCAGGAATGGATAGTGGAGAAATGGCAACAGCGGTGGTCACGATCATCGGATGGCCGAACGACCTACGCATATTTACCGGAAATCCGGGTACGTCTTGACTCTACTTGGATATTGCCTGACCACTGGATGTCCCAGATGCTATCAGGTCACGGAGATTTCAACTCCAAGCTGTTCTTCTTTAAGAGGAAGAACAACCCGAACTGCTCGTGCGGCGGGGTCGAGACGGCGGAGCACGTGGTCCTCGAATGTCCGCTGGACGACGGGCCTAGGGTGGAGTTGATACGCGGGACAGGATCGTATCTGGGACTCGACCTGCGGCAGCTGATGACGGAAACCGGCTACCCAATGTTCAGCCGATTTGTCGCCTCCTGGCGGAGAAAGAAGCAAGCATTTTGACCCTGCGCCGGGGAGACCTGCAGTCGTCCCCGGCGCCCTAACGAACCACAATTAGCGATCGCCCTACATTTATCCCGAGCTCTCTCGGCCCGCCAAGAAATTAAGGTGGGCTGGGAGTGACCGCTGATCGTCGCAGATGGTCGGCAGCGGTCGCTCCTAGCCTACCACAGCATCATAAGTTCTGCATTTTAAATTATGTACTTTAGTATTTTAATTTTGTAAATAAATTTGTTAGGCCTCCCTTTTTCCCCGACGATTCGGCGATGGTGTCGTGACCTCCACCGGAGGTCGGCAACCCAAAAAAAAAAAAAAAAAAAAAAAAAAATCCATGGCCCCGGGAGGGAGTTCTATCTACGAAATAAAACTCACTCCTGGACGGGATTCGATCCCGCAAACCTTGGTGAGACCATGCGACCAAACAAAGCCCTTCACTTTAGCCCGCACGGCCATCATGGCCCATATTGAAGGTACAATTAGTATAAAAGATTGATAAAAACAATATTTTGTTGACTATTATTGAAGGGTGAAAGTTATTGTGACAACCTGATGTGTGAGTATCAATTAAATGATGGAATCTCGTTTTCAAAATAACGAAAACAGCCTCTCAAAAACCATCAATCGTGTTTCCATTTCACTTGTAGGCCCCAGGATTTTATTTTCCTTTTATTCGACTTCAAAAAAGAGGGGACTCTCAGTTTCCCCATGCATGTATCTAAACTCCTGCTCAAAATGAACGCACATCCCAGTATTTTTTCATTTTCTTCAGTTGGTTTCATTCGAAACTTGTAATTACGAATTAATTAATTAAGAATTTCAACTCAATATTGCTGCAATAAAATGTATTGAATAATAAAGAACACAAAATCAAATGTTTCATTGGATAAGACAATTAAAAGAAAATTTGAAAAAAAGAAGCAGTTTAGGATGCTGTAACCACTTTTTTTTCAGTGCTTGGTGTACAGTTTTTTTTTTTTTTATTTCAATACCTTTAAATCTTTAGAAAATAAGACAAATGATAAATAGGCTACATCCTCCCAGAAGACGGAGTCTGAGTGTGGGAGGGGGAGCAGTCAGCTAGGACTGTACATCGCTGTTAATAGTTAGACATATTGTTACATATTATTCTATCTTTGAATATATCAATAGAAAAGCAAATATATATTCTTAGATATAATCTATATAATAAAAATGACTGGCTAATTTTCCTAAGCGCAAAACTCGAGAACGGCTGAACCAATTCGGCTAATTTTTTTTTTTCAAATATTCTTTGAAGTCCGAGGAAGGTTCTTATGACGAGAGTTCCTAGCGGTCAACTGAAGGGGGGGGCCTAAGCACAAAAATTGCTCTAGCGCATTAACGGATGGACGGATTATCATGAAATTTCACATGTAGTATTCTTAAAATCCAAGTTAAAAAATAGGCTAAGTGACATTTCCAAATTTTGAACGGGAGGGGGGGTTGTGGGGGTAGGCCTAAATATAAAGATAGTGTTGTCACTAACGGATGCTCATATTGTCATGGAAGTTTATATGTAGTTTTCTTAAAAGCCAAATTGAAAAATAAGCTGACATTTCAAAATTATTAACGGGGGGGGGGGGGGGGGGGGGGGAGGGGATAGGCCTAAATATAAAGATAGTGCTAAGTCTTTAACGAATGATCGGATTGTCATGGAATTTCATATGTAGTATTCCTAGAGGGCAAATTGAAAAATGCGCTAAGTGACATTTCCAAATTTTGAACGGGAGGGGGGGTTGTGGGGGTAGGCCTAAATATAAAGATAGTGTTGTCACTAACGGATGCTCATATTGTCATGAAACTTTATATGTAGTTTTCTTAAAGGCCAAATTGAAAAATAAGCTGACATTTCAAAATGTTTAATTGGGGGGGGGGGGGGGGGGGGGGGGGGGAGGCCTAAATATAAAGATAGTGCTAAGTCTTTAACGAATGATCGGATTGTCATGGACTTTCATATGTAGTATTCCTAGAGGGCAAATTGAAAAATGCGCTATGTGACAATTTTGAAAGGGAGGGGGGTTGTGGGGAAAGGCCTAAATATAAAGATAGTGCTAACTCATTGAAAAATAAGCTGACATTTCAAAATTTTTAATGGGGGGGGGGGGGGGGGGGGTTGCGGGGGTAGGCCTAAATATAAAGATAGTGCTAAGTCTTTAACGAATGATTGGATGGCCATGGAATTTCATATGTAGTATTCTTAAAGGCCAAATAAAAAAATAGGGTGTGTGACGTCACAAAATCGTGAACGTGAGGGGAGTTGTGGGGGTAGGCCTAAATATAAATATATTGATCGGTCATTAACAGATGATCGAATTGTCATGGAATTTCACATGTAGTATTTTTAAAGGCGAAATAGAAAAATACACTATGTGACATCTCAAAAATTTGAACGGGAGGTGGGGTTGCAATGGGGGCTAACCATAAAAATTGTTTTAGCGCAAAATTGTGAACGGAAGGGGGGTTGTGGGAGTAGGCTTAAATACGAAGACAGTAGCAGACACCGCGAGGCCCAGATGGACGCTTTTCTCCACAAGCCTCTAACACATCCGCCTCAGACACAGTTTCGAGAGCGGAAGCTACCGCCCCCCCCCCCCCCCCCCCCCCTACACCTAGTACAGGAGCGGGCGGGACGAGGACCGCGGCCCACCCCTCCAAGGCGCCCCCCAAGGCCCCCACCACCCCCTCCGTGGGCAGCCGAAGGATGAAGATGGACGGAGTCCCCCTCCCCCTCCCGCCCCCTCCACCCCTCACCGACGCCGAGTACCCGATGGCAACGGCCTGGACCACTGTAACGAAGAGGAAGCGGCAGAAAAGGTTGTCGACTCCAGCAACTCCACCTGCAGCCCCGCAGCCCCTACCCAGGACGGCGCCCCCCCAGAGGACGAAAGCGGACGTCGTCAGCCGGCTGATGAAGGAGCTGACATCCGAGGGAAGGGTCCGCCCAGCCGCCGGCTACAGGGCTGTCGTCAACTTTCAGCAGGAGAATGACGGCAGGAGGTTGGAGGCGGCCCTGGAGCTGGTGGACCCGAGTGACCTCGGGATCACGGTGACTTCTGCCAAACCCGCGAGGAGAGGGGGGCTCCTCCTACAGGTGTCCACCCCGGCCGAGCTGGAGTCCCTGTTGGGCGCTCCGGCTCTTCAGGCAGCGGGCCTGCGAGCCGAGGCGCTCAACAGAAGAAGACCCAGGATCGTCCTTTTTGACGTCCCTGCCAGCTGGTCGGGGGAGGACCTCTCTAGGAGGCTCCAAACTGTGAACCCACTGTACAAGGGGATCACCCCAGTTTACAGGAAAGGCCTCCCAAAGGGCGGCCCGACCACAAACTGGGTAGCAGAAGCCCCGTCTGACGTGTGGAGAGAGCTCGTCTCTGCAGGGACCATCACACTAGGTAAGTGGTACCCATGTAGAGTCAGGGACTGTTTGGATGTCATACGGTGCAATAAGTGCCAAGGCTTCGGTCACATCGCCAAATACTGCAAGGCGAAGGAGAGGTGCGCGTGGTGCTCAGTGGAGAACCACAGCGACACTGCGTGCCCGAACAGAAAAACTAAGCCGCTGAAATGTTGCAATTGCAGCACAGGAAAGTCCGCCGCAAATCACAGTGCAAACAGTGATACTTGCCCGACATATATCCGGGCGATAGAGCCGGGAGAACATAGGGTGATGTGACCGACCCCCCTAAGGGGTCAGGAGCACCCAAAAAAAAAAAAAAACGAAGATAGTGATCGGTTATTAACTGATGGTTGGATTGTCATGGAATTACACATAGAAAAATACACTATGTGACATATAAAAAAATTTGAACGGGAGGGGGGGGGGGGGGGGCTAAGGATAAAAATAATACTGACTCATTAAAGGTAATTGGATTCTCATGAAATTTCACAAGTAGTAGTAGTAACTACGTACCACGTACAGCGTTCCTAACTACGTTCTAGCTGTGGGGTCCGCCGTTGCAAGGTACATACTGGCTGTGGTGTCCAGCGTTCCTAACACTACATACTAGCTGTGGAGCCCGCCGTTGCAAGGTACACACTAGCTGTGATGCCCAGGGGTCGTAAAAAAATACTAGCTGGGATTGAAAATTATAACATCATGAATTTACTGTTGAAAAATTGAATAGGATTCGAACGAGAGATATTAGGAGAAAAGTCAAAGTTCCCCGGGCAACGCCGGGTATTACTTCTAGTCAACAATATTAATGAAAATGGACATGACAGTAACTCGATAAATTAATAAAGTAGGTACATATTAAGATAGAAGAATCCCTAAGAATAAATAAAACTAATCTAGAGAAGCAATACAATAGAAAAATAAAGAGAAAAAAATAAAAGAAATAAATAAAAATAGAATCTTTAGGAAAAATAAAAAATGAGAAAAGAAAAAGTGACTAAAATAAGAAATATTCTCGTAATATAGAAGAAAAATAAAATAAAAATAAATTAATAATAAAGTGCTGATTGAATGAACCTGACAACCCGGTGACCTGTCATTGAATTTTAATCGAGTGAGAGACAAGACAAGTGAACATGAAGTTGGCAGAGTACAACAGCATACATGGGGCGGACCGTGGCAGGGCTGGGCAGGTAGAGAAGAGAGCAGAACAGAGCGTCGTGCTAGTCAGAGTAGAGAGAACTTAACAAGGACTCAACCTGATCAGAGCTCAGTCCGGTGACCCACTCCATGACCCTAGTCATATACCTCCTCAGAGAACTTCTCTGGTTCTCTATTTCTAGTTTTATATCTTTGGGCAAATTATTGAAAAGAGTTACTGGTGGAGTGCGGGGTTCGTGTCGGGTATCGGTGAGGAACAGAATACAGAGTTGATGAAGCATTTAGGAAAAGCTGTCTAAGGAGGTTTTTGAGGTATATATGCCGGATCGGGAGAACAGAAAAAACTTACGTAGTAGAAAATGTAACAGGAACTTTCAAAATGGTCTTTATAACTAGTTTTTGGGCGATCACCAGCGGCTGGACAGCTGAAGCTGTTGAACCGCCCCAGGCCATGATCCCATAGTCTAACATTGAACCTATGTATGCGTGATAAATATTTTTCAAATCCTTGACAGGTAAAACTTCCCGCATGGTTCTAAATGCAAAAAGCATACTCCTTATTTTCCTTGTTACTTGCTGGATGTGAAAGGCCCAATTTAGTCTAGAGTCTACCCAGACTCCTAGATACTTATATTGTTAGACCCTTTCAAGGGGTATGCAGGAACAGCAGAGGATGGAGTCACAATTATGGATTTTTAAGGGATATTCAGGGTTAATGGATGTCAGTGAAAATGTAATGTATTTACATTTTGTTAAGTTAAGTGTGAGAGGACAAAGCCACCCAAGAATGTCCTTTAAGTGAAGCTCAGCGTATTCGAACACCTCACTCCAGGACTGTCCGCGGTACAACACCATAGTATCGTCTGCAAATAACACTATCCTACCCTCCTTCGGTTCGTATACTGTTATCTCGTCTTAGATCCCTCTGATCAGATTTTGGAGGTCTTCCTGAGGAATGTTATCCCATTCTTCTTTTGCAGCAGTATCCAGCTGAGCAAGGTTAATCGGAGGTGGATCCCGGTCTCGAATCCTTTTTACTATCATGTCCCAGACATGCTCTATTGGGTTCAAGTCCGGGCTCCTCGAAGGCCATCCCATACTTGCATAATGTGAACGAGCATTATTGTGCATCAGAATGAATCTGAACCGATTAAAGGAGCAATGGCACTACATGCTCTTTATGGATATCAGTCACGTATCAGTGGTCATTCAAAGGTGGTCGAAGTACGCTGACCAACTCGGCGCACGCGTCGTAACAAATCCCTCCCCAGAACATTATTGAGCCAACTCCAAAAGGCACCCTGGATGACAAACAAGCTTCAGCGAATCTCTCCCCATTCCTTCTCCACACACGTTCACTTCCGTCTGGTGAATGCTGACTAACCTTGGTTTCGTCTGAGAAGAATACTGTCTTCCAGTCCTCCAGTGTCCACTCGACATGTCCATGTGCAAACTGTTGTCGGACTCTCCAGTGCTGCCTGGCGAGGAGCGGGCCAGTTGCTAGTCTTCTACTAATCAGACCTCGACACCTCATTTGCCTAGATATGTGTACCCCGTCGTACCCCCCTTATCAAGCCCTGTAGCTCAGTGCTTGTTAAGGTCCTCTTTCTTAGTGCATTATCCTTCAGATATTGATCATCCCTCTTACTGGTACACCTTCGTCTACCCTGTCCTCGTCTTTTACTGTCAGATCCCGTCTCTTGGAACCGTCTAATAACTCTCCCGATCATGATTAACTCCTAACTGCCTAGCAACTTCACTCTGTGAACGTCCAGCTTCAACCATACTCTAGCCCTTACAGCATCCTACAGTCAAATTATGATGCCTACCGTAATTATTCTCGCACTACCTTCTAACTATACAAACATAAAGATGAAGTAGTATTTGCGAGGTGGGCCTTATTATTAGTATTGACAAACAAGAAGATAGGGCACAAACAAGGTGATGTTTGTGAGGCCAACCTTTGAACTTGACTAATTTTCTAGACGTTTTTGAGTAAATAAGTAAGGTTAATAAAGAAAAAAACGAAAGAAAATGGAGAAATACTGGGTTGTGCGTTAATTTTGAGCAGGAGTGTGTACATTTGTGTTTATTGTCCGGTAACTCGAATTCGGCTTAATTGATTGAAATAAAACATTTCCATATCGTTAGTGCTAGCTAGATTATAGCCCACTGAAATTATTGTTATTTTTTTTATTATTATTTTTAATTTTTTACAAGTCGTGGCTGAAGATATTAGCAATACCGAAAATACTCCCATATTATATATGTTTTGTGAAAACATTTTTTTCTTTACTCTTTATCAAGTGTTTCACAATATCTGCAAAAAATGTTATCACTAAGTGCCTCGGCCGGCTCAGGCTCTAAATCTGAGCTATCGGCGCCCTCACCACTATTAATAAAAAAATATTTTAAAATGCTTGCTACGCTATATAATTTAAACATCATTTTGAAATATTTTCTATAGAAAGAATTTTTTCATCCTTTGGGTGGGTATAACTTTGGTCGTATTGGTTCCCCCTCAAATGTGTGGCCATCTCAGCGACTGGAGCATTGTGAGTTGGTACAGTTGTTATAAAAAAATGTTCGGTGATATTGTCCATTTTTATCATACACTTAACATTCGTTTAGCATGTTTTAACGTTGTCCGAAAAATGTCAAAAGCTTCGTGATATAGTCATTGATTTGATAATAGCGAGGGGTTTTGGCCAAAAAAATCAAGTTTTTCTTCTTTTTTTCCTTCCAATCTTACATTGCATAATGGCCCTCTGTCACCAAGACACGATGTCAGAATTTTCACTTCATCATCACGCCAATCCACTTATTCAAGAATTATCCACAAACACTCTCCCCACAAATCCGCCACGACGCTTCAAGCGGGTATGACAGAGGGACCTGCTCCAGGACTAGCCTGTACTCCTCTTCAGTCACGTAACTCAGCAGTACAGCCACGCAATTGACCCTGCACTAGTTATCGCAATTGCTAATGCAAATGTTATGCCGTTGTAAGCATGTAAATAAATAAATAAAATAAACATTTGTTAATGTTTTTTTTTGTTTGTTAGCTAAGACCACCCTAATGCGTACAGGTGTTCTCAGTCATATGTCCATAAACAACATTTTAGATCTAAACAAATTGGTGAATCTTGGCATAAGCTTCAGAAAACATGTTATGTGTTGTTCTAATTTGTATCCTTGCATTTCAAAACACATCCCCTAATCTCTTGGATTTTGTAAGTTGAGAAACGCGTTCATATTGTGGAAATTTACAATAAATAAAACAAGTTTCTTTTTTGAAATATTTTTCTATTCCACCAGAAATTTATACATAAACTTCCGATATCGAAATTGCACCGTCGTCAGGTTTTGTTGTAAACTAAGAGATAAATGAACTAAATCTTTGTGTAGAACTAAACCTTACAAAGATGGCCTCCATTACCCAGCAGGATTCTGATGGTTGTTTCTTGCTCCTGCCTGTCCTGATAACTGTGTTGAAATGTTCAAGGTTCAAGACAGTGCTACAATTGAGAAAGCATCACAGTGTTCACACGGGAGCCAAGCCTCATCAGTGCGACGTGTGTGGGCGGACGTTCCGGGAAAAGGGCACCCTCCGCGAACATCACAGGATCCACACAGGGGCCATGCCCTTTACTTGCGAGTTCTGCGGCAAGTCCTTCCGCTTCAAGGGTATCCTCACTGTAAGTTACAGCTGTCAAATGTCCATTATAAAACTCCTGTGATTTACTTGCCGAGCTACCAAGCTACCAAGTATTGATAATTCTATATTGAGTTTCACCGGAATTTCATGAAAAAAAAATCTTCTCTTATCAGTGAATGTGTGCATATGTGTGAACCAAGTAACTCCCGATAGAAATATCTATGCCTAATTTTATAGAACCCAGTACCCCATAAGAACGACATGCAACTTTTGCATAAACATTTTCCCCTCTCACGCCGCTTTTCCCTTTCATTCATACGGAAAAATAGCTGGACATATTTCAACCAAACTTTATATTTTTTTTATTCAGGAATAAAGTTTTAGCCTGAACATGATTTCAGAATCACTGAATAGAATTGGTAGGGATGGATGGGGTTTACTCGAGGAAAGAAATTTCATGTTTCATCAGTTACTATTAGTTAGTTATTATGGCTGATGCCCGAGCGCTTCAACTACAAGGTCATATCGCCTACAACCAAATCTCATGTTCGTCACTCTGGTGGACATGAGCCTGATTCTACTTTAGTACGTCTTACTTGTAATAACCTACTATATCTGAGATATTTTTATATATATATATATATATATATATATATATATATATATATATATATATATGCCAGTTAGGTTATACTCAACACAAAAATGTTTTATTCAACTATATTTTTATACAAGAGAACTACGTATGGGTTTTATTTTCTCCTCCATGGCAACGACTCCTTCTTTTTTCCGTCCACCATGTGGCAGCAGCAGACGGCCACATCACCCTTCCCTCAGTGTAACGCGTGTAAGTAATTTAATACAAACTTACTCCCGGGCTACGCTGTGTAACCTATTTGTATATATCATATCATATTGTGATAAAGTGTATGGTCAATTATTCAATTGAAGGAGGGTGATGATGTCACACAAGGATTGGTCAGTGTCAGTCTCTAGCCAGGTTTCTTAAGGTCCAGTTTAGCCATGTAATTAGAGATAGAATACTATCAACGAGTACCTAGACTGCTACGAAGTATTGCAGATTCGAGATATCCAATATCAAGGCATTTCGTTTGAAACAATAATAGAAAATAAAAAATTGTTGATTACAAAAAACACATTTTGAGAAAATATCTGAGACGGATATGAAATAGTAGGAAATATTTCCAGGTCCGAGATCTCGAATATTATGCCAATTGAAGAAATTCAAATTCAACAAATATGAGGCCAAGTAACAGCGCTGGGTCCTCCGCATGTCGAACTATTACACCCGCTATCTTTGTTTGCTTTTTTTTTTAAATTTTGTTTTTATGTGAAGCTATTAATCTATTTAACATTCAGCCATTCGAAATATTCGAGATCTGGTTAATATTCGAATTCGAGAAAATTGGTATTCGTTCCATCCCATATTTGTAACTAACTATTGTCTATTTTAATTGTGTGCTATGTTTGTTGCAGACACATCGACGGCAGCACACGGGGGAACGGCCCTATTCGTGTGCTGAATGCCAGCATCACTTTACCAACTGGCCAAACTATAACAAACACATGAAGCGGAGGCATGGCATCAACACGAGCAGGAACAAGAGGGGCGGGGGGTTCATGGAGGTGGGGGGTTCCGAGGTGGGGGCCGGTCCTCCGGGGGGGGAGCTCTCTCAGTACATGTACGGGGTCTATGGCCTGCCTCAGTTGCCCCCCATAGACCCGCTCGCCATATAGGCCCTTAGTTTTATTGGATCCAGGAACTAAAAACATTTCCTGCTTTATGGCATACAATTCAGACATACCTCGTTTTGTTTGCGGAAATCCTCCAAATGATAGGAGTCTTCTTTTCTCTTTAAGTATGATTTTCAAGCATTTCGGGACTGTAATAAGAATTTCATGAATTTGCATTCCCATTTAGTATAACCTTACAGATGATGGGCTGCCTTACCATTGCACTCCAGAATCTTTTATTAACGAATCAACGATATTTCTGTACATGTATCGAAGCAGTTGAATATGCGGCCACTCCCTACATACTTGGGTTATTCCTGGTGCAGTCATTGTCTTTCTTCTTCTGTATAGTGATCGGCATGACTAATTTGAAGCATACTTTTTCCTTACCTGTATTCTTTCAATTTATTTACATTAATCCTCTCGTGTTACATTTGTTTTGGTATGTATGACATATAACTTATGTATTCAATATACATAGATTTACTCAATTTTCCTTTTAACTGAATTTATTTATTGAAGCATTTAACCGCAGGATTACTTGATTTTTTATCTTATAGAACTACGGCAATGATTGCCAGGAACATTTTTTCAAAGACATAAATATATTTAAAGAAATGTATTTTTTGGTAAATGTATTCCTGCCCATTTCTCAATATTAATAGCCTAATTCAATATTGAGCAATAGACTGGGCAAACAATTTTTTGTTAAATGTTTTCCTGGCCGATTCTCAATATTAATAGCCTAATTCAATATTGAGCAATAGACTGGGCAAACAATTTTTTGTTGAATGTTTTCCTGCCCAATTCTCAATATTAATAGCCTAATTCAATATTGAGCAATAGACTCGGCAAACAATTTTTTGTTAGATGTTTTCCTGCCCAATTCTCAATACTCAATATTAATAGCCTAATTCAATATTGAGCAATAGACTGCGCAAACAATTTTTCGTTAAATGTATTCCTGCCCAATTCTAGTTTTATTGAGCAGTAGACTGAGCAAACAATTCTTTATTGTTATAATAGTTTTGTTTAGATCAATTATTTGTGTATTTTTTTTTTTATTTTATACTTTTTTTAAAATTTGTTGGCCTTATTGTACGATGCATATTAGCTATGTCACTTATAAAGGTGTTACCTAGTTATTTACAACATCCATGGCCCCGGGATCTATCTACGAAATAAAATCACTCCCGGACGGGATTCGAACCCGCAAACCGTGGTGAGACCATGCGACTTAAAAAATAAATAGAATAACACCTTTACAAGAGATGTGGCTAATATGCATCGTACATGAGGCCAAAAAAAAAAAGTTCAAATACATACAAGGCAAAAAAAAAAAAAGTACAAATACATACGTTGGTGTATGTCTGTCTACCTGTCATGTACTATAATAGGTCAGTTTTACTTGAAAATCGTTGTTGATCAACTTTTTTTAAATTGTATCTTCTCCTTTTAATTATTATAATGTATATATGGTCGTCCGATCGTAAAATTGGCCAGATCGTGCCTGGGCATTTCATGATCTGCCCTATTGTCTAGGGGTCACGATGTGCCCAGTGAAAAGTCGGGTGGATCTATGAGAGCAATACTTTTGTCGATATTCCAAAATAAATGCTTCGCCAAATCATTACATGGCTGAGCATATCGTGAAATAGTTGCTTTTTACGCCGCTAGTGGCGCTGTCTCCACACTCTCCACTGTGTTTATGTGCGCGCAAGATGGCTGCGTCAAAACAAAACTTCATTGTTTCGTGAATTAGCTTTCGCAAAACCGGAGAACCTGTTCTGTGTCACTAAAAGAACCGACGGGAGGGTCAAATTTTTCTTCTTTCGGATAATTTCCAGCCTTTTCAAATTGAATCGATATGCCCAACTATGGCCTCCCATCTTCAAACGATTTGCATTGAACGATATGGCGGATATTAGTTGGTTATTTCATGAAATGGCGGTAGATCATGAAATGCCCAGGTACATCATGACATGCCCAATTCTGCGATTATATATATATATATAGTATAGTGTGAAGTATCTTTCAGTAAAGATTGCCGTATCTTCATTTGGTCCCACATGTTGATGTGTGTATTATTAAGTATGTCAAATAGCTATCAATAAAAAAAAATGATTTCTTTTTTATTAATCAATTGTTTTTGTTGCCTGTTTCTGTCTCTATGCTGGAGACTCTCCTCGAATGTTTCTTCTTGGAGGAGTCCGGGCCGAACGGGAAGCAGCTCACCTCCAATCTGGAAGTCACCCTCACCAGGCTATTCCCTAAATATAACAACATAGTCCTGCCCGGTGGTTTCACTTTCTGACCTCACTGCGGACCAACCTCTGTTTCTCCTTTGACCTGCACACTGTTCCCTACAATCGCCTCGACCTTCATATAAAGACGATCCCTTGAAACTCAAGTCCTCTCAGATCCCACGACTATACCACGACCTCATCCACATTTCCGCTCCTCATTTTCCTTTACTGTCTCACTCTCCCTGTATCTAAACTCAATTTATCTAAATCCTTTTGTTTCTTTCTGAACTAGTTGTAGGCGCCATTGCCGATTTATAGAATCGGGGTGGAACATACGGAGGGGGGTTTTGAACAGTGGACTGTATTAATTGAAATGTACTATATTATAAACACTTACCACTTTCCCGGCAGAGCCCTCCTCGCCCAGGGGCGTCTAAACAAATTACAAATTGCTGGCCAGCGATTGCTATTGTATTAAATACCTTACTGGACGGAAGTCTGGACGTTCTGGCTGGAGCAGGCAAACTGGGGCCTCAGGGGTAGGCAACGATACGACTGGTAATGGGGCCGTGTAGGCAAAGTGTAGCAGACTATACTGCTTCAGGGGTAGGCAACTAGACGAACAACTATTTGGGGCCTCAGAAGGAGGCAACGAGACAGAGAGAAAACTGGGGCTTGGTAAGCAACTGGGAACAGACACGATACTGGGGCCGTGTAGGCAACGGGGAGCAGACTGAGGAGTACAGAGGGTACTAATCCTCAACTGGACAACAAGTGGGAGGGGGTGCCTATTCATACAAAATAATAGTAAATGGCGCCAAAAGCAACTGGCCTGGACATACCGCCCACCTAAATTAAAATAATTTACTTAAGCTAAAATAAAGAACTGAACTTCCTGAGACGGAACGAGTAACACCGGAAGGGAACAAAGGGAAAACATTGGTAAGTACTCAAAAAACTAAAACAGAAACATAACTTTGAACTATATACAATATTAAGGGGGACACTACGAAACATCTCAGAGGGGGAGGAGTTTGTGAACAGAACGAGTAAATATACCAGTGGGAGTGTTCACAGTGACTACTCGTACATCACCATCAGTACCACGGTGCACAGCCGTGATACGAGCTAGAGGCCAAGAGAGAGGTGGATGTGCATCATCGGGCACATATACCAAATCTCCTATCTCTGGAGTGGAAGTATCCTTCTTCCATTTGGTGTGTTGGATCAGGGTGTTGAGATATTCCGTGGACCATCTTCTCCAGAAGGATTGATGATGTTGACGGACCAAGTGCCAACGATGACGAGGAGATTTTGATTCTTCAATAAGAGGCTCGGGAGGAGCCAGGAGCGAAGAACCAATAAGAAAGTGACCAGGAGTCAAATAATCCACAGCATCTTCGGGATCTGTAGATGGAGCACAGAGGGGTCGGCTGTTGAGAACCGCTTCTATTCTTGAAAATAATGTAGAATACTCTTCAAAGGTGAGTGCACGATCTCCGATGAGTCGATGAAACAACGACTTGGCGGATTTGATGGCACTCTCCCATAACCCTCCGAAGTGAGGAGTATAAGGGAAGGACCATAATACTTGACGATTCTAAATTATCGAAAATACTTGTGTGATGGGACTGAAGGAACTTATGAAGTTCCTGCAGTTGACGAGAGGCTCCAACGAAGTTACGTCCACAATCAGAGATGATCTGAGAGGGAAGACCTCGACGTGCGATGAACCTATCAAAGGTTGCAAGAAATGCTTCGGTGGTGAGTTCCGAGATTAACTCCAAATGCACTGCCTTGGTGGTAGAGGACACAAAAAAACACAGGTACCCCTTATATTGAGGGGACTTACGCAACTTACTGGTTTTCACAGGAAAGGGGCCAGCATAATCAACACCAGTAGTCAGGAAGGGACGCTGAACTGTCACACGGTGAGCGGGAAGATCTGCCATGATCGGACGAAAGGGTGAAGCTCGAAACCGGTGATATGTTGCGCAAGCATGAATGCATTTACGAAGAAGACCACGTAATGAAATTATCCAGAATTTTGCTTGTATCATTGACTGAACTGCTCTGGGACCAGCATGTAGAGACACGAGGTGGTAGTGTCCGCAGATAAGCCTGGATAAGTGTGCTTCTTTTGGTAATAATATAGGGTGCTTCGCATCATAAGAGATGTTAGCGTGCCGTAATCTACCGCCCACCCTGAGGAGTCCCGATGGATCGAGAAATGGGTGCAGAGAGGCAATACTGGAAGCCACCTCAAGGTTGGATTGTAAACGATATAAATCCGTCTGAAAATGATACTGCTGGGTAACCTTGAGAAGACACACAAGTGAAATCTCAAGTTCCTGTGGAGTTAAAGGTCCACTAGTATGTGAAATGCCAGAGGGTGAACGTGAATTGTTGGCGAAACGATGAAGCCACGCACAAACACGCTGCAACTTCAGAAACAATGAGTTCTTTTCGATAAGGATCAAGAAGGGGTGTTTATTCTTCTTATCTTCCACCATAAGGGATGTGTCCGCAGACTTCATCTCTTCGAGTACATGGGCATGAGTATTATACTCATGAACGGCATTTTCTCCTGACCAGTAGGGAAAATCGGAAACTAACTGACTAGGGCCTTGAACCACAAGGATCCAAGTTGCGCAGGGGACAGTCCGCGACAAGACAAATCGGCAGGATTGTCAGCGCTAGGCACATAATTCCAATACGATGGTTTGGTGAGTTCCAATATGGAGACGACTCGATTAGCCACAAACGTTTTGAGACAATGTGGGGGTGTGGTTAACCAATACAGAGCAATCTGTGAATCAGTATGAAGGTGAGCCGCAGAGATGGGATGAGGAAAACCTTCAGATTGCACAGAGGAAACTAACTTAGAAAGGAGTAGGACACCAGAGAGCACGGGGAATAGTTAACACTTTCAGAGGCGCAACTTTGCTCTTTGCTCTCCATAACACTACATGAACAGTGCTACCGTCGAATATCCTCAGATAGAGCACCGCAGAGAATCCGTGAATAGACGCATCAGAGAAACCGATGAGACTATTGGAAAGAAGGGTCGGACGGAACATAACGTGGAATCTTGAGGTTAGACAGTTTGTCTATGTCACAATGCAACAAAAATTTTTAGGGCTTTGTCTTCTGTGGAGAACACAACTTTAGAGTCTAGGTGATCGAGAGGGAGAGATTCAAGAACAGCGGGAGTGTTGGTGCACCATTTCCGCAGCTCGAAACCACCTTTCTCCAACAACGAAATGAGTTCGTCACGAAGCCTAATCGCAGATTTTTCGTCCTTAGCTCCGGTAATGATGTCATCAACGTAAGTGTTGTCCACTATAGCAAGGGGATAAGCTTCTCCTTCATCTTGTACAAGCTGCTTCAGCACCCGTTGAGCTAGGAAGGCACTGGGGGCCAGGCCATAGGTGACGGTGTTAAGCTCATACTCCTGGACCGGTTCGGTGGTACTTGAACGCCAGTAAATGTGCTGATATTCACGTTGAGAGGGATGAAGAAGAACCTGTCTGTACATCATCTTGATATCAGAGCAGAGGACTATACGATTGAATCGGAACGAAGACAAAATAGCCGAGACGCTGTAACTTGGGTTCACTGAGCAGTCGATCATTGAGTGATAGACCAGTGGAATCAGGAGCAGAACAGAGTTTGGTGGTGGTGCTGTCCAACTTTAATACGCCATGATGAGGAATGACGTAATTTGATAGTTTAGGGGCTGAGGACATATGCGAGAGGGATATGTACTCAGACATGAAGCTTCTATAATCTTCATACTTCTTGGGGTCCTTAGACAACCGGGTTTCTAGAGAATAGAAAGACGAGAGGGAGCGTTTAGTATTAGACGCTAACGGAGAAGCACCGGGCCTAAACGTGAGTGCAACGACATATCTACCAGTTTCTGTTCTGGTATGGGTGACCTTGAAGGATTCTTCACAAAAGTCATACGAGGGGTTATTTGGTAACGGGTTGTCAATTTCCTCTGTTTGCCAAAACTTGACGAGGGTGTCATTTACATCTTCACAAGTGGCTAACAATGACTGAGTGGGACTCAGAGACACATTACCAGTTACAGAGCCAGTTATTACCCAACCAAAATATGTGCTGATGGCGGATGTATTACCTTTGAGCAGTATAGGGGTCGCAGAGTCATTGAGAATCTCTGGATACAAATCGGCACCTATAAGGAGGTCGACTTTTGAGGATTTAAAAAACTGACTGTCAGCTAATTCGAGGTCTTTAAAGCGCCTCACAAAGTCTTCAGGCAACGAAACAGATGGCATGTTACCGGATATCTTTGGCATCACGAGAGCATTGACATTAAAAGACTTGTCACAGAGCCGAGACTTCAAACAACAAGACACTTGGCCTATGGGCTTACTGGTGGTCTGTCCTATGCCAGTGAAATATCTAGAAGTAGATGAGGGTTTAAGACCGAGGGTCTGGGTGGCCGACGAAGTCAAAATAGATACTTGTGATCCAGGGTCACAAACTGCTCTGAAAGGGTAAAACAATTGGTCACTGCCTCTTATCAATACCTGAGCTGTTCCAAGGAGGACAGTAGAAGGGGCAGAGGATGTGGCTTCGTAGTGGCATGACATCACTTGAGACTCTTGAGCTGGTTTGGGGGGCACCGGTTGCGTACCTACGCCACTGGCTAGGGGACGTTTCGGTGAATCATCCATGTTGACGGGGTGCAACATAGTATGGTGATTCCTGGAAGAACAATGTTGACATACCTTGGTGGAAGGGCATTGTTTACGTGAATGTGTACCTGTGCAGTTGAAGCAACGATTCCACTTTCGCAAAAGTTGATATTTGTTATCAACTGGAAGGGAGAGAAAAGATAAACATCTTGAAAGAGTATGGGGCGCACTACAGTGCGGACATGAGAAACTAACAGGCGAATGGTGTCTAAATTTTCCATTAGACGACGGATTAATATTTTCTGGGCTGCTTAACCTAGATTTACTAGTGCTAGCAGAACTTAACATAAGAGTTTGAACTTTATTCCAGTTAGTAACTGGACATTTGCTTGGGGGAGCAAGTTCGTACGACCTTTCTTGATTCGTTACAGAATCAATTAAATCTTGATAGGCTGGTAAACAATTAGCTTCTTGCCTGGATTCAAAGGTTCGACGAGTAATAGGGTCTAAATTACGAAGAGCTAATGAAAATAAAAGAAAATCCTCTAAATCAGGCACATTAGAAGCTTTAATAGCGTTCACATTATTTTGATGAACTTGCAGAAAATTCTTAAGCCCATCATAGGATTGTTTGGATATAGACTGGAAATCCAAAATATTTTGTAAATAATATGTTAACAGGCGTCGCTTATTAGCATATCGCATTTTTAGGGCTTCATAAGCGAGGGTGTAATTTTCTTCCATCAAAGGGAGAGATGCAATTAACGATAACACTTCGCCCTTCAGAGCGGCTCGTAAATAGTGAAATTTCTGAAACTGATTGAGAGAACTATTACTATGAACCAAAGAGTCATATAGAGATATAAACTCTTAGAGGGCCACTTAGAAATTTCGCCATTATAAACAGGAATGTTTATGCGAGTTAATACTGATTGGGATTGATGTGCCGAAGATGTGATAATATGGTCTACAGGTGTTTGTCTTTTACACCTCAAGTAGTTGGCTCGAGTTGTGTCAACAAGCTGGTCAAATGCAAGCTGTACCTGATTTATCTCCACAGACTTAGCTTCCTGCATTGTTGCCTGCAGTTTTGATTGGATAAGCTCTTGTTGAATTGCACGAAACTGTGAGACTAGATCACTTAAGTGCTGATAAGCCGGAGTGAAATCGTCCAAAGTGTCAACGGTTAAACATTTTGACTCATTAAGGGTCGCACTGACCTGCGAAAACACTAATTCCCTATTAGCAAGGGCGACTGCTATTCTCATACCGCTCTCTGAAAGTTTGGATCCTTCTTCCTTCTTTGACATGATGAAAAAGTTGTGTCAAAACAAAGAAAAAACTAATGAGGGGTTGCTGGCTGGCTACGTTGCACGTAAAATAAAAATAAAATTGAACAAAACCAGAAGGGGCGATAAAGCTGCTTGGCTACGCTACAAAACAAATATAAAGAGAGGGGCAACATTAAACAAAATTACAAAGGGGGGTTTATGCTGGCTGGATACGCCACAAACAAAATAAAAATGAGAAGGACCAACATTGAACGACAATTAAGAAGGGGGGTAGGGGTATGTTGGCTGGATACGCTACAGACAAAAAAATTAATAATGAAGAAAGGCTACGCACTGAATAAATTAGCAAATTGTAATTTAAACAGGGTACAAACTAGTGCTGGGATAAAACATAAACAATCCTAAGTATGAAGGGATTGAATTTGCAAGAAAGTAAAAATACTAAATTCAAATTCTCGGACCAAAATGTAAAAATACTAATCATACATATATATTAGCCCGGCAGTGTTTTCAACGGAATTTAAACTTTTCCGATCGAATGAAAAAAAAAGTCTGTGAACACGATAACTCCCGGTAAAATGAATGTATCGACACGAAATTTTATCTATATATCTTTATCTAAAATTGTTTATTCTTTTATGTAGAATCCTCTAAGGTCGACACATATTACTTTTCAACGGAATCAGCCGAAGGGAAGGTGACCAGAGGAGAGGCTCAACTTGAAAGTTTCAATAACTGTCGATGTTAGAATGTATCGACATGAAATGTTATATTTAAATTCTAAACCACATAAGGATGGTACGTATTAATTTTCCGCGAAATTGATCGAAGGGAAGGGGGGCTCGACTCAAATATTCTAATAGCTGCCGATGTAATGAATGTGTCGACATAAAGTTTAGTATGAGGATTAGTAGCCACTATGTAAATCAAATATTAATTTAGCCCAAATGATCGATTGTCTCCGGAGGGAGAGTGATCATTGATAAATTCGTACTGGAGAAGTACATATTTAATGATTCACCGACGACTTTCTTATAATATTCCTAGTAACCATTTCTATAATAATAATTATTATTACCATCGTTCCAATGATATTAAGTACCTACCTATAATTGAATTCCTAAGTCGGTTTTTTTTGTTTTAAAGAATTATATGAACACTTTATTAATCTCACAAATGTTTGCATTATTGAGCATATAAATTCATCTATTTTTAATCCCCGACGCAAAAGGAGGGGCTTCAATTTTGAAGCCTTAGTCTGTGTGTATGTTTCTGTTTGTGGCATTGAGCTCCAAGACGGCTGTATGTTTCTGTTTGTTGCATTGAGCTCCAAGACGGCTGTATGTTTCTGTTTGTGGCATTTAGCTCCAAGACTGCTGAATCGATTTCAAAGCGTTTTTTTTTTGTTCCAGAAGTTGGTATTTGCGAGCTGGTTCTTAGCCATGTTTGGTGGAAATCGGGTATGCCGTTTCCAAGATGTTCAGAGCCTGTGTAGGGATCTCGGTCTCTATTACAGCAAGAGACTTGGAGTTTGAGCTCAAATGTTTATAAGGTCATGCCTCTCTCCTAAGCCCTTCCAGCCCCAAAAAAAGCCCTCCTCTTCAAGGTTTCAATAAACAAAATGAATGAACAAATACATTTTTTTAATTGACTTATTTAAAACACCAAAGACCGGATTTTTTTAAAATTATTTAAATAACATCAGATTTTTGCAGGGAGTTTGTCTTCGTCCCGCCCCCAAACTTTTAAGGTGGGTCTGGCCCTGCATCGGGCAGTCCTTTACCGTCAAGGTATATTCAGACATGCCACTGTGATTGCGGCTATGACTGCGATGTATCAAATGGTTTTCAGTTTCCTGTAAACTCATGTACTTTAAGTTCTTCAATCTTTGTAACTTTGCTAAGGCTATTTTCTCATGGGGACAATTTGTTCCTTTTTAAAGGTTTATTTTTTTGTGTCGGGGGTTTTTTAAATGTTTAATATTTTTACTTTTTCTTAATATGCGTTTCGAAATTAGATAAAGGGGGTTGATACATAAAATGGGGGGTGACAAGAAGCTCCTAGGAAAGAGGTTATGTAATGTACCATATATTAAAAACAATATCAACTATAGATGGATGTAGGTTAGATGAATATGTGAGTTAAGTTGTATAATGAAACATATACAGGGTGTCCTTGTTAATTAACTTACATAAGTAAACCTCGGTGGGGAAAATTTAGGACTCGCAGAGTAGAGTCGAGCTCCTGTTAAATTTGAACGTTACTTTGAACTACGTATTTTCTAAAGTAACTTATTGTACATTATTTGGAGGGCTTTAACTTGACTGTATTGGTCGCAACTCGAATCTGAGAACTTACTGAAGGTTGGTTTAGTAAGGATAAATTTGTCCATGGAACCGTTTTCATGTAAATCAAGCAAACGTCTTAAAAACATGTGAACTTTTACTGTCCAATCAATCATTTTATAAATCCAATGAGCCGATGATGAGCTAGCACTCATTTTATAAATCCAATGAGCTGATGGTGAGGTAGCACTCATTTTATGCTTTGCTCCCCCCTTCCCTTTAATATTTTGAGATGCCACATAGCGTGTGATTGAATTGGGCTTTCAAGGATCTTTATGGTATATTTTAAATCCTATCAGCCGTTTATGTGAATTTGGATCAACCAGACGTAACCACAAACGCCATAACCTGAGAATTGTAAAAATGTCGACTAACCAACTTAAGTCACATTTCAACTTTGTGCCGAAAGAGGGCGCCGGTAGCTCAGTGGTATACGTGCTTGACTTCTGAGCTCATGATCGTGGGTTCGTAGCCCGACCGAGGCCCTTAGTTTATTTTATCTGGGAGGTAAAATAAACTTAAGCACGCCGTCCTTCGGATGGGACGTTAAGCGATGGTCCCGAGCCTGTACGATGTCAGGTACTCGTTAAAAACCCCTACCCTAGATGAATAAAAATTTAGGGTAGGCATAATTTAGGACTCCCACAGTAGAGTCGGGCTCATGTCCACCAGAGTGACGAAAGAGCGCTCTGGTAGTAGGCGATATGACCTCGTAATTAAAGCCCGGGCATGAGTCATAAAACCTAACCTAACTTTGTGCCGACGATGACGTAAACTGAAACTGGTACGGTTAGGTTAGGTTTTTATGACTCATGCCCGGGCTTTAACTACGAGGTCATATCGCCTACTACCAGAGCGCTCTTTCGTCACGCTGATGGGCATGAACCTGACTCTACTGTGGGAGTCCTAAATTTTGCCTACCCTAAATTTTCATTCACTTAGGGTAGGGGTCTTTAACGAATACCTGACATCGTACAGGCTCGGGACAATCGCTTAACGTCCCATCCGAAGGACGGCATGCTTAAGTTTATTTCACGTCCCAGATAAAATAAACTAAGGGCCTCGGTCGGGTTACGAACCCACGTTCTTGAGCTCAGAAGTCAAGCACGCATACCACTGAGCTACCGGCGCCCTCAGAAGTCAAGCACGCATACCACTGAGCTACCGGCGCCCTCAGAAGTCAAGCACGCATACCACTGAGCTACCGGCGCCCTCAGAAGTCAAGCACGCATACCACTGAGCTACCGGCGCCCTCAGAAGTCAAGCACGCATACCACTGAGCTACCGGCGCCCTCAGAAGTCAAGCACGCATACCACTGAGCTACCGGCGCCCTCAGAAGTCAAGCACGCATACCACTGAGCTACCGGCGCCCTCAGAAGTCAAGCACGTATACCACTGAGCTACCGGCGCCCTCAGAAGTCAAGCACGCATACCACTGAGCTACCGGCGCCCTCAGAAGTCAAGCACGCATACCACTGAGCTACCGGCGCCCTCAGAAGTCAAGCACGCTTACCACTGAGCTACCGGCGCCCTCAGAAGTCAAGCACGCATACCACTGAGCTACCGGCGCCCTCAGAAGTCAAGCACGCATACCACTGAGCTACCGGCGCCCTCAGAAGTCAAGCACGCATACCACTGAGCTACCGGCGCCCTCAGAAGTCAAGCACGCATACCACTGAGCTACCGGCGCCCTCAGAAGTCAAGCACGCATACCACTGAGCTACCGGCGCCCTCAGAAGTCAAGCACGCTTACCACTGAGCTACCGGCGCCCTCAGAAGTCAAGCACGCATACCACTGAGCTACCGGCGCCCTCAGAAGGCCAGCACGCATACCACTGAGCTACCGGCGCCCTCAGAAGTCAGCACGTATACCACTGAGCTACCGGCGCCCTCAGAAGTCAAGCACGCTTACCACTGAGCTACCGGCGCCCTCAGAAGTCAAGCACGCATACCACTGAGCTACCGGCGCCCTCAGAAGTCAAGCACGCATACCACTGAGCTACCGGCGCCCTCAGAAGTCAAGCACGCATACCACTGAGCTACCGGCGCCCTCAGAAGTCAAGCACGCATACCACTGAGCTACCGGCGCCCTCAGAAGTCAAGCACGCATACCACTGAGCTACCGGCGCCCTCAGAAGTCAAGCACGCATACCACTGAGCTACCGGCGCCCTCAGAAGTCAAGCACGCATACCACTGAGCTACCGGCGCCCTCAGAAGTCAAGCACGCATACCACTGAGCTACCGGCGCCCTCAGAAGTCAAGCACGCATACCACTGAGCTACCGGCGCCCTCAGAAGTCAAGCACGCATACCACTGAGCTACCGGCGCCCTCAGAAGTCAAGCACGCATACCACTGAGCTACCGGCGCCCTCAGAAGTCAAGCACGCATACCACTGAGCTACCGGCGCCCTCAGAAGTCAAGCACGCATACCACTGAGCTACCGGCGCCCTCAGAAGTCAAGCACGCATACCACTGAGCTACCGGCGCCCTCAGAAGTCAAGCACGCATACCACTGAGCTACCGGCGCCCTCAGAAGTCAAGCACGCATACCACTGAGCTACCGGCGCCCTCAGAAGTCAAGCACGCATACCACTGAGCTACCGGCGCCCTCAGAAGTCAAGCACGTATACCACTGAGCTACCGGCGCCCTCAGAAGTCAAGCACGCATACCACTGAGCTACCGGCGCCCTCAGAAGTCAAGCACGCATACCACTGAGCTACCGGCGCCCTCAGAAGTCAAGCACGCTTACCACTGAGCTACCGGCGCCCTCAGAAGTCAAGCACGCATACCACTGAGCTACCGGCGCCCTCAGAAGTCAAGCACGCATACCACTGAGCTACCGGCGCCCTCAGAAGTCAAGCACGCATACCACTGAGCTACCGGCGCCCTCAGAAGTCAAGCACGCATACCACTGAGCTACCGGCGCCCTCAGAAGTCAAGCACGCATACCACTGAGCTACCGGCGCCCTCAGAAGTCAAGCACGCATACCACTGAGCTACCGGCGCCCTCAGAAGTCAAGCACGCATACCACTGAGCTACCGGCGCCCTCAGAAGTCAAGCACGCATACCACTGAGCTACCGGCGCCCTCAGAAGTCAAGCACGCATACCACTGAGCTACCGGCGCCCTCAGAAGTCAAGCACGCATACCACTGAGCTACCGGCGCCCTCAGAAGGCCAGCACGCATACCACTGAGCTACCGGCGCCCTCAGAAGTCAAGCACGCATACCACTGAGCTACCGGCGCCCTCAGAAGTCAAGCACGCATACCACTGAGCTACCGGCGCCCTCAGAAGTCAAGCACGCATACCACTGAGCTACCGGCGCCCTCAGAAGTCAAGCACGCATACCACTGAGCTACCGGCGCCCTCAGAAGTCAAGCACGCATACCACTGAGCTACCGGCGCCCTCAGAAGGCCAGCACGCATACCACTGAGCTACCGGCGCCCTCAGAAGTCAGCACGTATACCACTGAGCTACCGGCGCCCTCAGAAGTCAAGCACGCTTACCACTGAGCTACCGGCGCCCTCAGAAGTCAAGCACGCATACCACTGAGCTACCGGCGCCCTCAGAAGTCAAGCACGCATACCACTGAGCTACCGGCGCCCTCAGAAGTCAAGCACGCATACCACTGAGCTACCGGCGCCCTCAGAAGTCAAGCACGCATACCACTGAGCTACCGGCGCCCTCAGAAGTCAAGCACGCATACCACTGAGCTACCGGCGCCCTCAGAAGTCAAGCACGCATACCACTGAGCTACCGGCGCCCTCAGAAGTCAAGCACGCATACCACTGAGCTACCGGCGCCCTCAGAAGTCAAGCACGCATACCACTGAGCTACCGGCGCCCTCAGAAGTCAAGCACGCATACCACTGAGCTACCGGCGCCCTCAGAAGTCAAGCACGCATACCACTGAGCTACCGGCGCCCTCAGAAGGCCAGCACGCATACCACTGAGCTACCGGCGCCCTCAGAAGTCAGCACGTATACCACTGAGCTACCGGCGCCCTCAGAAGTCAAGCACGCTTACCACTGAGCTACCGGCGCCCTCAGAAGTCAAGCACGCATACCACTGAGCTACCGGCGCCCTCAGAAGTCAAGCACGCATACCACTGAGCTACCGGCGCCCTCAGAAGTCAAGCACGCATACCACTGAGCTACCGGCGCCCTCAGAAGTCAAGCACGCATACCACTGAGCTACCGGCGCCCTCAGAAGTCAAGCACGCATACCACTGAGCTACCGGCGCCCTCAGAAGTCAAGCACGCATACCACTGAGCTACCGGCGCCCTCAGAAGTCAAGCACGCATACCACTGAGCTACCGGCGCCCTCAGAAGTCAAGCACGCATACCACTGAGCTACCGGCGCCCTCAGAAGTCAAGCACGCTTACCACTGAGCTACCGGCGCCCTCAGAAGTCAAGCACGCATACCACTGAGCTACCGGCGCCCTCAGAAGTCAAGCACGCATACCACTGAGCTACCGGCGCCCTCAGAAGTCAAGCACGCATACCACTGAGCTACCGGCGCCCTCAGAAGTCAAGCACGCATACCACTGAGCTACCGGCGCCCTCAGAAGTCAAGCACGCATACCACTGAGCTACCGGCGCCCTCAGAAGTCAAGCACGCATACCACTGAGCTACCGGCGCCCTCAGAAGTCAAGCACGCATACCACTGAGCTACCGGCGCCCTCAGAAGTCAAGCACGCATACCACTGAGCTACCGGCGCCCTCAGAAGTCAGCACGCATACCACTGAGCTACCGGCGCCCTCAGAAGTCAAGCACGCATACCACTGAGCTACCGGCGCCCTCAGAAGTCAGCACGCATACCACTGAGCTACCGGCGCCCTCAGAAGTCAGCACGCATACCACTGAGCTACCGGCGCCCTCAGAAGTCAAGCACGCATACCACTGAGCTACCGGCGCCCTCAGAAGTCAAGCACGCTTACCACTGAGCTACCGGCGCCCTCAGAAGTCAAGCACGCTTACCACTGAGCTACCGGCGCCCTCAGAAGTCAAGCACGCATACCACTGAGCTACCGGCGCCCTCAGAAGTCAAGCACGCTTACCACTGAGCTACCGGCGCCCTCAGAAGTCAAGCACGCTTACCACTGAGCTACCGGCGCCCTCAGAAGTCAAGCACGCTTACCACTGAGCTACCGGCGCCCTCAGAAGTCAAGCACGCATACCACTGAGCTACCGGCGCCCTCAGAAGTCAAGCACGCATACCACTGAGCTACCGGCGCCCTCAGAAGTCAAGCACGCTTACCACTGAGCTACCGGCGCCCTCAGAAGTCAAGCACGCATACCACTGAGCTACCGGCGCCCTCAGAAGTCAAGCACGCTTACCACTGAGCTACCGGCGCCCTCAGAAGTCAAGCACGCTTACCACTGAGCTACCGGCGCCCTCAGAAGTCAAGCACGCTTACCACTGAGCTACCGGCGCCCTCAGAAGTCAAGCACGCATACCACTGAGCTACCGGCGCCCTCAGAAGTCAAGCACGCATACCACTGAGCTACCGGCGCCCTCAGAAGTCAAGCACGCTTACCACTGAGCTACCGGCGCCCTCAGAAGTCAAGCACGCTTACCACTGAGCTACCGGCGCCCTCAGAAGTCAAGCACGCTTACCACTGAGCTACCGGCGCCCTCAGAAGTCAAGCACGCATACCACTGAGCTACCGGCGCCCTCAGAAGTCAGCACGCATACCACTGAGCTACCGGCGCCCTCAGAAGTCAGCACGCATACCACTGAGCTACCGGCGCCCTCAGAAGGCCAGCACGCATACCACTGAGCTACCGGCGCCCTCAGAAGTCAAGCACGCATACCACTGAGCTACCGGCGCCCTCAGAAGTCAAGCACGCATACCACTGAGCTACCGGCGCCCTCAGAAGTCAAGCACGCTTACCACTGAGCTACCGGCGCCCTCAGAAGTCAAGCACGCTTACCACTGAGCTACCGGCGCCCTCAGAAGGCCAGCACGCATACCACTGAGCTACCGGCGCCCTCAGAAGTCAGCACGCATACCACTGAGCTACCGGCGCCCTCAGAAGGCCAGCACGCATACCACTGAGCTACCGGCGCCCTCAGAAGGCCAGCACGCATACCACTGAGCTACCGGCGCCCTCAGAAGTCAAGCACGCATACCACTGAGCTACCGGCGCCCTCAGAAGGCCAGCACGCATACCACTGAGCTACCGGCGCCCTCAGAAGTCAAGCACGCATACCACTGAGCTACCGGCGCCCTCAGAAGTCAAGCACGCTTACCACTGAGCTACCGGCGCCCTCAGAAGTCAAGCACGCATACCACTGAGCTACCGGCGCCCTCAGAAGTCAAGCACGCATACCACTGAGCTACCGGCGCCCTCAGAAGTCAGCACGCATACCACTGAGCTACCGGCGCCCTCAGAAGTCAAGCACGCATACCACTGAGCTACCGGCGCCCTCAGAAGTCAGCACGCATACCACTGAGCTACCGGCGCCCTCAGAAGTCAGCACGCATACCACTGAGCTACCGGCGCCCTCAGAAGTCAGCACGCATACCACTGAGCTACCGGCGCCCTCAGAAGTCAGCACGCATACCACTGAGCTACCGGCGCCCTCAGAAGTCAGCACGCATACCACTGAGCTACCGGCGCCCTCAGAAGTCAAGCACGCATACCACTGAGCTACCGGCGCCCTCAGAAGTCAGCACGCATACCACTGAGCTACCGGCGCCCTCAGAAGGCCAGCACGCATACCACTGAGCTACCGGCGCCCTCAGAAGTCAGCACGCTTACCACTGAGCTACCGGCGCCCTCAGAAGGCCAGCACGCTTACCACTGAGCTACCGGCGCCCTCAGAAGTCAAGCACGCATACCACTGAGCTACCGGCGCCCTCAGAAGTCAAGCACGCATACCACTGAGCTACCGGCGCCCTCAGAAGTCAAGCACGCTTACCACTGAGCTACCGGCGCCCTCAGAAGTCAAGCACGCATACCACTGAGCTACCGGCGCCCTCAGAAGTCAGCACGCTTACCACTGAGCTACCGGCGCCCTCAGAAGGCCAGCACGCTTACCACTGAGCTACCGGCGCCCTCAGAAGTCAAGCACGCATACCACTGAGCTACCGGCGCCCTCAGAAGTCAGCACGCTTACCACTGAGCTACCGGCGCCCTCAGAAGTCAGCACGCTTACCACTGAGCTACCGGCGCCCTCAGAAGGCCAGCACGCTTACCACTGAGCTACCGGCGCCCTCAGAAGTCAGCACGCATACCACTGAGCTACCGGCGCCCTCAGAAGTCAAGCACGCATACCACTGAGCTACCGGCGCCCTCAGAAGTCAGCACGCTTACCACTGAGCTACCGGCGCCCTCAGAAGGCCAGCACGCTTACCACTGAGCTACCGGCGCCCTCAGAAGTCAGCACGCATACCACTGAGCTACCGGCGCCCTCTCAAACTGGTACACTTTATGTACATATTTTTGTGCAATTAGACAATAGATTTGTGTTTATTTATTTTAGCAACCTCAGGTAATCTGAAAATTGTATAATTACACAATATAAAAGTTAAACAAGTTTTTTGTTTTATTTATTTCATTAACATACATACATATATAGAAGATAATATATTTAACAATTATTCATTTCAGTTTCATGTTTTCCTTTATATAAATATTTTACTTCCCATAATTTAAAAAATTACTGTCCTTATCGCTAAATCTCTTCTATCCTTAAGACATTATAATTACACGGCTAATGTTATTTCTACAAGGCCAGGCATTTACACACCAATTAATCCTCTGAAATAATATTGAACTCAACATCTTATTTTAAATCGTTGTGCGTTACGAAAGCCGAGCTGAAATTTCGTTTATGACGGATGTGCAACGGAAGTGACGCACAATAAACGCGAAAGCCGAGCGGTAATTGGTAACACTAGGAGTAATAATTTTGATAGTTATATTCTTTTAAATAAGGGTATTGCTCTTACCGATAATCGCAATTAAAAAGAAGAAACGCAAAGCTGTTTTCATATATCGACTTTGAGGAGATCGGAATACTTGCTCCAAAAGAATTTCGCTGTAATCTTTGGAGAACAAATATAGAATGACCTTAAAGACAGTTGAAATGATTTTTGCGATAACTCCATGTTGTCGCCTCCACGTTTTGACCTCATTCTGTGCCCCTCAACGTTGCCCTACTTCTTGAATCTATGTAGAATAATGTTTTTGTATACGTTCGTTTTTTAATAAGTTATCATCTGCCTTTAAAAAATAAAACAATTTTATTTTCCCTCTTTCTAAACATTCAAAATATTACAGGGAAGTGATTGCATTCGAAGACAAATTGAATCGTTTGTATTCATTAGGAGACATGTTTAGATTTATACATGTTTCACCAGCTGCAAAAAGAACTTATTAGCTATGCATGTTCCAAAAAAAAACAAAAAAAGGCAATGTTGTTAAGGTTATAGAGAGCATGCGGCCTCAGTAAAAACACATTATTATGAATGTTTGGGTAGGGGGCCATGGTTGGTCGAATTGTCTCAGCATGGTTTGCGGGTTCGAATCCTGTCCGGGAGTGACTTTTATTTCGTAGATAGAACTCCCTCCCGGGGCCATGGATGTCGTAAATAATTAGATAAAACAGTGACATGGCTAATATGCATCGAACTTAAGGCAAAAAAAAAAAAAAAATGTTTGGCTAGCGTACATTCATACGTATATTACTGAATGTTCACTTTCCCTTAACGAAACCTTTCTTCAGTTGAAGAAATCCTTAAAACAATTATCCCTCTATCCGCACAAAAATTTTGTTCGCATTTCATCCCAATTTTGGTGATGATGCTTAATATTTTCCTGTTCATAAAATCCTTACTTTTTGAGATTTCATTGTTTTTCCCGACATATTATATAAGGACCTTTTCTACATTTTTTCAAGCTCACAAAACAAAATGAGGACGTAATGGTTTGTCTATCTACAGCCTGTAAGATGTAAGGTAAAGGTTAAAGACCTACATATCCTAAGTGAATAATAATTTAGAACTCTCAGAGTATACTCGGACTCATGTACACCAGAGTGACGAAAGAGCACTCTGTTAGTAGGCGATATTACCTACGATCTGGTAGTAGGGTATATGACCTCTTAGAGCCGGGCATGAGTCATAGTAACTAACTAGGATCTAATATATGACAACATCATCCCTTCCACTTCTATCTCTGGCTTTGTTAATCAGTCTTCTTAATCAATCAATAATCTTGACACAAATTACATTTTCAGATATCATAGCCTATTTATTTTAAATAATATCTATGGAGTAACTCAACTGGTAATTGATGGTTCCTCTTAAATAGAACATTAAAACGTACATTAGAAGCAGAAAAATTGCGTTCATAAAAGGAGCGCCTAGCCCTAGGGTTTAACCTAGGAAATGTATAACATCGATACCCCTTTTTGGATTCCAATATGCCAACAAATATTTCCTCGAAAACTTGGAAAATTTGGACTTTAGGGCTTTTAAATTTTTAACCCCCGACGCAAAAGGAAGGGTGTTATTAACCCCCGACGCAAAAGGAAGGGTGTTATTAACCCCCGACGTAAAAGGAAGGGTGTTATTAACCCCCGACGCAAAAGGAAGGGTGTTATTAACCCCCGACGCAAAAGGAATGGTGTTATTAACCCCCGACGCAAAAGGAAGGGTGTTATTAACCACCGACACAAAAGGAAGGATGTTATTAACCCCCGACGCAAAAGGAAGGGTGTTATTAACCCCCGACACAAAAGGAAGGGTGTTATTAACCCCCGACGCAAAAGCAGGGGTGTTATAAGTTTGAAGTCTTTGTCTGTGTGTTTGTCTGTCTGTCCCGAAAAAAAGCCCTCTACGCCAAAGTTTCAGTAAAAAAAAAAATTATCGCGTTTTTTTTTAATTTAACTTTTTAGTGACCCTTAGCTTGAAGGGTTTAGGCATCGGCGGTTAAAAAATGTAAATGTCGACTATTTTTGAAGTTAGTATTTTATTAACTCAGTAATTTGTTGCTGGCAACCCTATAACAATTAAATAAAGTATCCAGATAGAGTCTAAAAATATTGAATCAACTTGGTGGTGATCTTGCAGAGACAACGTCAAGGGTAAGTCAGAAAAAATTATTTTTCCAACACCCTGTATATATATTTAAATTCATGTTTGTACATGTATATACTAACCCCTTCTCGTCGTGATGCTGACAAAAATCCTTCGAAAACAGAAAAAAACAGGTTTCACCACTTGAAAGGGTGGTTTAACCCCCTCAGGGGATGCGTATGTTAACCCCCTAACCCCCCCCCCCCCCCCCCCCTGTCTAAATGCAACAAAAAATGAAAATGATAAAAAAATGTAGTCTTAATGTTTTGAAAAAGTAAAGCTCATGAGTAAAGCCGAGGTTTATTGGTGCAGGATCAGCTGGATATACCATGTGTTGTGGTTCACCCGCGTGGCTATCAGCTTGGGCCGTCGACATGAGGGCTATTGCCGTATATCCACGGTTCTCGAAGCATGGAACAGTCCGTCAAAGAGTATGTTACATAATATTGGTCCCAGGACCGGGTCTGGTGATGTCCATGCTAGTACTGGTAAACTCCAAACAACGGGTAAACGTGCAAACAATAGACTGAGGAAGAGGACCCACGTTAGACAGACTTCAAACAGATCCCTCTTCATGATAAGAAATGCTCTCTTGATTATAGTGGCGTCGATGAGTCCTCTCCCAGATCCGCCGCTACATTTCTGTTTCCCAGCCGCCAAGAGTAAGACCCTATCTCTTACATAGCGAGACGGTGATGTGTTCCCCCCAGGTTGAGTTGCTGATACTCTTCTCCCTTTGAATTGGGTCCCTGCTCCGATCGTACTTCCTCCTGGCACGATATCATCCCTCTTGGCGAGTGTGAGATTCTCGCTGCACCAGTATATTTTCTTGAGTCGATTGGGATACGGAGCATTAATTTTTTTAAAAATGTTTATATAATTTATTAGAAATACTTGGCAAAGAAATAAAATACTTAGCATTTAATTTTTTTACTGAGCTCCTAACTCTACAACATTCGGGTCATTAAAAATACTGAGCAAAGATAATATTATTCTGGGCAATGAATACAGTACTGAGCAAAGGTAATATTATTCTGGACAAAGAATACAGTACTGAGCGAAGGTAATATTATTCTGGGCAATGAATACAGTACTGAGCAAAGGTAATATTATTCTGGGCAATGAAAACAGTACTGAGCAAAGGTAATATTATTCTGGGCAATGAATACAAACCTGAGCAAAGGTAATATTATGCTGGGCAATGAATACAGTACTGAGCAAAGGTAATATTATTCTGGGCAATGAATACAGTACTGAGCAAAGGTAATATTATTCTGGGGAATGAATACAATCCTGAGCAAAGGTAATATTATACTGGGCAATGAATACAATCCTGACCAAAGGTAATATTATACTGGGCAATGAATACAGTACTGAGCAAAGGTAATATTATTCTGGGCAATGAATACAGTACTGAGCAAAGGTAATATTATACTGGGCAATGATTAAAATACTGTGCGAAGTATTTGTTTCCATTTTATCCCCGCGGTTTCCAAAGGATACTCCCTCCTCCTGCTGGGATGCGGATGGCTAGGTAGGTCCACCACCTGTTGGAACAGCTGAGTTCGGCAAAGTCCGTCATAACTCGGCTCTGCTCGTCTCCCCGCTTCTCTCCTGCTCTCCTGTCTCGTCAGTCGGGTTCCCAACTCCTGCTATGCCTCTCATCCCAGCTAGCGAGCTTACAGACGATCAGCGCTTCGCTCTCATGAAGGTGCGTCCGTTTTCCCTACCTTTCGCTACGATGATAAAAACCTCAAAAGACTTCTCACATGAAAATAGACTTATTTGTTAAATAGTTTCAATCTTTAGCTGGGGCTATACGATTTTTCGTATTGGAGTTTCGTGACAACATTATTTTATTTTAATCTCCATAAAAACAAACTGGGAGAAATAAAGCTAGAGCCGGTATTCAAGTTAGATGCCTATTATTCCGTCTGACGTTTTTATGGATAAAACACCCACATAACGGACATAAGTGGTCTATATATATATATATATATATATATTTTTTTTTTTTTTTTTTTTGAGAAATGGGCTGCTTTATCTACCGCAAAAACAACAATTTAGAACATTTCGACAGTAAATATGCAGCCAATAGACTAGGTATATTGAAGTACTACGTTTTGGTATTTGTTCCAATATTATTTGACTTTTCAAACCCCAGTGAAAAATTGTTGTACAGTAAACTTCCTTAAATCCGGTATCCTACGGATAAATAAATATAAATAAACGGAGGCGAAAGTGTGTGTGTATATATATATATATATATATATATATATATATATATATATATATATATATCTTTCTATTTGTTTTATATATATATATATATATATATATATATATATAAGGGAGGGCCACATGACATATTTAATTTTTCATGAAATCTACCAGTAATAAAGGTTAGGTTAGGTTTTATGACTCATGCCCGGGTCTACTACCAGAGTGCTCTTTCATCACTCTCGGACAGGAACCCGACCCTACTGTGGGATCCTAAATTTTAATTCACCTAGGGTAGGGGTCTTTAACGAGTACCTGACATTGTACAGGCTCGGGACCATCGTTTAACGTCCCATCCGAAGGACGGCATGCTTATGTTTATTTTACCTCCCAGATAAAATAAACTAAGGGCCTCGGTCGTGCTACGAACCCACGTTCTTGAGCTCAGAAGGCAAGCACGCATACCACTGAGCTACCGGCGCCCTCGGCATTTTTGAATTGAGGCCCCCTTCCCTTTTGGCTGAGTTGATTCCGCTGAAAATTAATAGGAGTCGTCCTTACAGTGTTCTGGATACACATTTAAAATTTACATAAAATATATACTTTCATGATACATTTATTTTATCGGTGTTCAGACAGATTTTTTTTTTATTCTTAGAATCAGGAGGTCTGGAAAACATGAAATTCAGCATCGAATTTCTTACTGATTACATAACTTCCCTTATACATCGTATATATTTATAAGGGAGTCTCATTTGATGTGGAATTTCATTGGCTGTAATTTTAGTTTCTGAAAGCTTTTGATACAATGAATCCTCTTCTTGTAATTTTGAAAATAAAGTAGAAAAGTGAGGGTTTTTGATGTATTTCAGTTTATTTGTGAACGTCATATGGGGTATATTCGTAATCAGCGTGTCATTTCCTGTAAGAATACAAGGTTTCAGAATTTTGTCCACCTAGATTGGACATTCGCCCCACTGTGCGGCGTTCTTAAGTAGGAACTTGCTGTGGTTCCAAGTAAAAAAAAGAAAAAAAAAAAAAAAATCCAGTCCAATAGCTTTTGACAGAACGACGTCTGTCGGGTCAGCTAGTAAATAAATAAAACAAACTTATTTTTTTGAAATATTATCTATTCCACTAAAGATATTTATAAAAATACAAGTTTATTAGTTCATAACTAGACGAGGAGAAAGATATATATATAGGTATTGTCATCTGCTTGCGATACACCCTGTATATATATATATATATATATATATATAACTTAACCTTAAGCTGATTACGTGCGATCCCCGGAGACAAAGGATAAAAAGCTTATTCTCTATTCTCGCTTTCATAGAAACTAGATGATGTAATTTTCAATAGACCGATTGGATTGCCACTTGCTCTGGTGTGAGGCCGCCTAAAAAGTCGGCAAACTTGACAGTAAAGAACAGCTTTCGGTATAGTATTTTCTCCAATATGTACAAGTTTTTTCCGGACATTTAGGATGTAGCTTTGATATTTCTTTCTATGGATCTGCGTGACCTATAGGACCCCTAATTTTCGTATTTCCTCCTATGGTATCCTATAACCTTTCAAAATTTTAGTTGGTCTGTGATCCTATTACCACTTCCTGTCAACCCACAAACCAGGAACAAAAGAATTATCGGTGTGTATGTGCGGGGCGGGTTTTAGACTCCAGACAGTAGTGGGACGGCCATTGTTCTCTAATTACTTTATAGCACGGATTGTCTTCAGGGTTCACACATTCAGATACCTATAATATTGTACACCTCATTAACATGTTTGTCCTGCGAGCTACCAGCTATAATACTGTACACCTCATTAACATGTTTGTCCTGCCAGCTACCAGCTATAATACTGTACACCTCATTAACATGTTTGTCCTGCCAGCTACCAGCTATAATATTGTACACCTCATTAACATGTTTGTCCTGCGAGCTACCAGCTATAATACTGTACACCTCATTAACATGTTTGTCCTGCGAGCTACCAGCTATAATACTGTACACCTCATTAACATGTTTGTCCTGCGAGCTACCAGCTATAATACTGTACACCTCATTAACATGTTTGTCCTGCCAGCTACCAGCTATAATACTGTACACCTCATTAACATGTTTGTCCTGCCAGCTACCAGCTATAATACTGTACACCTCATTAACATGTTTGTCCTGCGAGCTACCAGCTATAATACTGTACACCTCATTAACATGTTTGTCCTGCCAGCTACCAGCTATAATACTGTACACCTCATTAACATGTTTGTCCTGCCAGCTACCAGCTATAATACTGTACACCTCATTAAAATGTTTGTCCTGCCAGCTACCAGCTATAATACTGTACACCTCATTAACATGTTTGTCCTGCCAGCTACCAGCTATAATACTGTACACCTCATTAAAATGTTTGTCCTGCCAGCTACCAGCTATAATACTGTACACCTCATTAACATGTTTGTCCTGCCAGCTACCAGCTATAATACTGTACACCTCATTAACATGTTTGTCCTGCGAGCTACCAGCTATAATACTGTACACCTCATTAACATGTTTGTCCTGCGAGCTACCAGCTATAATATTGTACACCTCATTAACATGTTTGTCCTGCGAGCTACCAGCTATAATACTGTACACCTCATTAACATGTTTGTCCTGCCAGCTACCAGCTATAATACTGTACACCTCATTAACATGTTTGTCCTGCCAGCTACCAGCTATAATATTGTACACCTCATTAACATGTTTGTCCTGCGAGCTACCAGCTATAATACTGTACACCTCATTAACATGTTTGTCCTGCGAGCTACCAGCTATAATACTGTACACCTCATTAACATGTTTGTCCTGCGAGCTACCAGCTATAATACTGTACACCTCATTAACATGTTTGTCCTGCCAGCTACCAGCTATAATACTGTACACCTCATTAACATGTTTGTCCTGCCAGCTACCAGCTATAATACTGTACACCTCATTAACATGTTTGTCCTGCGAGCTACCAGCTATAATATTGTACACCTCATTAACATGTTTGTCCTGCGAGCTACCAGCTATAATACTGTACACCTCATTAACATGTTTGTCCTGCCAGCTACCAGCTATAATACTGTACACCTCATTAACATGTTTGTCCTGCCAGCTACCAGCTATAATACTGTACACCTCATTAAAATGTTTGTCCTGCCAGCTACCAGCTATAATACTGTACACCTCATTAAAATGTTTGTCCTGCCAGCTACCAGCTATAATACTGTACACCTCATTAACATGTTTGTCCTGCCAGCTACCAGCTATTTTTCTCTCTTCAATACATCTATTTCCCATTTTGTCTCCTCTGAAAAATGTTGTCCAAATTGAATGGTTTCTGTCTTCTCCCGTACGAAATCTTTTTTAGGGGTCTGTCTATGGTCGAAAGTACATCCTTGGCTGGCTTGTTTATCAAACCTTATCTCTCCAAAAGCCCTCCCGTATCTTCCAAATGCTCCAATTTTCAATTATTATTGTTATATTACTACAAAATATTTTTTTATTTTTACATTTAATTTTTTTTATTCCTTTTGAATTGTTTTAGTTTATTGCAAAATGAATCTTTCTTTAATTGCTTCAAACTTATATTCTTTCTTTATTCCATACTTTGTTATTCTTATTGGACATATATTCTAGAATAAAGATTTTTCCTCCCCCAACGATACGAAATATAGGGGAAGTTATGTAATCGGTCAAAAATATGATGCGGAGTTTTCAACGAAATTCATGTTTTCCGACCTCCTGATTCTTAAAATGGGGTGAAAAAATTCTGTGTGTCTATGAACACGGTAACTCCCGATAGAATGAAAACATGTTATAGTTAAATTCAAAACCTCATAAGAATGGCCTATTAATTTTGAAGAAAGCGAAACTTTGACATTGATTCTATCGGGAGTTATCGTGTTCATAGACTCACAGACAGACATTTTTTTTCATATGTCGATTCTAGAAGTCGGAAAACATCCACATCGAATTTTTCACCGATTAAATAACTTCCCCTATACTTGGTTTAGTTGGGGAGGTAAAAATAATAGACTTGTAAATAGATTTTCAGTTAGGTAGAAAATATTATGTGAGTAACGTATATTATATATTACACTGCATCAAGTAAAATGTATATTTAATTACTTAGTTATTATTAATTGGCTGAAGTGACCCGTGCTAGTAGTGCTCTTGGTCCAGATCGGACGAAGAGACCAGCTCATGACTTTCTAAATGAATGAAAGTGTTGCAAGTGTGGTAAGGCTGCCCCTGCCCCGACCCAACACTCCGCACTAACATCAGATAACCACCACTCTTTCTTTATCTAACTTTTCCTTTTCTCTCTGATTAGTCAGTCCTTCAATCCGAGAAGGAAATTACTTATCCCGAGATTATCGCGGTTTTAAATGGCAGTCCCGGCCTCCATATCCGCATTAGATGATCCCGGCATATCCTGGATAGAGCGATATTTTTGGTAAAAATAAGTATTTTATTACAAATAATGTTAGAACTTACATCGTAAAGTCCCGCACTTCCTCAGCTATTTAAAGTATAAATGTAGTTATGAAATCGGTCTGTGAACAAGGTAACTCATTGCATGAATGTATCGACACGACATTTTATATGTGTATCTAGAACCACATCAGGAAGACACCTATTGATTTTCAGCCAAATTGACAAAAAAAAGGGAGAAATAGGAATTAGGGTGGTTTAACACAAATACTTCAATAACACTGCCCGACAAAAAAAAAATTTCTGAATGTTTCCTAAACCTAATGAACCAATTCTTACTAATTTTGGGTCGAGAAAAACGCAAATAACAATGAAAGGATTTGTTTACCTCTTGTTTTCAAGATACGTAAGAGCTTGCTCACAATTGTTTAAGCGAAATGCAAAACACACCAACACTATTATATGACTAGTACTGTACAAAATCTTTAAAAATTTCAAGTTCCGAGCTTGGTGGAGGAACATGGCCTCGTGATTTATGTATTTCGTAATCTGGTAATGTGAGGGACTGAGAAATTTTTAGTAAAACGTAGATTACATGTTACCATTTCATTTGGGAGAAATCAACTTTCAGCCACAATTATAGCCTATCATAATACATGCACAGAAGTTAACAATAAAATATTATACTTACTAAAACAAAATCCAGGTTGTTGAGGGACTGAGGTGGATAAACGACCGATCACAAATTCAGCCTTGAAATTCTGGTTATAAAATGATTATAAGAAAGCCAAGGCGTAAGTTTAATAGCAACTTTTAGGAGGGAAGTGAATAAGTGTTGCCGACCTCTCAAATTGTAGAAAAGTGACACGGCATTGCCTTGGCGCCATTTTCAAACATATGTGAGGGACTGAGGAAAACCCCTTGGGACAAGGATATAACTAATTATTTTTGACCAGTTATAACCATGTTACACTAAATTCCCCAAGTTAACCAAAAGTAGATACCTAATTTGACAAATTATATGTATATTCATCTAGTTTTTAGGTGATTATGGATAGGTGTGAGCTTGTTGAACACAGCGACCGCGAGTGTGGGACATAGTGAGGGACTGAGAATCCACCATTTTGAAAGAAAATTGATACAAGAACAAGGGTTAGAATGATAATAAATGACTGAAAAATGAACTGAAAAGTCCCCTAGGCCACTATTCATCTCATGGAAAAAGAAAAATTCCTAAAATACTATCAGACCAGTCAAAAAGTGCTTGGGACAGCGATTTCCTTGGTTTCAGAGAATCACCCATGTCAATTCCGGGACATCCCTTGACACAGTCCAGCAGTAGTCCGCCAGCATTGATCCATCCCAACGGCCTTGATATCTCCTCTCCATCGAAGAAATATCTTGATGAATTATCTCTCCATGCTCATCACTGACGGCTCCAAAATTGTTGGGAAAAAATTCAAGTGGGAGTGAAGAAAATGAATTTTCATTGACGTGTTGCACCCCAGAGCACGGTATTTTTCAAGCAGTTCTTTGACCAATTGAGGATAGTTATCATCTCTTCTGTTGCCAAGAAAGCCATGTACCACACTTTTGAAAGCTTCCGAACCTGCTTTTTCCTTTATTTTAAGTATTTGATGAAAGTTGGCGACTTTAAAACGAATTTGAGGTCCAACGAAGATTCCCTCCTTGACCTTAGCGTCACTTAAACTGGGAAATTTCCCTCTCAAATACTTGAAAGTCTCACCTTCTTGGTTCATAGCTTCAACGTTGTTCTTCATCAATCCTAGCTTGATGTAGAGGAACGTTATTCGGATCGACCAGAGGCTTATTTAGGACATTCTTCTATCCAGGATTAAGGCTTCTTGCTGGCAATTCGGCTTATCCGGATATAACGATGTATTTTTCTTGGTCCCTTGAATATCGTTATAACCGGATTTTACTGTATGTTGAATTATATCAGTTTCTAACATATTTGTATCTACGTTTTCTTCACAATAATCCCTTAATCTTTTTCTCAAACTACTTGTATTAATGGACTTGAAAAATAAAATAAAACTTGTTTATTTGATAATTGTCTAATTTCACTAACTATATACATATACATGGGAGTACTTTCGGTATTTCTACCATCCTCAGCCAAAAGCATAAGAGATAAGACTAAGTTAATTTTCAGAATGTCAGCCTCTCGAGGAACCCATTACCCTCCCTACTGGTGTTCCCCATGACGTCAGACATTCCTAACTAAGCTAAATTGTCTCACAGCTTGGTTCCAGTTACAACTTAATTAAAATTATTATACTGTAAATTATATAAATATATCTATTGGCAAGATTCAGATAAATCATATATCTATATATATATATATATATTGGTAAATTCTATGTATATTTAAACGTACCTGTGCACATCGACTGGAGTGTCATATTATTGGTGACAGTAAAGGGGAATATTTTAGATTGGTTTGGTCGTTCATACAATTTCCATTTTTTAAAGTTCTGTTTATTTCTAATTGTTCTAATGAGTTGAGCAATGTGCTTTTTTCGCAGAAATGAAGGTATTTTATGCCTGTGTCTTTAGCAAACGTATGTTTGTGTTGGTTGATGTGTTGTGCAAATGTTGATTTTGTTATGTTGTGTGTTGTGTCCATGTTAGTATCTATTTCTGATATATGTTCTTTGAGTCTTTGTTTGAATTGTCTCCCAGTTTGTCCTGTATAGACTAGGTTGCAAGAGTTGCAATTTAATTGATAAACCCCACTCTTTTCTTCTGTTTTTATTCTGTCTTTCGTATTGTTAAGGTGTTTGTAAAGTGTCCTATTTGTTCTGAAACTAACTTTGAAGTTTTCTTTTTTAAGAATATTGCCTATTTTGTATTAAGTATCTTCTTCAGAAAAAACTATATTTAAAATTTTTAGCAATTCCAATAACTTTCTTTTTTGTGATGAATAAATCCTATTTGAGTAAAATTATGATTTCCCCTCCTCAGAGATTGATATGTTCTGAAGGAACGTTTCCCACAATGTTTATACCTGGAGAGATAATTTAATAGTTCTTAAGATGCTAAAGACGGCGCCTCCACCACTTGTGAAGATATAAATTTGATGATAGATGGGGTAGCTTTTACTTGTGAAGAAATAAGATTTGTAGTTGTGGAGGAGGAGCGAAAAGTTATTTGATTAATTCGTTCTGGGGAAGTACATTGCTGGAGATTCACCGACGAATTTTTTTTCCCCCTTTTTTCAGAAGAACCACAACTATCTATCTATCTATTAAAAGGAGTGTCAAATCTTCCAGGTAAATAATATGATTTGTATCAGGGATAGGCGTATTAGTAATCGAAAAATATAATACGAATATATTCACAAAAATTATTATCTATGAATATGAATACGAATATTGTAAACATTTTTCCATGATGATAGAACAAACAAACAGACCTGAATGCTACTATTTCCTTGTAAGAACTTTGTTTAATCTAAAACGGATAAAATCAAATAGTTGACAAAACTATTCAATGTCCAGACAGCGACCTTGTAAGACGACCTTAGACCACAATGCCGGGAATTACACGGCCTCTTCAGTACTGTGCCTCTGTCATTATCTTTCTGCCCATTAGTATAATACCCGACTATGAGCAGTAACTACCATCCCCGTGCTATATGGTCACCTGAGGTAACCTTTAGTGCGGTGCTGCACCCTTTATCTATCTACCAAAGGAGTTTTGGATTTTAGCCCTTTAAGTAAACCACAACTATTTACTACGAAAATTCACACACAATTTTTTTGTTTTCTTTACTTCAACAATGGCAGTTACCACTACTTGGGCTCATTTTCTTTGCTTTTTTATAAGTAACCAAAAAGTACCATATGACTTTTCATAATTTTCTCTTGTTTTTGAGTTATAAGTAAAACTAAAATGCGTTAATAAAAAATACCTAAAAAAATAACACCGAAATGTTAAGATCGAGTATATGAATAAAATTCGTTGACCGACTTAAAATCTCTTCCAAAGAAAATTAATTTGGTGAGATTAGAAAAAAGGTTATGGAAGTGTGAAAACTGTGTTTCTTGACAAAACAGGAATCTTTAAACGCGAATAACTTTTGAAGTATTTGACCAAATTTAACTCGGTTTAAATTTGAAAACTTTATGAACAGATAAAAAAAATCATCGGCCTAAACAGAAGTGTCTACGAAAACTGACATTATTGCAGAGATATTGTGAAATAATTCAAATGAACTTGAAAGAAATAAAACTTGTTTATTTATGATATTGTCTAATTTCACCAACTATATTTACATGGGAGTACTTTCGGTATTTCTACCATCCTCAGCCAAAAGCATGAGATTCAACTTCAAGGTTAGTTTCAGAACAAATGGGACACTTTACAAACACCTTAACAACACGAAAGACCGAATCAAAACAGAAGAAAAGAGTGGGGTTTATCAATTAAATTGCAATTCTTGCAACCTAGTATATACAGGACAAACTGGGAGACAATTCAAACAAAGACTCAAAGAACATATATCAGAAATAGATACTAACATGGACACAACACACAACATAACAAAATCAACATTTGCACAACACATCAACCAACACAAACATACATTTGATAAAGACACAGGCATAAAATACCTTCATTTCTGCGAAAAAAGCCCATTACTCAACTCATTAGAACAATTAGAAATAAACAGAACTTTAAAAAATGGAAATTGTATAAACGACCAAACCAATCTAAAATATTCCCCTTTACTGTCACCAATAATATGACCCTCCAGTCGATGTGCACAAGTACGTTTAAATATACATAGAATTTACAAATATATATATATATATATATCTGAATCTTGCCAATGCGTTAAGGCGTTCTTGCCAATTAATATTGAACAATAAATCTACTTAGTACGGGCAATCGTGATGCGCAATTTGGTGAAGTTAGAAAAAGGTTATGGAAGTGTGAAAACTGTGTTTTTTGACAAAACAGGAATCTTTAAACGCGAATAACTTTTGAAGTTTTTGACCAAATTTATATCTGTCGGTATTAATATTGAACAATGAATCTACTTAGTATGGGCAACCGCCCGCTATCGAGACTCTTAGTACAATTGCTACATGTTACAAATTCCGAGATCGTATCATCAGGGAATGCTTTTTCCACTACAGTGCCAGGTTTAGCCTTAACTTTCTTCAAATCGCGTTGAAACCATAAGCGATCGCACACACTGCACGCATAGCCAAACTCGTTTGCGCTGAAAGTCTTGGCGAAATGAGCACTTGCCGTTCTCCAACGATTATCCATTTGAGGATCTCTGGTGGGTTGTTTAATAACATCACAGTCTACCGTAGCACCCGCCATCGACGCACGCGCATTGATGCCCGACGTTGACAACACGACGATATTTGGTGACCGCAATACATACTCGTCTGGCGCTGTCACGTTGCCCGTGATCTCTATAATACCACTGTTTTCTTTATTGCCTTCCAACGACGTCTGCACATGATCCATGGACGTTTGGACTGTCGGTAGCCGCTGTATGCCCGATGGACCACCTACGTTATTGCTTTGCGCCGTTTTTTCATTTTCTTTTCGATGCTGCCGTAGCTCTTGCATTTGCTCGGCACTAGACTTTTTAGGTTTTTCAAATTCCTTTTGATGCGAGCATTCCTCTGATTTGCGTTTTCTATAATTCCGCGCATATTTACGATTCATATGAGACGACATCTTTAATTTTTTTTCAATTTTCAATTTAATACAGATTTTTACATATATTTCGGCGAATATTTTTATTGTTTCACTTTGAGTCCTAGTAGTGCTCCTCAAGCTCTTTAAAATGACACCCGAATCAACGTTCTATCTAAACGCGTTATCCCGCTACACTAATTTCTAATTTTACACAACGCTAATTCGCAACAATCATCCGCCGGCGCCCACACTAGCCCGATACAGGTAAAACAAACACTGCACAACAAATACGTACAGACATGCTCTATCCACTGTGACTCAACCGTTCTTATCGCATTATTAGTCTCGTAGTTATTAGCGATTGAAATCTGACGGTATTTGGTAACACAAGAAAGTTTGACCGGCTATCACTGTGCTTAACGAGCGAATAGACGTTATCAACGTCATCATAGTCTAAAAATCATAACTTGTAGAGGGGGGTCGGGGGAGGCTAAAATTAAAACAACAGGTAGGAATACAGAAAGTACTCCCACCATATTACATATATTTTGTGAAATAGACAATATTTTTTTTAAACAAATACGTTTTTTCTTAAATTTTTTCAAAAGTCAATAGGTAGCGCTCAGCAAATAAAACAAAAAGACCGCAAGGTCTTAGCACTAAACTTGCCTTAGAACTAAACTATAGCCTACCTAGGAATCTATAATTAACTTACATATGAAATAATAAAATTTAAAAATATTTAGGATAATATTGTGAGTTGTCCTTTTTAGTTATATTGTTACATGCTACGTATATATAGATCCGCAACTTCACTACAATATTATATTACATTATATTATTAAAATCTACGTTTACCAATCAAGTCGCTTAACATTCTGGCACATAGGCCACCCAAAACCTGGCTACGCCATTTCTCAGAATTTCTGACATTTAATATATAAAATAAAATACTAATTAAACACAACTTCCCATTGAGTTTTTATACTTTTTTTTTTTTTTTTTTTTTTTTTTTTTTATCTTCTTTAAGGCATTTCGACCACGAGGGTCATGGATGTCTGATGGATGCAGGTCTCTGGGGATCCTAGCGGGCTAATTTGGATAGGCGCAGATTAATAATAATAAAGTTCGAGATTGCTGTATAAGGAATAAAAATGATGAAGATAATTTTGTTTTATGATGTAGATAGGAGGTTTGTGAAGTGCAAGCCATGAAATAGTTGGCTAATTTGGGAGCTAGTATTAGATAGAATTTTGGAAATATCCACCGCAAGGTTGTAATTTTCACGCTGGGGACAATATGCCATGCATTCAGTTAGAATGTGTCTGACAGACAGTCCGACCCCGCAGGACTGACACAGAGGAGGGGGTTCCCGAGCCATCAGATATCCATGGGTCAGTCTGGTATTCTATACGTAACCGAGTTACAATTACTTCTTCTTTCCTTTTTTTCTCTTATTGAAGTCTTCCAAACTCGAGTTCAGCTTTTGATGGTTCTTAGCTATTATCCGTCATACCGAGCCACCGAATCTACCATTTGATCTAGACTCTTTCCTTGATGTAGGCAAGGAAGTCACTTACAGGGACTTCGTATGTTGGTAGTTCTTCTAGTATGGCGCGCCTGGCATTCTTCTCTGCTGACACATTACCTGCAATGCCACAATGACCTTTCAGTGGAAGTCCTTCTTAATGACCCCAGGGCCATCAGTATGTTTTGGACAAGGAGATGTTTTGAATACAGATTCCCCATGGCCAATAGAGCCGACGGGGAGTCACTGCAGACTATCAGTTGGCTTCTTTTGGGGATAGAGACATTCAGACTCTTGCCAATAGCTAATAATTCCGCTTTCACGTTGCTACACGTTTATACTCTTTACATATGATGATGTGGGACGTTGTATAAGAATTAGTTAGTTATTATGCCTCAAGCTCGTTCTTATACTGCGAGTTCATATCGCCTTCTTGCCTCGCTCTGGTGGACCTGAGCTCGCCTCCACAATGAGAGTTCTAAATGTTGCATACCCAGGTTTATTCACCTAGGGCGGGGGTCTTTAACGAGAACGGGACATCTAAACGGGAATAAACCTGGGTAGGCAACATTCTAAATGTTGCATACCCAGGTTTATTCACCTAGGGCGGGGGTCTTTAACGAGAACGGGACATCGTAGAGGCTTGTTAGGACCACCGCTTCACGTCTCATCCGAAGGCGAGTTCAAGGTTCTTTTCCCCTCCCAGTTAAAAACGTAAGGACCTCGGCCGAGTTATTATATAAAAATTGAGTTGTTTGTAAAAAAAAAAAAAATTATAAAAATAAATAAAAATATACAAATGAATAAAGAATAACAATTTTTAAAAAATCTCAATTTGTTTTGGCTTAGTGCGGCGGCATTTTTATTAGGTGGTTCATGGCTAAAACATATATCCATAAAAAATGAAAGAGACAGATGTTCAGTTGGTTATTATCATAAAGTAGCAGGTTGAGATCTGGGTTGATCAATGTTTGCCAACACGAACACACTGGCTGGAGCCACAACTTGTGTAACACTTCCCTTATGGCTGCCTCAACATCCGCCATTACTAATCCGGCACAAATCTGAGACGACCTGTATTGCAAATTGGCCTTTTGTTATATTCCTATAATCTAGAAATAAGGTGTTTCACATTAATGTTTACAGTTCAGATGCTTGTATATCCTTTCTAGTCCTGGTACGAAGGAGAAGAGTGAAGGTTAATAAAGACGTTGTTCTTGTATATCCCTTCTAGTCCTGGTACGAAGGAGAAGAGTGAAGGTTAATAAAGACGTTGTTCTTGTATATCCCTTCTAGTCCTGGTACGAAGGAGAAGATTGAAGGTTAATAAAGACATTGTTCTTGTATATCCCTTCTAGTCCTGGTACGAAGGAGAAGAGTGAAGGTTAATAAAGACGTTGTCTTTGCTCCCTAACAGTGACCTATTTCGACATGTTCTTGGCGCCATACTCTGTACCTACATTGCTTATAAAATATTATAAAAGTTGTAAATTCTTATTTATAAAAAAATATAAATCAAATAATCAAACAAAAGGCAGTTAGCGCTTGTTTTTTTCTTCGACCAAGAGATGTTACATATAGTTTGATTTAAATATTGTTTCAAATCAAAAAGTGTTGAGCGGTGAAGGGCTGCTAAATACGTAGCAAACATAAGAGGCAATAAATCATTCCAAATAACCTCAGGTTTCAGTTCTACCTAAAGGAGTACCCTCCTAAAGTCCAGGTAACTGAAGGATTGTCAAAATGGTTCATTAAACATTATTTGCCCCTTCAGTGGGACAGGCCAAGACAATAATGTCTCTACTCCAATCTGACTGGCTTACAAGAAATTTGACGAGTGCTTCAACTTATTTTATACATTTCCATAGCTCAGTCAACCATAAGCTCTACATTTATACATGTGTATTATACTACCATGTTTGTTGAAGGGTTTTCAGTATTTCCCAGAAAGCAACATTTTTGTTTTTATGTTAGGGAAGAAGTCGCGACCCGTACTTCGAACGGTCAACACGTACTATAAGTCCCTCTGTTAGAAAAAGTCTTAAAAGTTCAGTTTGTTGTTTTTTTTTGTTAAATTTTTGTTGACTTTGTTATTTTTGTTGGTTTTCTTAATCAAGATAATTTTTTTTTTTTTGTTTATCGTGAGTGCATTTTAACATTCATATTTTATTTTGGAGTGTTTTCGTCTTTGGAGGCTTTGCAAGTTGGTTCCTGCTAAGTAGGGAGAAAATCACATAGTAAGTGCATATAGACAGACCTTCAAAACATCAGCCTCGGCGGTCTAGTGGTCAGCCCGTCAGCCTGTAGTTCTTCGGGACTAGGTTCGATACTCGTCACGACCTTAAGTTTTTTTTTATTTTTTTTTATTTATTTTTTTTTTATTTATTTATTTTTTTGTTTGTTTATTCATTATTTTATTAAGATATACAAATTCACTTAATATGAACATTTTTAAATGTCTCTGTCTGACCTAAGTGACACCGACTTCCTACCAGCCAGAACGAAGTCGAGAATGGCAAAAGGTAAAAAAAATTCGGACAAGAGACCACGCTCAGCAGAGCAGTACTCACCTCGTAAGACCAAAAAAGATGGCAACCTTACCCAGCCAAACAGTCCTGAGAAGACAGGAGGCCCAGTAGCATCTACCTCTGGAATGGGAACAGCAGGCTCTCAGCCAAGCGGCATCAGCCGCATCACATCGACCATCACACCCGCCATCGACACCAGCAATAGGTTTCAGCCACTGTCCAATCTCCAACAGGAAGATATGGTCGTCAGCGAACCCAAACCTCCCCGGCCTCCACCCATATTTCTCAGGGGAGTTAGCAATTTCAAAGCCCTTTGTCAGACCCTCACCAGAATCCTTGGTCCAGAAAACTTCCAGTGCATATCAAGAGTGGCTGACCTCAAGGTAATGACCAACAGCTCGGATGGGTATCGGTCTCTCGTCCGATACGCGCGGGAAAATAAGTATGATTTTCATATTTATCAACTCAAAGAGGACAAGGCGTATAGAGTGGTTCTGAGGGGGATTCACTACAGCACTCCTGTTGAAGACATTAAGTCCGAGCTGGAGGAGCTGAACTTTTCAGTCAGGAGTGTAATTAATGCACTCCATCCCACCAGTAAGACTCCACTGCCTCTGTTCTTTGTGGACCTAGAGCCAGGGGACAATAACCCTGAAATCTTCAACCTGAAGACACTGGTTCACACGAGGATAAAGATAGAGGAACCCAGAAAGAAAAAGGAAATTGTACAGTGCCACCGTTGTCAAGAGTTTGGGCACACCAAAAACAACTGCGGCCATCAAGCACGTTGCGTGAAGTGTGTAGGCTCTCACCCAATGAACCTCTGTACCAAAAAAGACAGAAGCACTCCAGCAAAATGTGTTTTGTGTGCCGGTGACCACTCTGCGAACTACCGTGGATGTGAGGCCCACAAAGAGTATCGAATGAGGCAGCAGAATCTGGTCAAACCTCTGGAGCCTAGAAAAACTAACCAACCCACGCCGCCAACTGGAGCCAGCCACTCAATTAGTCAGGAGGATGTCGACAGCTGAAGAAGTCGCCCCACCGCAGCCACAGCAGCAGCATCGCCCAGAACCCTCCCCCAGCTACGCTACCGCCACTGGTGCCGCGCCTGGCCTCAATTACCACACCTTATCCCATATCCCTCCTCCCCCCTCAACCGCCGATATCACCTCCCTCCTCAACTCCTTCTTCTCCCAATTCCAGAACCTTATCACCCCTCTCATCACTCTCCTCACCAGATTAGTGAGTGGCAACATTTCCCTTCCTAATCCATGAATCCCCAGACGCAAAACTCCTTAACCCTCATTCTTTGGAATGCCAATGGTATAACCAGACATACCAACGAACTCGACTTAATCTTACATGAAAAAAGAATCGATATTGCTCTCATTACGGAAACTCACCTTACGGACAAAACTAACTTCTTTATTACTGACTATATAACTCACCGAACTGACCATCCAGACAACACGGGCCATGGCGGCACTGCGGTCCTAGTCCGAACGTCCTTATCCCATCATCCCCTAAGCAACATATCTTCTGATTCCCTTCAGTCGACAGCCAAATCCCTCAAATCCCATCCTTTTCAGATGTCTATTGCAGCTGTGTATTGTCCTCCTAATAAAAGAATTTCCCTACAACAATTCCAAGCCTTCTTCCAGTCCCTCGGCCCTACATTCCTTGCAGGTGGCGACTACAACGCGAAGCACCAACAGTGGGGCTGCCGTGCCTCCAACCCACGTGGCACTGTCCTTCTCAACACCATCCTTTCATCCTCCCTCAAGTGCATATCCCCTCCCGAGCCGACGTATTGGCCAACATCCTGTGCCAAACTTCCCGATATCCTCGACATATTTGTCACCTCCCACCTCCCGTCCATCCATTCCGATATTTATTCCCTTCATGACCTATCCTCTGACCATAGTCCTGTCTTGCTCGTTCTCGACATCCGTCCTTTTACTGTTCCTCCTAAACCTAGCCTTATTACTGGACCTGTTGACTAGACAAAATTTCGAAACTTACTAGACGAACAAATAGACTTAAAAATACCTCTAAAAACCAAAGACGACATTGACAGAGCAGTAGAACAGTTTACACATCTCATAGATACATCTATAAAAAACAGTACAATTCGTGTCATCAACAGGCCTTACTTCCTCACCCCCAGCGTGCCCCTACACATTCGAAAATTGATAACTGACAAACGACGAGCAAGAGCATTATGGCAACGGACTAGGTACCCCAGCGACAAAACACACCTCAACAACTTGACTAACACACTGAAGAAGGAACTGCAGCAGATGCGAAACTTGCAATACGAACAGTACACACAGACTATGAATGAAAACAGAACATCTCTTTGGACAGCGACGAAAAGGCTACTTTCCTATAAAAATTCCTCCCGTCCTCTCCGTCATGATGACGGCTCTTGGGCCAAGTCTGATGAAGAGAAATCCAACATGTTTGCTTCCCATCTTACTGAAATATTTACTCCTCACCCCGATATTGTTGATCCCCATCATTCTTCATCAGTCGAAAGCGAGCTAGACAATCCACTTCCCCTTTCTCCCCCTCCTAAGTGCTTCCATCCTTCAGACGTAAAATACACAATTCAACACCTTCCCAAAAAGAAAGCCCCTGGTTATGATTTAATTATCTCCCCTATTTTGAAAAACCTCCCCAAGAAATCCATTATTTTCCTTACCTACATTTACAACTCCATCCTCCGTACCACTCATTTCCCAAGCCCCTGGAAGCACTCTGTCATAAAAATGATAGCCAAACCAAACAAGCCCTCCCATCATCCCAGTTCCTACAGACCTATCAGCCTCCTTCCTCTTCTAGGAAAAGTTTTTGAAAAACTATTTCTAAGGAGAATCCTTTCCATACTGGATGGTCAAAACATCATCCCTGATCATCAGTTTGGTTTCCGAAAACACCACTCAACCATACATCAGTGCCATCGCGTTGTAGACATCATTGCATCTACCCTGGAGCAAAAGCAGTATTGCTCGGCGGCCTTTCTCGACGTTGAACAAGCGTTTGACAGAGTTTGGCACCCGGGCTTGCTGTGGAAGCTCAAAGCAGTCCTTCCCTTCACATTCTTCCTAATCCTAAAATCTTACCTTTCTGAAAGAACCTTTTGTGTAAGCCAGGGTCTTGCCCTTTCTCCCGCGTCCCCACATAATGCTGGCGTTCCACAAGGTAGTATCCTGGGTCCTATCCTCTACACAATATACACAGCTGATATCCCCACCCATCCATCAACACAACTCCACACCTTTGCAGATGATACTGCAATCCTCTCTCCTCATCCCGACCCTGTCCTATCATCCAGACACCTACAAGAACACCTGATAACCCTTCAGTCGTGGTACAAAAAGTGGAGAGTGAAGGTGAACGACACAAAATCAGTTCACATCGTCTTCACCCTTCGTCGAAAATATACCTGCCCTCCAGTGTACCTTAACAAAAATCCCATCCCTTTAAAAAACGAAGTCCGCTATCTAGGCCTCATACTCGACAAACGACTAACTTGGAATCCACACACGAGACTGAAAAGACAAGAAATGAACAGACGTTATAAACTTCTACTACGACTGCTAGACAAAAGATCCAAACTAACTTTGACAACAAAACGACTTATATACAACTCAATACTCAAACCTATGTGGACTTACGGACTTGAACTCTGGAGTTCTGCCAAGGCTTCCAATCTCCAGCGCATCCAATCCCTTCAATCCAAAATCCTTCGTACAATAGCCAATGCTCCTTACTACGTCTCCAACAAAACCCTTCACACTGACCTTAATGTACCTTTCATTACTGAAGTCGATAAATGCAAATACAAAAAATTATTTTCCCTTCTTGGTTCCCACAATAATCCTCTGGTCCGTGCCCTCCATTCTGCCGTACTTCCCCAACGACGGCTTAAGCGTCAATGGCCTAGAGACCTCCTTAGCAGCAGCAGTGACAGTGACAGTGATTAGTTACAAATGAGAGAAAATCAGTGACTAGGAAGTGTCACCACTGGGTGATTTCTCCCCTCATGACATTTTGACATTGCCATTATGTCTGTATTAGCATATTTGCTTGTTGTATATATTTTTATACAGTTGTAAATATCTCTTTGTAAATAAAAAAAAAAAGTGTTAGGGAAGTTATGTAATTGGCTGAAAGTTCGATGTTGAGTTTTCACTAGAATTTAATGTTTTCCGACCCTCTGAAACCAAACATGTTCTTGCGCCATCGTATCCATAGATATATGTTGAAACAATTACTATGAATTTAATTTTTATTTTTTAAATTGCCCCACGTTGGGCGCCAATGAAACAATTACTAGTTCTTCTATGAATTTATTTTTAAATTGCCCCACGTTGGGCGCCAATGAAACAATTACTAGTTCCTCTTTATTTTTTATTTATCTTGTTGAAAAAAAAACTAGTTATGGGAAATGAATTCTTTTAATATAAAAAATTGATAAAATAGAGTTTTTTTTTTTTGTTTTGTTTTTTAAATCTTTACATAAATTGGAGACATGATCATATAACATTTATTTGTTTTATTTTTTTATAATTATTTTTTTTTCACTCACTTGGTCACCATCTGTCCTTCAATCCTTCTCCACTGCTCTTCTTAGTTCATCATACGGCTCTCCGATCCTTCCTTTAATTTTCCATCAATCTGCCTTTTTTCCTGACTTCCTCCAGACTTCCAACTCCAAACAAAAACTCTTCACTACTCCAGCGAAATCTCTCATAAAAAACGAACCGTCCACTTCCACTCTCTCTCTCTCTTCAACCACAACCTTCCTCCTTCACTCTCTCTCTCCAACCACAACCTTCCTCCTTCACTCTCTATCGCCAACCACAACTTCCCACAACCTTCCTCCTTCACTATCTATCTCCAACCACAACTTCCCACAACCTTCCTCCTTCACTCTCTATCTCCAACCACCGACACACTCGTTTCCCCCTCCTTCCACTGTTCTCTCTCTCTTCCCCCACCCTGCTTAAGTCCTCAGTACTGACATCCCGTTAATGGCTTTATTATATTTCTTTATTTATTAAAATACCCCCCCTTATTTCTACATGTTACATATCCTTTCCCTTAATGAAAAAAAAAAATGAAACGAAGAAAATAAATATTTTTTTTTTTTTTTTTTATAAATACCCCATCACAAACACCATAATATTTTTCTTAAAATACTACATTCAATAGACCATCTAACCAATATTTTAAACAATATAACATATAAAATTTCATGTAAACATTCTTTTTTTTTTTTTTTATAATAATCAGGTAACTAGAAAACAGTTTCTTTTCTTTTTTTTTTTTATATAATACAGGTACAGTACAGGTAAACAATAGTACAGGTACTTAGCAAACATTTTTTTTTTTTTTTTTTTTTAAACAATGGTACAGGTACTTAGCAAACATTTTTTTTTTTTTTTTTTTTTTTTTTAAACAATGGTACAGGTACTTAGCAAACATTTTTTTTTTTTTTTTTTTTTTTTTAAATCTCTCTCTCTCTTCAATAATACAATATTTTCTTTCTAACATTTTTAAATACTTATGCAATCAATCCTCTAACCAATATTATAATTATAACATGTACAATTTCATATAAACCATTTTTTTTTTTTTTTTTTTTTTTTTTTTTTTTTTTTTTTTTTTTTTTTTTTTTTTTTTTTTTTTTTTTTTTTAAAGCAATAATACATTAACTAGCAAACAATATATATTTTTTTTTTTTTTTTTTTTTTTTTTTTTTTTTTTTTTTCAAAATATAATATAATTTCAATAAATAATTTTGTTTTTTTTTATCATAAAAAAACATTAAAATATCCAAATTTTGTTCAGAGTGGAGAAGGCACTAAACATTTTTTTTTTTTTTTTGTTTAACAATATCACATATAACCATAAAATTTAAGAACATGTATAACCAAAAAAAACAAATTCAGTTTCATAAACTAAGAAAGAAAACACATATAATTAAGCGAGGCTTATATGACCCAGACAAGCCGATCCACACACACATGGAGCAAGGTCTCTCATGATTTGAAGATATAAGAGGTCATACTTGATCAAAACAAAATTGCCATAGCAAAGACCGACAAGTCACATAATGATAATTATTATGTTATTATTATTATTTATTATTTTTACAACATGACACAAGATTTCAATAAATTCTCTCTACATCACAGATTCACAAAATATCAAGAATCGAATTATATTACAATTTTTTTTAGCTAGATATCGGTCATTAGGTCAGACCTACATGCATTGTTTATATGGGTCAAACTATCATAATCCTATTTGACGTGTGTACTACCTCTCTGTACCACAGGATCCCGTTAGTTGCAGTCCGTCTCTCCACCAGAATCTATCTTCCATCAACTAGTTGGTTTAGTGATATCAGTTTTATAAGTGACCGTACTATCAATTCAGATTTTATTATATTTTGATTTTCATATTTCAATAGTTTCGACTTCTCAATTTAAGATTTTTTTTTTTTTTTAATCTTTATTTCCAAGGTGAAAAACACACAACAAAGCTATTATTTGCTACTTCGTAATAAAAACAATTTATTCATTAGCTGCTTACTTTTAATTTATAATTTAGTTTTATTTTTACTTATTATGATTTAAGAAAAATATATTTAAAAAACACAAAACCATCGCCATAAGTTCATTTAAAAATCCAATTACGAGTTCCTTGTTATCAAAAATAATCCATCGGTTTATCTGAAGGAAAATTTTTTTTTTTTAAATTTCTTGTGATTTTTAATTTTCTTTAATTTAGTGTGATTTTCAATTAAGCTTATTAGTTTTGGTATTTTAAAGTAAGCACTTTGTTTCTGTTTATTTTCATATTTGTACAACTTTATCTTCCGATATCTAATTCTCCTAGAATTTGGCTGCAACATTACTTTAGCTTTTCTTTTATTAGTTTTCTTTAATTTTTTCTTATCACAACTTTCTTGGCAAATCGGGCCCAAATTTCCTTTACAAATTTTCTTATAATTTATTTCTGTTAATTCTACTTTCAAGATAACGATATTTTTATTTTTTATTTTATCTTTGGATACTTTTGACAATTTATAACTTTTTCTAATAAACCCTAGCCGACATAATGCATTAAACGGAATATAATCTTTATTTATTTCTTTGTTCAATTTTATTTTTCTATTTTCCTTTCTATTCGATTTGCTTTTACTTATTTCTAATTCATTTTTCTGAGCATTACCTATTTCATTTAATTTCTTTTTCTCATCTGTTATTAATTTATTTTCACATTTATTTTCAACTTCACTAAGATCTGTTTTTGTCTCCACTATCTTTTCGGTATTTTTTTTTTTATCGTTTATATTCTGGAGCGTTTCCATTCTCACTTGTTCCTCGGATGCATTAACGTTATCATTTGTCTCTAGTATCCCCTGGTGAACGGTTTTAACTATTATATCTAGTTCTTCAATCTTGGTCTTGTTTACATTTATACTTTGTTCTAAATTTGTTTTTACTGTTATTAAATTATTTTGTTGCTCCCCCCTTAGTTGCTCTATATTTTTACTTATTTGTATTTCAAAAAACTCAAACCTTTGCTCAACCGACTCGATTATTTCTTTTTTATTAGTTTCATTTATTGTTTCTAACTTACAACTTAACTGTTCCATACGATCCATCATTTGCTCAAATTGGCTACGATTAAACGGATTATCGTCTTTCTTTTTATTTGCTTCCTCATCCCCCGAATTCGACCTTCCTATAAGCGGACTCATGACTATCATAGAATTTTCTCCCGTTCCTTCTACAAATCCAGATTCCCGAACATCGCTATCTACGTTCCGGAGTCCTAATCCGCCGAGGCCACTCCCGATTCCGTCCATTCCTGCCGCTAATTCTCCCGCCTCCCCATCGTAAACAAACTCCGGACCTTGCTCTCCCGCCATGCTATGGGTCGACTCACCTGTGTCCTCGTCCGCCATCTTGCTTCACAAATCTATCCTCTATAATAAATATAATACATAAAATATATTACAGCAATTTCTAAACTATAAACTGGACAACTCAAAAATTTTTTTTTTTTTTCTCTATTCCATCATTTTTATTGCCAAAACGTTGGGCGCCAATAAAACAATTACTTTTATGAATTTAATTTTATTTTTTAAAATTGCCCCACGTTGGGCGCCAATGAAACAATTACTATGAATTTAATTTTTATTTTTTAAATTGCCCCACGTTGGGCGCCAATGAAACAATTACTAGTTCTTCTATGAATTTATTTTTAAATTGCCCCACGTTGGGCGCCAATGAAACAATTACTAGTTCCTCTTTATTTTTTATTTATCTTGTTGAAAAAAAAACTAGTTATGGGAAATGAATTCTTTTAATATAAAGAATTGATAAAATAGAGTTTTTTTTTTTTGTTTTGTTTTTTAAATCTTTACATAAATTGGAGACATGATCATATAACATTTATTTGTTTTATTTTTTTATAATTATTTTTTTTTCACTCACTTGGTCACCATCTGTCCTTCAATCCTTCTCCACTGCTCTTCTTAGTTCATCATACGGCTCTCCGATCCTTCCTTTAATTTTCCATCAATCTGCCTTTTTTCCTGACTTCCTCCAGACTTCCAACTCCAAACAAAAACTCTTCACTACTCCAGCGAAATCTCTCATAAAAAACGAACCGTCCACTTCCACTCTCTCTCTCTCTTCAACCACAACCTTCCTCCTTCACTCTCTCTCTCCAACCACAACCTTCCTCCTTCACTCTCTATCGCCAACCACAACTTCCCACAACCTTCCTCCTTCACTATCTATCTCCAACCACAACTTCCCACAACCTTCCTCCTTCACTCTCTATCTCCAACCACCGACACACTCGTTTCCCCCTCCTTCCACTGTTCTCTCTCTCTTCCCCCACCCTGCTTAAGTCCTCAGTACTGACATCCCGTTAATGGCTTTATTATATTTCTTTATTTATTAAAATACCCCCCCTTATTTCTACATGTTACAATGTATATCCATAGATATATGTATATCCATAGATATATGTATATCCATAGATACATGTATATCCATAGATACTTTCCTAGCTATACCAAGTATAGGGGAAGTTATGTAATCGATCCGAAATTCGATTATGAGTTTTCATGGGAATTTCACGTGTCCGAAAATGAAAAAAAAACATTTCATGTCTGGCTGGCCGCGTGTGATTGTGGACACGATACTTCTCGATAGAATGAACATGTAGACACTAAATTTTATGTTTACCCAGAACCCTTATTGATTTTCTGATATATTAATTTCATCGTGAGTTATCGATTCGAAATTTCATAAGTGAATACAGAATCCATTAGGATGACATGCTACTTTTCAGTCAGGTCGGCCAGAGGGAAGATGGGGCTCAACTGAAAACTACAACAACTGAACACGTATTTTTTTTTATCCCAATCTCTTTTGTTGGTGTCTTCTATGTAGGTATGAAATCATATTTTCCTAAAGTGACGTAAGTGGCGACGTAACGTTTAGAAACTCCTGGGAACAGGCCCAGGTCTTCTTGGGAATGTTCTCAAACTTGCGAAACTGTCTGCTTACTGAACTCAAGCTTTCTGCTCATTCTGATTCTATGCATAGACGGCCCATACATCCCGACATTATCTCAATATGGCCGGTCAAGATAGTACTGCTAAGCCCCTCTGAGATTCTAGCACTAACTGCTCAACCTGATTGGGCCAAACAATCACTATTGAATTACGTGAAGCTTAGCTAGAGAGCGTGGGCCTGAAGGGAGTTGGTTTCGTTAACAAAGTGGTATGGGAGATGAGATAGTCCCAGGCGCTGTAAAGACACGTCAGTGTTACGAGTGTTTTTCGTCCGCGAGGGGAGGGGGGGGGGGGGGGGGGGTTGCTATGCCAGGGAACTTTCAAGTGCCCCAATTGTACCTTGGGGTCAGAAGTGTGATTGGTCCCCAATTGTACCTTGGGGTCAGAAGTGTGATTGGTCCCCAATTGTACCTTGGGGTCAGAAGTGTGATTGGTCCCAAATTGGACCTTGGGGTCAGAAGTGTGATTGGTCCCAAATTGTACCTTGGGGTCAGAAGTGGGATTGGTCCCAAATTGGACCTTGGGGTCAGAAGTGTGATTGGTCCCAAATTGTACCTTGGGGTCAGAAGTGTGATTGGTCCCCAATTGTACCTTGGGGTCAGAAGTGTGATTGGTCCCCAATTGTACCTTGGGGTCAGAAGTGGGATTGGTCCCAAATTGTACCTTGGGGTCAGAAGTGTGATTGGTCCCCAATTGTACCTTGGGGTCAGAAGTGTGATTGGTCCCAAATTGTACCTTGGGGTCAGAAGTGTGATTGGTCCCAAATTGTACCTTGGGGTCAGAAGTGGGATTGGTCCCAAATTGTACCTTGGGGTCAGAAGTGTGATTGGTCCCCAATTGTACCTTGGGGTCAGAAGTGTGATTGGTCCCAAATTGGACCTTGGGGTCAGAAGTGTGATTGGTCCCAAATTGTACCTTGGGGTCAGAAGTGGGATTGGTCCCAAATTGGACCTTGGGGTCAGAAGTGTGATTGGTCCCAAATTGTACCTTGGGGTCAGAAGTGTGATTGGTCCCAAATTGTACCTTGGGGTCAGAAGTGTGATTGGTCCCCAATTGTACCTTGGGGTCAGAAGTGTGATTGGTCCCCAATTGTACCTTGGGGTCAGAAGTGTGATTGGTCCCAAATTGGACCTTGGGGTCAGAAGTGTGATTGGTCCCAAATTGTACCTTGGGGTCAGAAGTGTGATTGGTCCCAAATTGTACCTTGGGGTCAGAAGTGTGATTGGTCCCCAATTGTACCTTGGGGTCAGAAATGTGATTGGTCCCAAATTGTACCTTGGGGTCAGAAGTGTGATTGGTCCCAAATTGTACCTTGGGGTCAGAAGTGTGATTGGTCCCCAATTGTATCTTGGAGTCAGAATTGTGATTGGTCCCAAATTGTACCTTGGGGTCAGAAGTGTGATTGGTCCCCAATTGTACCTTGGGGTCAGAAGTGTGATTGGTCCCAAATTGTACCTTGGGGTCAGAAGTGTGATTGGTCCCCAATTGTACCTTGGGGTCAGAAGTGTGATTGGTCCCCAATTGCACCTTGGGGTCAGAAGTGTGATTGGTCCCCAATTGTACCTTGGGGTCAGAAGTGTGATTGGTCCCCAATTGTACCTTGGGGTCAGAAGTGTGATTGGTCCCAAATTGTACCTTGGGGTCAGAAGTGTGATTGGTCCCCAATTGTACCTTGGGGTCAGAAGTGTGATTGGTCTCCAATTGTACCTTGGGGTCAGAAGTGTGATTGGTCCCAAATTGTACCTTGGGGTCAGAAGTGTGATTGGTCCCAAATTGTACCTTGGGGTCAGAAGTGTGATTGGTCCCAAATTGTACCTTGGGGTCAGAAGTGTGATTGGTCCCAAATTGTACCTTGGGGTCAGAAGTGTGATTGTTCCCCAATTGTACCTTGGGGTCAGAAGTGTGATTGGTCCCAAATTGTACCTTGGGGTCATAAGTGTGATTGGTCCCAAATTGTACCTTGGGGTCAGAAGTGTGATTGGTCCCCAATTGTATCTTGGAGTCAGAAGTGTGATTGGTCCCAAATTGTACCTTGGGGTCAGAAGTGTGATTGGTCCCAAATTGTACCTTGGGGTCAGAAGTGTGATTGGTCCCCAATTGTACCTTGGGGTCAGAAGTGTGATTGGTCCCAAATTGTACCTTGGGGTCAGAAGTGTGATTGGTCCCCTATTGTACCTTGGGGTCAGAAGTGTGATTGGTCCCAAATTGTACCTTGGGGTCAGAAGTGTGATTGGTCCCAAATTGTACCTTGGGGTCAGAAGTGTGATTGGTCCCAAATTGTACCTTGGGGTCAGAAGTGTGATTGGTCCCCAATTGTACCTTGGGGTCAGAAGTGTGATTGGTCCCAAATTGTACCTTGGGGTCAGAAGTGTGATTGGTCCCCAATTGTACCTTGGGGTCTGAAGTGTGATTGGTCCCCAATTGTATCTTGGAGTCAGAAGTGTGATTGGTCCCAAATTGTACCTTGGGGTCAGAAGTGTGATTGGTCCCAAATTGTACCTTGGGGTCAGAAGTGTGATTGGTCCCCAATTGTACCTTGGGGTCAGAAGTGTGATTGGTCCCAAATTGTACCTTGGGGTCAGAAGTGTGATTGGTCCCAAATTGTACCTTGGGGTCAGAAGTGTGATTGGTCCCCAATTGTACCTTGGGGTCATAAGTGTGATTGGTCCCAAATTGTACCTTGGGGTCAGAAGTGTGATTGGTCCCCAATTGTATCTTGGAGTCAGAAGTGTGATTGGTCCCAAATTGTACCTTGGGGTCAGAAGTGTGATTGGTCCCAAATTGTACCTTGGGGTCAGAAGTGTGATTGGTCCCCAATTGTACCTTGGGGTCAGAAGTGTGATTGGTCCCAAATTGTACCTTGGGGTCAGAAGTGTGATTGGTCCCCAATTGTACCTTGGGGTCAGAAGTGTGATTGGTCCCAAATTGTACCTTGGGGTCAGAAGTGTGATTGGTCCCAAATTGTACCTTGGGGTCAGAAGTGTGATTGGTCCCAAATTGTACCTTGGGGTCAGAAGTGTGATTGGTCCCCAATTGTACCTTGGGGTCAGAAGTGTGATTGGTCCCAAATTGTACCTTGGGGTCAGAAGTGTGATTGGTCCCCAATTGTACCTTGGGGTCTGAAGTGTGATTGGTCCCCAATTGTATCTTGGAGTCAGAAGTGTGATTGGTCCCAAATTGTACCTTGGGGTCAGAAGTGTGATTGGTCCCAAATTGTACCTTGGGGTCAGAAGTGTGATTGGTCCCCAATTGTACCTTGGGGTCAGAAGTGTGATTGGTCCCAAATTGTACCTTGGGGTCAGAAGTGTGATTGGTCCCAAATTGTACCTTGGGGTCAGAAGTGTGATTGGTCCCCAATTGTACCTTGGGGTCAGAAGTGTGATTGGTCCCAAATTGTACCTTGGGGTCAGAAGTGTGATTGGTCCCCAATTGTACCTTGGGGTCAGAAGTGGGATTGGTCCCAAATTGTACCTTGGGGTCAGAAGTGTGATTGGTCCCAAATTGTACCTTGGGGTCAGAAGTGTGATTGGTCCCCAATTGTACCTTGGGGTCTGAAGTGTGATTGGTCCCCAATTGTATCTTGGAGTCAGAAGTGTGATTGGTCCCAAATTGTACCTTGGGGTCAGAAGTGTGATTGGTCCCAAATTGTACCTTGGGGTCAGAAGTGTGATTGGTCCCCAATTGTACCTTGGGGTCAGAAGTGTGATTGGTCCCAAATTGTACCTTGGGGTCAGAAGTGTGATTGGTCCCAAATTGTACCTTGGGGTCAGAAGTGTGATTGGTCCCCAATTGTACCTTGGGGTCAGAAGTGTGATTGGTCCCAAATTGGAGCTTGGGGTCAGAAGTGTGATTGGTCCCAAATTGGACCTTGGGGTCAGAAGTGTGATTGGTCCCAAATTGTACCTTGGGGTCAGAAGTGTGATTGGTCCCAAATTGTACCTTGGGGTCAGAAGTGTGATTGGTCCCCAATTGTACCTTGGGGTCAGAAGTGGGATTGGTCCCAAATTGTACCTTGGGGTCAGAAGTGTGATTGGTCCCCAATTGTACCTTGGGGTCAGAAGTGTGATTGGTCCCAAATTGTACCTTGGGGTCAGAAGTGTGATTGGTCCCAAATTGGACCTTGGGGTCAGAAATGTGATTGGTCCCAAATTGGACCTTGGGGTCAGAAGTGTGATTGGTCCCAAATTGTACCTTGGGGTCAGAAGTGTGATTGGCCCCAAATTGTACCTTGGGGTCAGAAGTGTGATTGGTCCCCAATTGTACCTTGGGGTCAGAAGTGGGATTGGTCCCAAATTGTACCTTGGGGTCAGAAGTGTGATTGGTCCCCAATCGTACCTTGGGGTCAGAAGTGTGATTGGTCCAAAAATTGTACCTTGGGGTCAGAAGTGTGATTGGTCCCCAATTGTATCTTGGAGTCAGAAGTGTGATTGGTCCAAATTGTACCTTGTAGTCAGAAGTGTGATTGGTCCCCAATTGTACCTTGGGGTCAGAAGTGTGATTGGTCCCCAATTGCACCTTGGGGTCAGAAGTGTGATTGGTCCCCAATTGTACCTTGGGGTCAGAAGTGTGATTGGTCCCAAATTGTACCTTGGGGTCAGAAGTGTGATTGGTCCCCAATTGTACCTTGGGGTCAGAAGTGTGATTGGTCCCAAATTGGAGCTTGGGGTCAGAAGTGTGATTGGTCCCAAATTGGACCTTGGGGTCAGAAGTGTGATTGGTCCCAAATTGTACCTTGGGGTCAGAAGTGTGATTGGTCCCAAATTGTACCTTGGGGTCAGAAGTGGGATTGGTCCCAAATTGGACCTTGGGGTCAGAAGTGTGATTGGTCCCAAATTGTACCTTGGGGTCAGAAGTGTGATTGGTCCCAAATTGTACCTTGGGGTCAGAAGTGTGATTGGTCCCCAATTGTACCTTGGGGTCAGAAGTGTGATTGGTCCCCAATTGTACCTTGGGGTCAGAAGTGTGATTGGTCCCAAATTGGACCTTGGGGTCAGAAGTGTGATTGGTCCCAAATTGTACCTTGGGGTCAGAAGTGTGATTGGTCCCAAATTGTACCTTGGGGTCAGAAGTGTGATTGGTCCCCAATTGTACCTTGGGGTCAGAAATGTGATTGGTCCCAAATTGTACCTTGGGGTCAGAAGTGTGATTGGTCCCAAATTGTACCTTGGGGTCAGAAGTGTGATTGGTCCCCAATTGTATCTTGGAGTCAGAATTGTGATTGGTCCCCAATTGTACCTTGGGGTCAGAAGTGTGATTGGTCCCAAATTGTACCTTGGGGTCAGAAGTGTGATTGGTCCCCAATTGTACCTTGGGGTCAGAAGTGTGATTGGTCCCCAATTGCACCTTGGGGTCAGAAGTGTGATTGGTCCCCAATTGTACCTTGGGGTCAGAAGTGTGATTGGTCCCCAATTGTACCTTGGGGTCAGAAGTGTGATTGGTCCCAAATTGTACCTTGGGGTCAGAAGTGTGATTGGTCCCCAATTGTACCTTGGGGTCAGAAGTGTGATTGGTCTCCAATTGTACCTTGGGGTCAGAAGTGTGATTGGTCCCAAATTGTACCTTGGGGTCAGAAGTGTGATTGGTCCCAAATTGTACCTTGGGGTCAGAAGTGTGATTGGTCCCAAATTGTACCTTGGGGTCAGAAGTGTGATTGGTCCCAAATTGTACCTTGGGGTCAGAAGTGTGATTGTTCCCCGATTGTACCTTGGGGTCAGAAGTGTGATTGGTCCCAAATTGTACCTTGGGGTCATAAGTGTGATTGGTCCCAAATTGTACCTTGGGGTCAGAAGTGTGATTGGTCCCCAATTGTATCTTGGAGTCAGAAGTGTGATTGGTCCCAAATTGTACCTTGGGGTCAGAAGTGTGATTGGTCCCAAATTGTACCTTGGGGTCAGAAGTGTGATTGGTCCCCAATTGTACCTTGGGGTCAGAAGTGTGATTGGTCCCAAATTGTACCTTGGGGTCAGAAGTGTGATTGGTCCCCAATTGTACCTTGGGGTCAGAAGTGTGATTGGTCCCAAATTGTACCTTGGGGTCAGAAGTGTGATTGGTCCCAAATTGTACCTTGGGGTCAGAAGTGTGATTGGTCCCAAATTGTACCTTGGGGTCAGAAGTGTGATTGGTCCCCAATTGTACCTTGGGGTCAGAAGTGTGATTGGTCCCAAATTGTACCTTGGGGTCAGAAGTGTGATTGGTCCCCAATTGTACCTTGGGGTCTGAAGTGTGATTGGTCCCCAATTGTATCTTGGAGTCAGAAGTGTGATTGGTCCCAAATTGTACCTTGGGGTCAGAAGTGTGATTGGTCCCAAATTGTACCTTGGGGTCAGAAGTGTGATTGGTCCCCAATTGTACCTTGGGGTCAGAAGTGTGATTGGTCCCAAATTGTACCTTGGGGTCAGAAGTGTGATTGGTCCCAAATTGTACCTTGGGGTCAGAAGTGTGATTGGTCCCCAATTGTACCTTGGGGTCAGAAGTGTGATTGGTCCCAAATTGTACCTTGGGGTCAGAAGTGTGATTGGTCCCCAATTGTACCTTGGGGTCAGAAGTGGGATTGGTCCCAAATTGTACCTTGGGGTCAGAAGTGTGATTGGTCCCAAATTGTACCTTGGGGTCAGAAGTGTGATTGGTCCCCAATTGTACCTTGGGGTCTGAAGTGTGATTGGTCCCCAATTGTATCTTGGAGTCAGAAGTGTGATTGGTCCCAAATTGTACCTTGGGGTCAGAAGTGTGATTGGTCCCAAATTGTACCTTGGGGTCAGAAGTGTGATTGGTCCCCAATTGTACCTTGGGGTCAGAAGTGTGATTGGTCCCAAATTGTACCTTGGGGTCAGAAGTGTGATTGGTCCCAAATTGTACCTTGGGGTCAGAAGTGTGATTGGTCCCCAATTGTACCTTGGGGTCAGAAGTGTGATTGGTCCCAAATTGGAGCTTGGGGTCAGAAGTGTGATTGGTCCCAAATTGGACCTTGGGGTCAGAAGTGTGATTGGTCCCAAATTGTACCTTGGGGTCAGAAGTGTGATTGGTCCCAAATTGTACCTTGGGGTCAGAAGTGTGATTGGTCCCCAATTGTACCTTGGGGTCAGAAGTGGGATTGGTCCCAAATTGTACCTTGGGGTCAGAAGTGTGATTGGTCCCCAATTGTACCTTGGGGTCAGAAGTGTGATTGGTCCCAAATTGTACCTTGGGGTCAGAAGTGTGATTGGTCCCAAATTGGACCTTGGGGTCAGAAATGTGATTGGTCCCAAATTGGACCTTGGGGTCAGAAGTGTGATTGGTCCCAAATTGTACCTTGGGGTCAGAAGTGTGATTGGCCCCAAATTGTACCTTGGGGTCAGAAGTGTGATTGGTCCCCAATTGTACCTTGGGGTCAGAAGTGGGATTGGTCCCAAATTGTACCTTGGGGTCAGAAGTGTGATTGGTCCCCAATCGTACCTTGGGGTCAGAAGTGTGATTGGTCCAAAAATTGTACCTTGGGGTCAGAAGTGTGATTGGTCCCCAATTGTATCTTGGAGTCAGAAGTGTGATTGGTCCAAATTGTACCTTGTAGTCAGAAGTGTGATTGGTCCCAAATTGTACCTTGGGGTCAGAAGTGTGATTGGTCCCAAATTGTACCTTGGGGTCAGAAGTGTGATTGGTCCCCAATTGTACCTTGGGATCAGAAGTGTGATTGGTCCCAAATTGGACCTTGGGGTCAGAAGTGTGATTGGTCCCAAATTGGACCTTGGGGTCAGAAGTGTGATTGGTCCCAAATTGTACCTTGGGGTCAGAAGTGTGATTGGTCCCAAATTGTACCTTGGGGTCAGAAGTGTGATTGGTCCCCAATTGTACCTTGGGGTCAGAAGTGGGATTGGTCCCAAATTGTACCTTGGGGTCAGAAGTGTGATTGGTCCCCAATTGTACCTTGGGGTCAGAAGTGTGATTGGTCCCAAATTGGACCTTGTGGTCAGAAGTGTGATTGGTCCCAAATTGGACCTTGGGGTCAGAAGTGTGATTGGTCCCAAATTGTACCTTGGGGTCAGAAGTGTGATTGGTCCCAAATTGTACCTTGGGGTCAGAAGTGTGATTAGTCCCAAATTGTACCTTGGGGTCAGAAGTGTGATTGGTCCCAAATTGTACCTTGGGGTCAGAAGTGTGATTGGTCCCCAATTGTACCTTGGGGTCAGAAGTGTGATTGGTCCCAAATTGTACCTTGGGGTCAGAAGTGTGATTGGTCCCAAATTGTACCTTGGGGTCAGAAGTGTGATTGGTCCCAAATTGTACCTTGGGGTCAGAAGTGTGATTGGTCCCAAATTGTACCTTGGGGTCAGAAGTGTGATTGGTCCCAAATTGTACCATGGGGTCAGAAGTGTGATTGGTCCCCAATTGTACCTTGGGGTCAGAAGTGTGATTGGTCCCCAATTGTACCTTGGGGTCAGAAGTGTGATTGGTCCCAAATTGTACCTTGGGGTCAGAAGTGTGATTGGTCCCCAATTGTACCTTGGGGTCTGAAGTGTGATTGGTCCCAAATTGTACCTTGGGGTCAGAAGTGTGATTGGTCCCAAATTGTACCTTGGGGTCAGAAGTGGGATTGGTCCCAAATTGTACCTTGGGGTCAGAAGTGTGATTGGTCCCCAATTGTACCTTGGGGTCAGAAGTGTGATTGGTCCCAAATTGGACCTTGGGGTCAGAAGTGTGATTGGTCCCAAATTGTACCTTGGGGTCAGAAGTGGGATTGGTCCCAAATTGGACCTTGGGGTCAGAAGTGTGATTGGTCCCAAATTGTACCTTGGGGTCAGAAGTGTGATTGGTCCCAAATTGTACCTTGGGGTCAGAAGTGTGATTGGTCCCCAATTGTACCTTGGGGTCAGAAGTGTGATTGGTCCCCAATTGTACCTTGGGGTCAGAAGTGTGATTGGTCCCAAATTGGACCTTGGGGTCAGAAGTGTGATTGGTCCCAAATTGTACCTTGGGGTCAGAAGTGTGATTGGTCCCAAATTGTACCTTGGGGTCAGAAGTGTGATTGGTCCCCAATTGTACCTTGGGGTCAGAAATGTGATTGGTCCCAAATTGTACCTTGGGGTCAGAAGTGTGATTGGTCCCAAATTGTACCTTGGGGTCAGAAGTGTGATTGGTCCCCAATTGTATCTTGGAGTCAGAATTGTGATTGGTCCCCAATTGTACCTTGGGGTCAGAAGTGTGATTGGTCCCAAATTGTACCTTGGGGTCAGAAGTGTGATTGGTCCCCAATTGTACCTTGGGGTCAGAAGTGTGATTGGTCCCCAATTGCACCTTGGGGTCAGAAGTGTGATTGGTCCCCAATTGTACCTTGGGGTCAGAAGTGTGATTGGTCCCCAATTGTACCTTGGGGTCAGAAGTGTGATTGGTCCCAAATTGTACCTTGGGGTCAGAAGTGTGATTGGTCCCCAATTGTACCTTGGGGTCAGAAGTGTGATTGGTCTCCAATTGTACCTTGGGGTCAGAAGTGTGATTGGTCCCAAATTGTACCTTGGGGTCAGAAGTGTGATTGGTCCCAAATTGTACCTTGGGGTCAGAAGTGTGATTGGTCCCAAATTGTACCTTGGGGTCAGAAGTGTGATTGGTCCCAAATTGTACCTTGGGGTCAGAAGTGTGATTGTTCCCCAATTGTACCTTGGGGTCAGAAGTGTGATTGGTCCCAAATTGTACCTTGGGGTCATAAGTGTGATTGGTCCCAAATTGTACCTTGGGGTCAGAAGTGTGATTGGTCCCCAATTGTATCTTGGAGTCAGAAGTGTGATTGGTCCCAAATTGTACCTTGGGGTCAGAAGTGTGATTGGTCCCAAATTGTACCTTGGGGTCAGAAGTGTGATTGGTCCCCAATTGTACCTTGGGGTCAGAAGTGTGATTGGTCCCAAATTGTACCTTGGGGTCAGAAGTGTGATTGGTCCCCAATTGTACCTTGGGGTCAGAAGTGTGATTGGTCCCAAATTGTACCTTGGGGTCAGAAGTGTGATTGGTCCCAAATTGTACCTTGGGGTCAGAAGTGTGATTGGTCCCAAATTGTACCTTGGGGTCAGAAGTGTGATTGGTCCCCAATTGTACCTTGGGGTCAGAAGTGTGATTGGTCCCAAATTGTACCTTGGGGTCAGAAGTGTGATTGGTCCCCAATTGTACCTTGGGGTCTGAAGTGTGATTGGTCCCCAATTGTATCTTGGAGTCAGAAGTGTGATTGGTCCCAAATTGTACCTTGGGGTCAGAAGTGTGATTGGTCCCAAATTGTACCTTGGGGTCAGAAGTGTGATTGGTCCCCAATTGTACCTTGGGGTCAGAAGTGTGATTGGTCCCAAATTGTACCTTGGGGTCAGAAGTGTGATTGGTCCCAAATTGTACCTTGGGGTCAGAAGTGTGATTGGTCCCCAATTGTACCTTGGGGTCAGAAGTGTGATTGGTCCCAAATTGGAGCTTGGGGTCAGAAGTGTGATTGGTCCCAAATTGGACCTTGGGGTCAGAAGTGTGATTGGTCCCAAATTGTACCTTGGGGTCAGAAGTGTGATTGGTCCCAAATTGTACCTTGGGGTCAGAAGTGTGATTGGTCCCCAATTGTACCTTGGGGTCAGAAGTGGGATTGGTCCCAAATTGTACCTTGGGGTCAGAAGTGTGATTGGTCCCCAATTGTACCTTGGGGTCAGAAGTGTGATTGGTCCCAAATTGTACCTTGGGGTCAGAAGTGTGATTGGTCCCCAATTGTATCTTGGAGTCAGAAGTGTGATTGGTCCAAATTCTACCTTGGAGTCAGAAGTGTGATTGGTCCCAAATTGTACCTTGGGGTCAGAAGTGTGATTGGTCCCCAATTGTACCTTGGGGTCAGAAGTGTGATTGGTCCCAAATTGGACCTTGGGGTCAGAAGTGTGATTGGTCCCAAATTGGACCTTGGGGTCAGAAGTGTGATTGGTCCCAAATTGTACCTTGGGGTCAGAAGTGTGATTGGTCCCCAATTGTACCTTGGGGTCAGAAGTGTGATTGGTCCCAAATTGGACCTTGGGGTCAGAAATGTGATTGGTCCCAAATTGGACCTTGGGGTCAGAAGTGTGATTGGTCCCAAATTGTACCTTGGGGTCAGAAGTGTGATTGGCCCCAAATTGTACCTTGGGGTCAGAAGTGTGATTGGTCCCCAATTGTACCTTGGGGTCAGAAGTGGGATTGGTCCCAAATTGTACCTTGGGGTCAGAAGTGTGATTGGTCCCCAATCGTACCTTGGGGTCAGAAGTGTGATTGGTCCAAAAATTGTACCTTGGGGTCAGAAGTGTGATTGGTCCCCAATTGTATCTTGGAGTCAGAAGTGTGATTGGTCCAAATTGTACCTTGGAGTCAGAAGTGTGATTGGTCCCAAATTGTACCTTGGGGTCAGAAGTGTGATTGGTCCCAAATTGTACCTTGGGGTCAGAAGTGTGATTGGTCCCCAATTGTACCTTGGGATCAGAAGTGTGATTGGTCCCAAATTGGACCTTGGGGTCAGAAGTGTGATTGGTCCCAAATTGGACCTTGGGGTCAGAAGTGTGATTGGTCCCAAATTGTACCTTGGGGTCAGAAGTGTGATTGGTCCCAAATTGTACCTTGGGGTCAGAAGTGTGATTGGTCCCCAATTGTACCTTGGGGTCAGAAGTGGGATTGGTCCCAAATTGTACCTTGGGGTCAGAAGTGTGATTGGTCCCCAATTGTACCTTGGGGTCAGAAGTGTGATTGGTCCCAAATTGGACCTTGTGGTCAGAAGTGTGATTGGTCCCAAATTGGACCTTGGGGTCAGAAGTGTGATTGGTCCCAAATTGTACCTTGGGGTCAGAAGTGTGATTGGTCCCAAATTGTACCTTGGGGTCAGAAGTGTGATTAGTCCCAAATTGTACCTTGGGGTCAGAAGTGTGATTGGTCCCAAATTGTACCTTGGGGTCAGAAGTGTGATTGGTCCCCAATTGTACCTTGGGGTCAGAAGTGTGATTGGTCCCAAATTGTACCTTGGGGTCAGAAGTGTGATTGGTCCCAAATTGTACCTTGGGGTCAGAAGTGTGATTGGTCCCAAATTGTACCTTGGGGTCAGAAGTGTGATTGGTCCCAAATTGTACCTTGGGGTCAGAAGTGTGATTGGTCCCAAATTGTACCATGGGGTCAGAAGTGTGATTGGTCCCCAATTGTACCTTGGGGTCAGAAGTGTGATTGGTCCCCAATTGTACCTTGGGGTCAGAAGTGTGATTGGTCCCAAATTGTACCTTGGGGTCAGAAGTGTGATTGGTCCCCAATTGTACCTTGGGGTCTGAAGTGTGATTGGTCCCCAATTGTATCTTGGAGTCAGAAGTGTGATTGGTCCCAAATTGTACCTTGGGGTCAGAAGTGTGATTGGTCCCAAATTGTACCTTGGGGTCAGAAGTGTGATTGGTCCCCAATTGTACCTTGGGGTCAGAAGTGTGATTGGTCCCAAATTGTACCTTGGGGTCAGAAGTGTGATTGGTCCCCAATTGTATCTTGGGGTCAGAAGTGTGATTGGTCCCAAATTGTACCTTGGGGTCAGAAGTGTGATTGGTCCCCAATTGTACCTTGGGGTCAGAAGTGTGATTGGTCCCAAATTGTACCTTGGGGTCAGAAGTGTGATTGGTCCCAAATTGTACCTTGGGGTCAGAAGTGTGATTGGTCCCAAATTGTACCTTGGGGTCAGAAGTGTGATTGGTCCCCAATTGTACCTTGGGGTCAGAAGTGTGATTGGTCCCAAATTGTACCTTGGGGTCAGAAGTGTGATTGGTCCCCAATTGTACCTTGGGGTCAGAAGTGTGATTGGTCCCAAATTGTACCTTGGGGTCAGAAGTGTGATTGGTCCCAAATTGTACCTTGGGGTCAGAAGTGTGATTGGTCCCAAATTGTACCTTGGGGTCAGAAGTGTGATTGGTCCCAAATTGTACCTTGGGGTCAGAAGTGTGATTGGTCCCAAATTGTACCTTGGGGTCAGAAGTGTGATTGGTCCCCAATTGTACCTTGGGGTCAGAAGTGTGATTGGTCCCAAATTGTACCTTGGGGTCAGAAGTGTGATTGGTCCCAAATTGTACCTTGGGGTCAGAAGTGTGATTGGTCCCAAATTGTACCTTGGGGTCAGAAGTGTGATTGGTCCCAAATTGTACCTTGGGGTCAGAAGTGTGATTGGTCCCAAATTGTACCTTGGGGTCAGAAGTGTGATTGGTCCCAAATTGTACCATGGGGTCAGAAGTGTGATTGGTCCCCAATTGGACCTTGGGGTCAGAAGTGTGATTGGTCCCCAATTGTACCTTGGGGTCAGAAGTGTGATTGGTCCCAAATTGTACCTTGGGGTCAGAAGTGTGATTGGTCCCCAATTGTACCTTGGGGTCTGAAGTGTGATTGGTCCCCAATTGTATCTTGGAGTCAGAAGTGTGATTGGTCCCAAATTGTACCTTGGGGTCAGAAGTGTGATTGGTCCCAAATTGTACCTTGGGGTCAGAAGTGTGATTGGTCCCCAATTGTACCTTGGGGTCAGAACTGTGATTGGTCCCAAATTGGACCTTGGGGTCAGAAGTGTGATTGGTCCCAAATTGGACCTTGGGGTCAGAAGTGTGATTGGTCCCAAATTGTACCTTGGGGTCAGAAGTGTGATTGGTCCCAAATTGTACCTTGGGGTCAGAAGTGTGATTGGTCCCCAATTGTACCTTGGGGTCAGAAGTGTGATTGGTCCCAAATTGGAGCTTGGGGTCAGAAGTGTGATTGGTCCCAAATTGGACCTTGGGGTCAGAAGTGTGATTGGTCCCAAATTGTACCTTGGGGTCAGAAGTGTGATTGGTCCCAAATTGTACCTTGGGGTCAGAAGTGTCATTGGTCCCCAATTGTACCTTGGGGTCAGAAGTGGGATTGGTCCCAAATTGTACCTTGGGGTCAGAAGTGTGATTGGTCCCCAATTGTACCTTGGGGTCAGAAGTGTGATTGGTCCCCAATTGGACCTTGGGGTCAGAAGTGTGATTGGTCCCAAATTGGACCTTGGGGTCAGAAGTTTGATTGGTCCCAAATTGTACCTTGGGGTCAGAAGTGTGATTGGTCCCAAATTGTACCTTGGGGTCAGAAGTGTGATTAGTCCCAAATTGTACCTTGGGGTCAGAAGTGTGATTGGTCCCAAATTGTACCTTGGGGTCAGAAGTGTGATTGGTCCCCAAGTGTACCTTGGGGTCAGAAGTGTGATTGGTCCCAAATTGTACCTTGGGGTCAGAAGTGTGATTGGTCCCAAATTGTACCTTGGGGTCAGAAGTGTGATTGGTCCCAAATTGTACCTTGGGGTCAGAAGTGTGATTGGTCCCAAATTGTACCTTGGGGTCAGAAGTGTGATTGGTCCCCAATTGTACCTTGGGGTCAGAAGTGTGATTGGTCTCCAATTGTACCTTGGGGTCAGAAGTGTGATTGGTCCGAAATTGTACCTTGGAGTCAGAAGTGTGATTGGTCCCAAATTGTACCTTGGGGTCTGAAGTGTGATTGGTCCCAAATTGTACCTTGGGGTCAGAAGTGTGATTGGTCCCAAATTGTACCTTGGGGTCAGAAGTGTGATTGGTCCCCAATTGTACCTTGGGGTCAGAAGTGTGATTGGTCCCCAATTGTACCTTGGGGTCAGAAGTGTGATTGGTCCCAAATTGTACCTTGGGGTCAGAAGTGTGATTGGTCCCAAATTGTACCTTGGGGTCAGAAGTGTGATTGGTCCCCAATTGTATCTTGGAGTCAGAAGTGTGATTGGTCCCAAATTGTACCTTGGGGTCAGAAGTGTGATTGGTCCCAAATTGTACCTTGGGGTCAGAAGTGTGATTGGTCCCCAATTGGACCTTGGGGTCAGAAGTGTGATTGGTCCCAAATTGGACCTTGGGATCAGAAGTGTGATTGGTCCCAAATTGTACCTTGGGGTCAGAAGTGTGATTGGTCCCAAATTGTACTTTGGGGTCAGAAGTGTGATTGGTCCCAAATTGTACCTTGGGGTCAGAAGTGTGATTGGTCCCCAATTGTACCTTGGGGTCAGAAGTGTGATTGGTCCCAAATTGTACCTTGGGGTCAGAAGTGTGATTGGTCCCAAATTGTACCTTTGGGGTCAGAAGTGTGATTGGTCCCAAATTGTACCTTGGAGTCAGAAGTGTGATTGGTCCCAAATTGTATCTTGGGGTCAGAAGTGTGATTGGTCCCAAATTGTACCATGGGGTCAGAAGTGTGATTGGTCCCCAATTGTACCTTGGGGTCAGAAGTGTGATTGGTCCCCAATTGTACCTTGGGGTCAGAAGTGTGATTGGTCCCAAATTGTACCTTTGGGTCAGAAGTGTGATTGGTCCCAAATTGTACCATGGGGTCAGAAGTGTGATTGGTCCCCAATTGTACCTTGGGGTCAGAAGTGTGATTGGTCCCAAATTGTACCTTGGGGTCAGAAGTGTGATTGGTCCCCAATTGTACCTTGGGGTCAGAAGTGTGATTGGTCCCAAATTGTACCTTGGGGTCAGAAGTGTGATTGGTCCCCAATTGTATCTTGGGGTCAGAAGTGTGATTGGTCCCAAATTGTACCTTGGGGTCAGAAGTGTGATTGGTCCCCAATTGTACCTTGGGGTCAGAAGTGTGATTGGTCCCAAATTGTACCTTGGGGTCAGAAGTGTGATTGGTCCCAAATTGTACCTTGGGGTCAGAAGTGTGATTGGTCCCAAATTGTACCTTGGGGTCAGAAGTGTGATTGGTCCCCAATTGTACCTTGGGGTCAGAAGTGTGATTGGTCCCAAATTGGACCTTGGGGTCAGAAGTGTGATTGGTCCCAAATTGGACCTTGGGGTCAGAAGTGTGATTGGTCCCAAATTGTACCTTGGGGTCAGAAGTGTGATTGGTCCCAAATTGTACCTTGGGGTCAGAAGTGTGATTGGTCCCCAATTGTACCTTGGGGTCAGAAGTGGGATTGGTCCCAAATTGTACCTTGGGGTCAGAAGTGTGATTGGTCCCCAATTGTACCTTGGGGTCAGAAGTGTGATTGGTCCCAAATTGTACCTTGGGGTCAGAAGTGTGATTGGTCCCCAATTGTACCTTGGGGTCAGAAGTGTGATTGGTCCCAAATTGTACCTTGGGGTCAGAAGTGTGATTGGTCCCAAATTGTACCTTGGGGTCAGAAGTGTGATTGGTCCCAAATTGTACCTTGGGGTCAGAAGTGTGATTGGTCCCAAATTGTACCTTGGGGTCAGAAGTGGGATTGGTCCCAAATTGTACCTTGGGGTCAGAAGTGTGATTGGTCCCAAATTGTACCTTGGGGTCAGAAGTGTGATTGGTCCCAAATTGTACCTTGGGGTCAGAAGTGTGATTGGTCCCCAATTGTACCTTGGGGTCAGAAGTGGGATTGGTCCCAAATTGTACCTTGGGGTCAGAAGTGTGATTGGTCCCCAATTGTACCTTGGGGTCAGAAGTGTGATTGGTCCCAAATTGGACCTTGGGGTCAGAAGTGTGATTGGTCCCAAATTGGACCTTGGGGTCAGAAGTTTGATTGGTCCCAAATTGTACCTTGGGGTCAGAAGTGTGATTGGTCCCAAATTGTACCTTGGGGTCAGAAGTGTGATTAGTCCCAAATTGTACCTTGGGGTCAGAAGTGTGATTGGTCCCAAATTGGACCTTGGGGTCAGAAGTTTGATTGGTCCCAAATTGTACCTTGGGGTCAGAAGTGTGATTGGTCCCAAATTGTACCTTGGGGTCAGAAGTGTGATTAGTCCCAAATTGTACCTTGGGGTCAGAAGTGTGATTGGTCCCAAATTGTACCTTGGGGTCAGAAGTGTGATTGGTCCCCAAGTGTACCTTGGGGTCAGAAGTGTGATTGGTCCCAAATTGTACCTTGGGGTCAGAAGTGTGATTGGTCCCAAATTGTACCTTGGGGTCAGAAGTGTGATTGGTCCCAAATTGTACCTTGGGGTCAGAAGTGTGATTGGTCCCAAATTGTACCTTGGGGTCAGAAGTGTGATTGGTCCCCAATTGTACCTTGGGGTCAGAAGTGTGATTGGTCTCCAATTGTACCTTGGGGTCAGAAGTGTGATTGGTCCGAAATTGTACCTTGGAGTCAGAAGTGTGATTGGTCCCAAATTGTACCTTGGGGTCTGAAGTGTGATTGGTCCCAAATTGTACCTTGGGGTCAGAAGTGTGATTGGTCCCAAATTGTACCTTGGGGTCAGAAGTGTGATTGGTCCCCAATTGTACCTTGGGGTCAGAAGTGTGATTGGTCCCCAATTGTACCTTGGGGTCAGAAGTGTGATTGGTCCCAAATTGTACCTTGGGGTCAGAAGTGTGATTGGTCCCAAATTGTACCTTGGGGTCAGAAGTGTGATTGGTCCCCAATTGTATCTTGGAGTCAGAAGTGTGATTGGTCCCAAATTGTACCTTGGGGTCAGAAGTGTGATTGGTCCCAAATTGTACCTTGGGGTCAGAAGTGTGATTGGTCCCCAATTGGACCTTGGGGTCAGAAGTGTGATTGGTCCCAAATTGGACCTTGGGATCAGAAGTGTGATTGGTCCCAAATTGTACCTTGGGGTCAGAAGTGTGATTGGTCCCAAATTGTACTTTGGGGTCAGAAGTGTGATTGGTCCCAAATTGTACCTTGGGGTCAGAAGTGTGATTGGTCCCCAATTGTACCTTGGGGTCAGAAGTGTGATTGGTCCCAAATTGTACCTTGGGGTCAGAAGTGTGATTGGTCCCAAATTGTACCTTTGGGGTCAGAAGTGTGATTGGTCCCAAATTGTACCTTGGAGTCAGAAGTGTGATTGGTCCCAAATTGTATCTTGGGGTCAGAAGTGTGATTGGTCCCAAATTGTACCATGGGGTCAGAAGTGTGATTGGTCCCCAATTGTACCTTGGGGTCAGAAGTGTGATTGGTCCCCAATTGTACCTTGGGGTCAGAAGTGTGATTGGTCCCAAATTGTACCTTTGGGTCAGAAGTGTGATTGGTCCCAAATTGTACCATGGGGTCAGAAGTGTGATTGGTCCCCAATTGTACCTTGGGGTCAGAAGTGTGATTGGTCCCAAATTGTACCTTGGGGTCAGAAGTGTGATTGGTCCCCAATTGTACCTTGGGGTCAGAAGTGTGATTGGTCCCAAATTGTACCTTGGGGTCAGAAGTGTGATTGGTCCCCAATTGTATCTTGGGGTCAGAAGTGTGATTGGTCCCAAATTGTACCTTGGGGTCAGAAGTGTGATTGGTCCCCAATTGTACCTTGGGGTCAGAAGTGTGATTGGTCCCAAATTGTACCTTGGGGTCAGAAGTGTGATTGGTCCCAAATTGTACCTTGGGGTCAGAAGTGTGATTGGTCCCAAATTGTACCTTGGGGTCAGAAGTGTGATTGGTCCCCAATTGTACCTTGGGGTCAGAAGTGTGATTGGTCCCAAATTGGACCTTGGGGTCAGAAGTGTGATTGGTCCCAAATTGGACCTTGGGGTCAGAAGTGTGATTGGTCCCAAATTGTACCTTGGGGTCAGAAGTGTGATTGGTCCCAAATTGTACCTTGGGGTCAGAAGTGTGATTGGTCCCCAATTGTACCTTGGGGTCAGAAGTGGGATTGGTCCCAAATTGTACCTTGGGGTCAGAAGTGTGATTGGTCCCCAATTGTACCTTGGGGTCAGAAGTGTGATTGGTCCCAAATTGTACCTTGGGGTCAGAAGTGTGATTGGTCCCCAATTGTACCTTGGGGTCAGAAGTGTGATTGGTCCCAAATTGTACCTTGGGGTCAGAAGTGTGATTGGTCCCAAATTGTACCTTGGGGTCAGAAGTGTGATTGGTCCCAAATTGTACCTTGGGGTCAGAAGTGTGATTGGTCCCAAATTGTACCTTGGGGTCAGAAGTGTGATTGGTCCCAAATTGTACCTTGGGGTCAGAAGTGTGATTGGTCCCAAATTGTACCATGGGGTCAGAAGTGTGATTGGTCCCCAATTGTACCTTGGGGTCAGAAGTGTGATTGGTCCCCAATTGTACCTTGGGGTCAGAAGTGTGATTGGTCCCAAATTGTACCTTGGGGTCAGAAGTGTGATTGGTCCCCAATTGTACCTTGGGGTCTGAAGTGTGATTGGTCCCCAATTGTATCTTGGAGTCAGAAGTGTGATTGGTCCCAAATTGTACCTTGGGGTCAGAAGTGTGATTGGTCCCAAATTGTACCTTGGGGTCAGAAGTGTGATTGGTCCCCAATTGTACCTTGGGGTCAGAACTGTGATTGGTCCCAAATTGGACCTTGGGGTCAGAAGTGTGATTGGTCCCAAATTGGACCTTGGGGTCAGAAGTGTGATTGGTCCCAAATTGTACCTTGGGGTCAGAAGTGTGATTGGTCCCAAATTGTACCTTGGGGTCAGAAGTGTGATTGGTCCCCAATTGTACCTTGGGGTCAGAAGTGTGATTGGTCCCAAATTGGACCTTGGGGTCAGAAGTGTGATTGGTCCCAAATTGGACCTTGGGGTCAGAAGTGTGATTGGTCCCAAATTGTACCTTGGGGTCAGAAGTGTGATTGGTCCCAAATTGTACCTTGGGGTCAGAAGTGTGATTGGTCCCCAATTGTACCTTGGGGTCAGAAGTGGGATTGGTCCCAAATTGTACCTTGGGGTCAGAAGTGTGATTGGTCCCCAATTGTACCTTGGGGTCAGAAGTGTGATTGGTCCCAAATTGGACCTTGGGGTCAGAAGTGTGATTGGTCCCAAATTGGACCTTGGGGTCAGAAGTTTGATTGGTCCCAAATTGTACCTTGGGGTCAGAAGTGTGATTGGTCCCAAATTGTACCTTGGGGTCAGAAGTGTGATTAGTCCCAAATTGTACCTTGGGGTCAGAAGTGTGATTGGTCCCAAATTGTACCTTGGGGTCAGAAGTGTGATTGGTCCCCAATTGTACCTTGGGGTCAGAAGTGTGATTGGTCCCAAATTGTACCTTGGGGTCAGAAGTGTGATTGGTCCCAAATTGTACCTTGGGGTCAGAAGTGTGATTGGTCCCAAATTGTACCTTGGGGTCAGAAGTGTGATTGGTCCCAAATTGTACCTTGGGGTCAGAAGTGTGATTGGTCCCCAATTGTACCTTGGGGTCAGAAGTGTGATTGGTCTCCAATTGTACCTTGGGGTCAGAAGTGTGATTGGTCCGAAATTGTACCTTGGAGTCAGAAGTGTGATTGGTCCCAAATTGTACCTTGGGGTCAGAAGTGTGATTGGTCCCAAATTGTACCTTGGGGTCAGAAGTGTGATTGGTCCCCAATTGTACCTTGGGGTCAGAAGTGTGATTGGTCCCCAATTGTACCTTGGGGTCAGAAGTGTGATTGGTCCCAAATTGTACCTTGGGGTCAGAAGTGTGATTGGTCCCAAATTGTACCTTGGGGTCAGAAGTGTGATTGGTCCCCAATTGTATCTTGGAGTCAGAAGTGTGATTGGTCCCAAATTGTACCTTGGGGTCAGAAGTGTGATTGGTCCCAAATTGTACCTTGGGGTCAGAAGTGTGATTGGTCCCCAATTGGACCTTGGGGTCAGAAGTGTGATTGGTCCCAAATTGGACCTTGGGATCAGAAGTGTGATTGGTCCCAAATTGTACCTTGGGGTCAGAAGTGTGATTGGTCCCAAATTGTACTTTGGGGTCAGAAGTGTGATTGGTCCCAAATTGTACCTTGGGGTCAGAAGTGTGATTGGTCCCCAATTGTACCTTGGGGTCAGAAGTGTGATTGGTCCCAAATTGTACCTTGGGGTCAGAAGTGTGATTGGTCCCAAATTGTACCTTTGGGGTCAGAAGTGTGATTGGTCCCAAATTGTACCTTGGAGTCAGAAGTGTGATTGGTCCCAAATTGTATCTTGGGGTCAGAAGTGTGATTGGTCCCAAATTGTACCATGGGGTCAGAAGTGTGATTGGTCCCCAATTGTACCTTGGGGTCAGAAGTGTGATTGGTCCCCAATTGTACCTTGGGGTCAGAAGTGTGATTGGTCCCAAATTGTACCTTTGGGTCAGAAGTGTGATTGGTCCCAAATTGTACCATGGGGTCAGAAGTGTGATTGGTCCCCAATTGTACCTTGGGGTCAGAAGTGTGATTGGTCCCCAATTGTACCTTGGGGTCAGAAGTGTGATTGGTCCCAAATTGTACCTTGGGGTCAGAAGTGTGATTGGTCCCAAATTGTACCTTGGGGTCAGAAGTGTGATTGGTCCCCAATTGTATCTTGGAGTCAGAATTGTGATTGGTCCCAAATTGTACCTTGGGGTCAGAAGTGTGATTGGTCCCAAATTGTACCATGGGGTCAGAAGTGTGATTGGTCCCCAATTGTACCTTGGGATCAGAAGTGTGATTGGTCCCAAATTGTACCTTGGGGTCAGAAGTGTGATTGGTCCCCAATTGTACCTTGGGGTCAGAAGTGTGATTGGTCCCAAATTGAACCTTGGGGTCAGAAGTGTGATTGGTCCCAAATTGGACCTTGGGGTCAGAAGTGTGATTGGTCCCAAATTACATATTGAGTTTTCACCAGGATACAACGTTTTCCGACCATCAGAATCTAAAAATTAAAAGAAAAAAGTTACTGAATCACCATCCTGTCATCAAACGATCAATCCATACTGAGCATAGTGAGTTTGCAATGTCACTTTGTACGTAACTTCATTGGATTTGGAGCAAATCTAATTTGGCAAAAAGGGGAACCATTGTTGGGGGAGTCTTAGCATAAGTGAGCTATAATCCGTTTCGATATGGTCACACTATAACTGTGTCGTTGCAACAAACATGACAGGCGCAAGAACTCAGGTGACACGTATTTTACGTAGTTGCCAACCTCCCATTCAAGGGTATATTAGCATACACTGCCTGGGCCGAGGCAACCTTCTTGAAAGTTGACCATATCCCAACTGGAGGGCGCCTGCTGCTCATTGGTATGAGTGTTTGCCTACTGAGCTCAACAACGTGGGTTCACCGACGTCTGGCAACTTAAGCCCGTCGAACTTCGGATGGGACGTTAAGCGATGGTCCCGGACCGGAAAATATCAGGTACTTGTTAAAGACCCCTACCCAGGTGAATAAAAATTTAGGGTAGGCAAAATTTAGGACTCCCATAGTAGAGTCGGGCTCATGTCCACCAGACGAAAGAACGCTCTGGTAGTCGGCAATATGACCTTGTAATTAAAGCCCGGGCATGTCATAATAACTAACCCCTGTTTCAGTTAGGGGTTTAGAATATTTTTATACCAAGTATAGAGCAAGTTATGTGATCGGTCCAAAAATCAATGCTGAGTTTTCGATGGAATTTTATGTTTTCCGACCTCCTGATTAAAAAAATACCGTACCAGGAGCCATTATTCGTGACTTGTGAAATGAGTCGTAACTTGTAATGTAACATATTATGTTACATTACAAGTTACAACTCATTTCACATAATATGTTACATTACAAGTTACTACTCATTTCACAAGTCACGAATAATGGCTCCAGGTACGGTATTTTTTTAATCAGGAGGTCGGAAAACATAAACTTTCATCGAAAACTCATGTTCTGTTTTCATAATATGCTGATCTTAATATCATATGAAAAAAGAACATATGATTATAATATAGTTTGTCGATGTACAATTTTTTTAATTTGTTGACCTTATATATATATACGATGGGAGCCATGATGGCCGTGCGGGCTAGAGCGTAGGGCTTTGTTCGCATGGTCTCACCATGATTTGCGGGTTCGAATCCCGTCCGGGAGTGAGTTTTATTTCGTAGATAGAATTCCCTCCCGTGGCCATGGATGTCGTAAATAACTAGATATAACACATTGACGTGGCTAATATGCATCGTACATAAAGCAAAAAAAAAAAAAAAAAAAAAAAAAAAAAAAAATATATATATATATATATATATTTTTTTTTAATATATATATATATATACGATGCATATTAGCCATATCACTGTGCTATCTAGTTAATTATGACATCCATGGCCCCGGGAGGGTTTCGAACCAGCAAACCATGATGGGACCATGCGACCAAAGCCCTACACTCTAGCCCGCATTGCTACTATGGCCCCCTATGTAAAAGTTAAAATGAGAATGTTGAATTATAAATCTGTTTTAAAATAGTTTTTAATGTGTAATTATCAGAATAATATTACACTGGCGCAGTCAGTAGGACCGAATTGAACAAGCTGAAAGAAGATTCGAGGGGATTGAAAAAGTGAAACGAAGTAGGTATCTATTTAAACTCCTTAAATTATGATGTTTGCTTCCGAGACCCCGTTGTCCCCAACTGAGATTCCGGGGCAACAAAAATAGTTGTCTTTGTTAGAAAATCAACAGCGGCTCAGCTAGCTGCTCATTCAGGAGAGTCATCAGGGTAGCCAGGGGAATGATGGAGACTTGGTTGACTTGCTTTGTCGAAACAATAACTCGGTTAAACTGCACAACTGAAAAAATGTGTATATAGACGTTTGACGGCAAAAATGAAGATCCCAAAATCTGGTTGGTCGTGTATGAGAAAGCACCTGGTACCTCAAAATATGGCCGAGAAATGGTACTACTCGCACCTTTTCCAGGGAACTCCAGATGTTTGGGACGTTTGGAGAACCTCATTTCTCACGTATTTTGAGCTCTTGCTGTGAGGTGCAACAACTATGTATATAAAGGAGGTTCGTTGTTGGAATACTTTTACGAAAAAGTGCGTCTCATTAACCTCTCATACGGGAGCCTTTCAGAGATAGAGCCGTTCTCTTCCTCATTATGTTAGGTTTTCCAGAGGGTCTTCAGAGTAATTTGTCCATTACGAACCTAGAAACCATAGAGGCACTCCGAGTAACGCTCGCTAAAGCCGTCTGCTACTTGCCAGGCTCATGAGCGACCTAGGCGTTCGTACGCCAGAATTAAGGAATGAGGCAGAATAAACCAACATGAGGTTAAGAAAGTAGGCACAGTACAATTGATAATAAAAAAATGTATTGCGTGGTTAGAGCGCATGGCGGGCAGGTAGTTCTCAGAGGCTTTAACGGGGTCGCAGAAAGCATTCTAAATTCAGTCCAAATCAAAATTAAATATGACGAGATGTTGATTGAACCCAAGTCGCCCTACAGCACACTAGTCCAGTATCCACACATGTAAAAATAATAATAATAATAAATAATAAAAAAATGTGGATTGGGTTGGTAGATGGGAAGAGTGACCAGGAAACAAACTTTCTATCATCCTCTCAACCATCTTTTATTTATGAGCAGACCAGCAGTAGACCTCATTTCTTTGTATACACTTTTATTAGATTTTATTTCAAGGGAGATCAAAATATTGTCTTTAGAGCCCAAAAATTATTTTATTTTTACCTTCCTACCCCTTCAGTAAATGAAATGGGTATTGTTAACGTCTAAAAATCCGAGATCGAGTTTTTAACGGATTTTCACGTTTCAAGATCCCCTGAATACCTTTTGCGTGATGTTGTCTATGTATGTGTGTGCTTATTTGAATGGAAAGTTATGAGCGCTCTAACGCAGGAACGATTGTAGCTAAGAACTTGAAATTGGGAATGAAGAAGTCACAAGTGCGAACTTAGATCTCATTAGATTTTGGCCGAAATCAGAAAAAAGTTGAGACCCAGAATTACTTACTTTGTTTAATTCATTAAATAAAGTGGTCTATGAGTACATGGATGGAGAAGGATTCAGGATGTGATTTGAATGCACTTCTCTGAATTATGATTTCATGGTTGATGTGAGGAAATACTGTATGATTCCTTTCGAAGAGTAATTTGTCTGAATCCGGTTCTTGACTGAATGGCGGCCAAAATCATGTTACTAGAGCATTGTTGGCTCTCAGAGCTACTTGTAACCTGCATCCATGTTTCCTGAAATTCATCGATTTGCTGCTAAATTTCTTCCGATAAGATAAACACCATAAGAAAAGAAATTTAGCTCGTAGAATATTCTCATGAGTGGCTCATGCATGGGGATTTAGGAACCAGTCGTTATGAACCTACATAGATAGGCCCGACACTACGTCCCATAGGAATAGTTCCTTCTTCAGGTCTCCAATGGCTGTGCGCCTTTCTCTGTGGGGTTCCATTCCAAGCTTTGCCTAGCAAGGTTCCCCTGATCCAACCCAGGTGTACGAACTAGCCAAGCCCACTCCTTCTTCCTGATGGTTAGGCTCTTGGTGAGATCAGCTCCTCAGTTCTTCATTGTTGACAGTATCCGACCACCAAATTTTCAGACATCTGTTGACAAATTTCTGAATCTTGCTGGCCACATTCCTCGACATCTTTCAAGGTCCACACCCAAAGAAGACTTTCTTAATGTCGCTGTTGAATAACCAAAGTTCGGTGTTTGTTCTAATCTTGGAAGATCTCCCTCCATATTGGTGACAACTGTGAGAATCCATGCTGGCCTTCCTTCAGGACAACCTGATCTGTGTATGAAGTTTTTGTTTTGTCACTCTTCCCAAATAGTAAACAAATTTTCTTGGCTGAGACATCCATTTTTTGCGAGTCACTCACGAAACTGCTAATGATTGATTCCTCTGTCGCATTAACTAGAAAATAAGCAAAGTCTATTTAGTGATAAGTCAAAAATTAATTGAGGGTACCAATTTTCCGCTCGAGTTAGGACGATTTACAATATGTTTTTTATTTTGAATATTTACAATAGGGTAAATCGCCCTAAGTAAACGTGATGTCGGTGATAAAAGAGAACAGTCCAAAATGAATGATAACAAAATTAAATAAACTAAATACGAAATAATAAATTGAATATGTACAGATACACAAGAAGCAAACGTTACTAACTACAATAAGTGTTTCTTAAACTTCTCTGGGATGTTCCACTGTTGGTAAATTCCGGCATTTCTTCCAGAGGTGTCTTCTTTTTTTTCCAACAATATTTCGGGACTCTTACAAGTCCCTTCTTCCGAAGCGGTTCATAGTGACCGGAAGAAGGGACTTGTAAGAGTCCCGAATTATTGTCGAAAAAAATAAGAAGACGCCTCTGGAAGAAATGCCGGAATTTACTAATAACTACAAGGAGTAAAATGAAAAAATTAACGTAAAACTAAAACAAAACACACAATGTTAATAATAGTTCCTAAACCTGGAGGCTGATTCCTTGGTACTGTGTATAAAATCAAATTTGAAGATTGTATATGGATTAGAAAATAAATTGAAAAATTTTTCCGCTCTCTCAAAATAGTTTTTATCAAATCTTCGCCAAGGACATGTTGTTGAGGACCTGACAGAAACCTGTGACGAATTGAAGAAAATAGGATAACTTACATTGTTTCTGCTGACTTAAGTAGTCTGTGAGAAGGAAAATTTAAGAAAATAGGATAACTTACATTGTTTCTGCTGATTTACGTAGTCTGTGAGAAGGAAAATTGAAGAAAATATGATAACTTACATTGTTTCTGCTGACTTAAGTAGTCTGTGAGAAGGAAAATTATGTCCTTGGGCTGATGTTAGTGAAAATATCTAAATTTAGGACTTTGGACAAACACCATTACGGGAGACGTGAAAGCTGGTGGCCACCTCTAACTGCCTCCTCAACACGAAAGGACTTCTCAATCCTGAGTAGCGAATAGAATTATCTTTGTATTTACAGGAGTCACTCCAAAAACATTGCTAACATTTCGAATGTATTCTTATAAGCCAAATTCTCGGATAAGACGCTATTTTTTACAGTCGAGAAAAAAAAAAAAGTTAAATTCATGCCGCTCATCGCTTTTTGCAATTACATTCATTCTACACATTTATTAGGATCACAGCCGTAATCGAAAGGAACAGGATGATATAATTATTTAGAGTTGTAAGAGTTAGTTATTATTACTCATGCCCAGGCTTTAACTATTTAAAGTAAATCGCCTACTACCAGAGTGCTCTTTCGTACCTCTGGTGAACATGAGCCTGACTCCACAATGGGAGTCCTAAATTTTGCTTACCCTAAATTTTTATTCACCTAGGTTAGGGGGTCTTTAAGGAGTACCTGACAATGTACTGGCTCGGGAGCATCGCTTAACTTCTTACCCGAAGGACGGCGTACTTAAGTTTATTTAATCTCCCAGATAAAATAAACTGAGAGCTAAGAGCCTCGGCCGGGTTTTGAACCAGAGTTCTTGAGCTCAGTAAGCAAGCACGCATACCACTGAGCGACCGGCGCTAAGAGGGATAGGAGGAGGGAAAGTTATCCGCGCCAAAGTGGTTGGTATAAGAAAGCCCTCTAATTGCTAAAAAACTTATATATGTTCGAAATTCGACCCTGGCCCTCAAGTATTTTATCTGGGAGCTCAAAAAACCGTGAGCACGCCGTCCTTCGGATGGGACATTAAACAATGGTCCCAAGGGGAGACATTGAATTGTTGCTGTTTCATTTAATGATAGGTAATGATGTATGCTAGTTAAGTCTTTTTCCTATTTGTGTATGAGTTAGCAGACTCGAGAGACAATTTATATACCGCAAACCTTGAAGCAGCTGTATAAAATTAGCGATAATTGGCTAGTCAAAATGTTTTAAAGCAATAACCATTCAAAGAGTTAAGTTTACATTTGTATTTTTGTCGTAATGACTCCTATCTAAGCAGGCATTAACTGGTATACACTTAGGTACAAAATAACCTAATACGTCTTACACAAGTTTTTCAAAAAAAAGGTATATTTTAATTTCCCCAATCAGATTTGACACCCCCACCATTACTTAGTATAGGGGAAGTTACGTAATTCATCAGAAATGCGATGATGAGTGTCCTCCAGAATTACAGGTTGTCCGATCGATGAAACCAAAAAATATAAGTCGTTTTTGAATCACCGTCAATGTACTTAACCAGGTCGAATAATTTATAGTCAACTATGTTTTCACTTTTCGTCCAGTCTCTGTTCCTCTTTGGCCAAGTTGGCTGAAAATCAATAGGTGTCATATATCAGGGACTTGAACACAGCACCTGCACTCTAGCCTACACCCCACACACTCTCACCTCTGCGCCAACACAGCCCTGCACTCTAGCCTACACCCCGCACATTCTCACCTTTGCGCCAACAAAGCCCTGTCTTCTAGCCTACACCCCGCATACTCTCACCTTTGCGCCAACACATCCCTGCACTCTAGCCTACACCCCACACATTCTCACCTTTGCGCCAACACAGCCCTGCACTCTAGCCTACGCCCCACTCACTCTCACCTCTGCGCCAACACAGCCCTGCCTTCTAGCCTACACCCCACACATTCTCACCTTTGCGCCAACCCAGCCCTGGACTCTAGCCTACACCCCGCATACTCTCACCTTTGCGCCAACACAGCCCTGTACACTAGCCTACACCCCGCACACTCTCACCTTTGCGCCACACCCCGCACACTCTCACCTTTGCGCCACACCCACACACTCTCACCTTTGCGCCAACACAGCCCTGTACACTAGCCCGCACCCCGCACACTCTCACCTTTGCGCCACACCCCGCACACTCTCACCTTTGCGCCACACCCCACACACTCTCACCTTTGCGCCAACACAGACCTGTACACTAGCCTATACCGCGCGCACTCTCACTTTTGCGCCACACTCCACACACTCTCACTTTTGCGCCAACACAGCCCTGCCTTCTAGCCTACACCCCGCATACTCTCTACCTTTGCGCCAACACAGCCCTGCACTCTAGCCTATACCCCGCATACTCTCACTTTTGCGCCAACAAAACCCTGCACTCTAGCCTACACCCCGCACACTCTCGCCTTTGCGCCAACAAAGCCCTGCACTCTAGCCTATACCCCGCACACTCTCACCTTACATAAGGCCGCCTAGCTTGCCACTACTTTCTCCTCTTCCAACCTCCAACAACGTTCCGCCTAGACCTTCTTTCATCGTCGTCAATTATCATTAAACCACTGGCCTCTAATATTCAACCTGCTTCCGTACACCATTTTAGTTCACTGTAGATAAACATTTTCTCAAAGATCAGTTAGAGGAAGAGAAAGTGAAAGGTTTTTGTGGAAATTAACGTACAATAAATCATTCAATTATGGTATTATTTTTTATACAGTGCTGCATTATTTTTTCTACTTTGAGGAAGGTACGTTTAAACTGACCTCCATAGAAAAGGACATTAGTTTATTTTGTATTTCGCAGAAATAAATATGAGTACGATGATGTGGACATTATGATGAATAATGGTTTTAACGAACTTCTTTAGAAATCAGCTTATGCCCTCATCTATACTGTAAGATCAACGTAATCGACCACCGTGAAATAATTCAAAGCTGGAAATTATGTTTTCAAAACTAGTTTTTTAATAAACCGCGCTGGTAGCACATAAGAAGCGTGTTTACATACGATACCCTGATGAACGGACGTAAGAAAGTCCCAAAACATCGTTGTCATAAAGGCACTTCCGAAGAGTTTAAAAAAATAGTTATCTTAACTTTTATGAACTGAAAAATGTATCTAGTTATTATAAATGTATCTATTTACTAATATTCTTTTTGTACTCATATATTTCTAAGTAGGTATTTATTTATTCAGTTTTTATTCATTTCATTTACTTTTTTTAAAAATAGTTTTGTTATTAGGTACTACTAATCATACGTGTGTTAGACTTAAGTAGATATAAATCTAAGTAGCATAAATCTAATTTACAAGCTATCTTAATGTATAAATTCTTTTGACGTATCCTATTAACATGTTAAGGTTTAATGGGAATAAAATTATTATTATTATTACCTCCTGGCTGGTTGAACCGTTCGCAGCATACAAGCATACCTCGGCTTTTCGTAGCAGGCAAAACCGAAATTTCTGCCCCCGTGTCAACTAAAAACTGTAATCCAGATTTGCGATCTCACTAGTTTTTTTTGCATGTACATGGGGAGCGACAGCGGTAAGCGCGAGCGCCGAACCTTTCATGATTCTAACACAGCTCTGTTTTAAGCCGCTGGGACGTTCGCTGCTCCCCAGTACTTGGGGCTGTGCATGCTCCGTCGTGGCTACTTGTGGGGAACGTGTTAGACAGTCAAACATGCGATCTGCCACTTGGGCCATGTGCGGCATGTCTCCGCCGGCGGTTAATACTGCTGGTCTTATACATTCAGGCAGCTGCTGCAACCACATTGACTGCAATGCCTCTGATTGTAGTACCTTATGCCGTAGTTTGGTTACCTCTCGAAACAGCGCTGACGGTCTCAGACCGCTCAGGTTGTCCACTTATGAGGCGGATGATTCTCGTTTCAATTGACATGCTGTATGTCTGTATGAGGCGGTCCTTCAACGCCGAGTATGGCCTATTTTTGGGAGTAGATAATATAAGGTGTCCTACCTGAGCTAAGGTCCCGCAGTCCTATGCCGCAACTACCAGATTATACCGAGTCATCTCATCTTCCGAGCGGGCAGTATAAAACTGCACATCTACATGCGCGAACTATACCTCCACATCCGTCGACCAGAATGGTGGTAACATTACCTCTCTCACTGGTTGCCTCACCTCCGTCAGGCTGACTTCCATTTCCTGCCGTGTACGTCTTGCCATCACGTCGGGGTCACTAATTTACCGATTATAAAAACTAATCCACTTGAGTTTTTTAAATATTTTTATTCACAAGAACCAACACACTAACAACAAGAATGTACACTGATTGTCTTTTTTTATACCATATGTTTTTTTTTTGTAATTATTTAGAGATCAGCTGTGTGCTTCAAACAAAAACATAACCAAAATTCATGCTCTTATTATATTATTCATTTTAAAGTAATTTTAAATACTTTTTGACAGTTTTTTCATGACTCAAAATGTAAAACTAAAGCCGTCCTTACGAACGAGAATGAAAACCACGATGGAGAAGGACAGAGGAAGCCCACAATCTATAAACTCAATTCCAGCTATCCTGAAACAATCTTGGGCGGACGAAAGTGCATCCCTTTGTGGAGAGGAGACCGAAGGTGAGCCCTTTACAATAGTAGTATCCAAATCAGGAAGAGTGCCGAGCCCGGCCTCGATGGAGACCGACACCCACACACATGGCACAGCCACTATACGCAACACAACACCTATCACAGCACAACCGCTCTCCACAACAGATACAGACTAACCACCAACCCCATAACCACTCAAAACCGTTACGCACCCTTGGACACTCTCCCTGCCGACAATAACCAATTAAACTTAAATCCTACACCCAAAATCAAAATACCTCCAATTTTCCTCTGCGACGCGTATAATCTTCAACAGAGAGAAAAATCCAACTCCACTTTGTGCAGTCGAATCAGATAACATCCCATCAGGGAAAAACATTTTTAAATTAACCAACCTCCACTATAGCATTGTTTCAGTAGAACCGAGGAGAAAGTCTCAAAGGATCCCCCAATGTCACAATTGTCAGCTCTGTGGGCATACTAAAAATTTTTTCCACCTCGACCCTAAATGTTTGAAATGTGCAGGAGGACATAAGACAGTAAATTGCCCTGTACAAAGCACGAATGCAACCGGCTAGCTCGAAGGATTAAGTGGGAACTGGACTCTCAGAGGATTTCAAATTACAGATCCGACATGAATGACTTGACTCCCGGTGACCCCAATCTTTGGAAACAAACAAAACGTATTCTCAAACAGAAAGAACAAATCGGACAGACAACAGCAATCACGGACCATGATAAATCTACGCTCATTGCCAATCACTTACAGAATAAATTTAAACTGACTGACCCCAATGACATACAGACGAACAGCATAATCGAAGACGACCTTTCACGACCATTCCAAACCGCAGACAAACCAATCAAATTCGCAAGCTGATGTCGGAGGGGGATATAGAGTGATGTACTGGCCAGCAGAGCCGGCCGCCCAAAAATACCCCGGAAGGCGTGGGGGGATGTGGAGATGACTCCCTTGGCTTCACAGCTGGATAGAATAGACTGGAGACTGGTTTACTTCAACTGGCATTGTCCTCTGCACTCTGCTTCTGTTTTTCTTGCATATATGTCGAACCCCGAGCGAGCCGGGCGGGGCACACTAGTTGGACCAATGGTATCAAAAGTTCCGACTAGCGGCCCCTTAATCCAGAGCTGCTGAGGGAGCGGGAGCCGATCAGGGGTAGGGTCAGGCGTCAGCTGACCCTAGGGGCCCTCTAGCACGGATTCCCAACCGCTCAAGAGCCCCGGACCGCACCCGCGCTCGCCAGGGGCCTAAAAGGTTTGGGGACAATGGCGTGAGAGAGTTCCACCTAGGAGCTTAAAGGTGAACTCACGGGCCAATCATATTAAATTGGAGAAGTTTTTATAGTTGTTCTCGGCTCGGGAATGTCACGGAAAGAGAGTTGGTATCAAAGCCCATCTGAAATTCGGACCATCATAACCGAAAAAGCCCCGGAGACGACTTAATCCCGAATATCGTTTTAAAAAATCTCCCCCGAAAAGGAATATCCTTCTTAACTAGCATATTTAATGCTTGCCTCAGATTAGGATACTTTCCCGACCAGTGGAAAAAAGCAATAGTAACAGTCTTTCACAAACCCCGACGCCCTAAGCATAATCTTGACAGCTATAGACCCATATGCCTTTTGACAACAATTTCCAAAGTATTTGAAAAAATAATTCATTCTCGACTGACAGACTACTTGTCAGAGACACACGTCATTCCAACACACCAATTCGGGTTCAAGCCACAACACTCCTCAGTACACTAACTACAAAGGGTGTCGGAACTCATCGTGACCGGGTTCGAGCAGAAGAAGTACATCACTGCAACTTTCTTGGACGTGGCCGCAGCGTTTGACACGGTCTGGCACAAAGGACTACTGTACGAATTGCGCCCCCATCCTACCTCTTCAAGATTATTGAGTCCTTTCTAAACAATAGAACGTTCCAAGTGCGAATAAATTCTGCAGTGAGTTCGAGACGACAACTTAAATCCGGCGTTCCTCGGAGAGATATTCTCAGCACACTGCTGTTTAATTTATATTGCAACAACCTGCCAGTGCCGCCGTCCTCAACACTTGCAACATACGCAGACGATACAATGATTGCTATCCAGGAGAGTAGCCTGAACGAAGCCATCGAATCCCTTCAGACCTCACTAAATGTCTTGGCTGAATGGTTCAGAAAGTGGAACCTCTCCCTGAACCCTGAAAAAACGGATTCAGATATTCACCTTGCGTAGGTTTCAGCTGGAAGGACTGAGAACAGTAGCTCTTGGTGACGTCTCTATCCCATGGAATCCTAAGGACCCGGGAGTAAAGTATCTGGGGGTAACCTTGGAAACGAGGGCCACCTGGAAACGACAACAAGCACACAGTAGACTCAACCAACTCTACCCTCTCATCAACAGAAAAACACCACTTAAACACAAAGCCACGATACTTCTGTACAAATCACTCATTAGTCCCATATTAACATACCCCTCCCCCGTTTGGATGACAGCTAGCAAAACACTTATAACAAAATACAGCCATTTCAGAACAAAGTTGCGCGGGTGGCTCTCAATGCACCCTGGTTCGTTAGGAACTCTCAAATTCATGAAGAGCTGGGTCTGCCACCCATCAGGGAGCATCTCGAGCAACTGAAGGACCTCCACCACTCCAGACTCCAGTTCACCTCCGGGGCTGCTGTCTACGGCCTTGGGCAAATAACTGAAGGGAGAAGACTCAAGGCTCGCCTATATCAAGACTTATCTTTTTTTTTTTTTTTTTTTCATTTTGTACAATGTTTTATTTAAATCACTTTGTGTAAGGCACTTGGAGTGCTGGCCTAAATAAATTGATTGATTGATTAAATTATTTAGAAATAAATTAACACATCGATTTAACTAATTAAAAATAATACGACAAATAAATAAAACATGTGGGAAGGAGGGGCGTCACACCTTCTTCGTTATTAGTTTTTTCTACTTGATAAATAATTTGCATTGTTCCACTTGATTAATCGTCTTGATTTCATTTGAACTATTTTTATTTGTAAGATTAAGTGTATTTTTTTATTATTAATTGATTTGCTCTTAATGTTTCTATCTCTGTGGAAATATTATATTTATACAATCACCCGAGGAATGACTCAAACCCAATTCTGAGAGAATCTAAATGTTGTTCTTCATTATATTAATTTATTTTTTTAATTCTTCAACAGTTTTGTCAGAGTAGTTGTACAGCAACACCGTTAGGATGATGAGTGGTTAGCCACACGGTAAGTCGCGTCCACACTAAGACTGGCTGGCCACATAATGTCGGGTCCACACTAAGAGTGGCTAGCCACATCATATCGGGTCCACACTAAGAGTGGCTAGCCACATCATGTTGGGTCCACACTAAGAGTGGCTAGCCACATCATGTCGGGTCCACACTAAGAGTGGCTAGCCACATCATGTCGGGTCCACACTAAGAGTGACTAGCCACATCATGTCGGGTCTACACTTGAGTGGGAGCCACACGGTAAGTCCACTGTGAGCAAAACAAGTTTTGCGAAGACGGAACCTGTAATGGCAATTATGGGGCGCTTGTTCCTTGTTCAAAATAAGACAGGATCCCAAGACTTACCTTGTGACAAGTCTCCTAGTATGAGCTTAGCTTTAGACTTGCCTGTAGTTTTGTGCCACCCCGTATATTACGGCTAATTAAAAGTAATAATTTGAAGATGAAAAATTACTGGTTCTGTCTTGAATGATTAGATAACAGATGAATTATGTAGTTTGCTGTGTTTAAATGACACTACATTTACACTCCGTTTAATTAGTGGAACCTGCAAAATGAAAGTCTAGGGGAAAAAAATATGATTATATATGATTAATATTTCTGTGCTGTTTGGGTAAAGGGGTATATGTAAATTTTTTGTGAAAATGGGTAACACCTATCTAAAGCAAGTCATAACTTGCTTTAGATAGGTGATCTCTATGTTGGGGTAAAGAGAAATAAGTCAGAATCTTATGACATCATTGAAAAAAAAGGAAGTGAAAAGGGGGACAACTGAGAAACATGGGAGTTCTCTGAAAACTGAAAACAGAAAAACTGACATATACCCCTTTACTCCAACACCACAGATTTAAATTACCCAACGATATTGTATTTTAATGTTTATAAAAATGTTTCTTTGGTTGGTAACGGGCTTGTAACTACGAAATCAAATCACCTACTACCAAAGCGCTCTTTCGTCGCTCTGGTGGACATGAACCCAACCCTACTGTGGGAGTCCTAATTTTTGTCTACCCAGACTTATTCACCTTGAGTAGGGATATTTAACGAGTACCTGACGTCGTACAGGCTCGGGACCATCGCTTAACGTATCTTCCGAAGTATGGCGTGCTCAATGATTCTTCCAGGTATAAAAACCTAACAGCCTCGTTTGGTTGTATCTACTGGCGTAACTACAACGGCTGTACTGACAAAATGCGAAGGGCCCCAGACTTTCATATTACTGTTTTTATTGTAACATTTAATTTGATTTATATATTTTTATTTAGGGTGAATCACTCATTTAGGGTATGGAAGATACGAACAAGGATATCGGACCATACAGTACGGCAGCCACCTTAGTTCTTCGAGAGGTTATCTTCCTGGACGGAGAGAGGCGACGTCTTCTTGTTATTCCTATTTGTAATTTATAATAAATAACTATGTATTTTTTCTTTTTTTAAGATTTTCATGGAAAAATGTAAATAATAATGACAATACAAAGGGTTAGTGTGAAACGGCAACCGACATCTCTACTGTAGAGAATCGTAAGGAATCAGGGTTTTCGAGAAGGACAATCAAATGATTGACCACCTCAAAAGCGCGCTCTCGCGGTTGAGGAGAGGCGCGGAGTTTGACGACTGTAACTGTACGTATCAGTTTAAATAGCCACACTCTTCTTGTGTTCCAGATGAGACGGAGTGTTGCGGATTGCCTAACCCTCCCCTACCACGACGACTACTTCATACTCCGATGGCTCAGAGGTATTCCAAAAAAAAAAGTTTAATTAGAAAAAAATCCTCGACCAAAAGTCGAATTGGTAAATTTCAAATAGTTAACATTGGCGACAGAAGACAACAAGAGTTGGAAAAGTTCTAGATTCATTAATCGGTTAGTTCAGCCAACATCGACTACAGCAATCCGACCGCAAACAAGTTGTCCTTTTTGAAATGTATCCATTTGATTTTTGGTCAGGTTTTATTTATTATTTCGGCGTTTCGGAACATTAGTAATATGTGCAATAACAGAAATTTCTAAGCTATAGATCATAAGCATCAATTTGCTACCACACAAACCTAAGTGAAGTCACTAAATAGAAATTTACAGAAATATTCAATTTTCATTTTCACGATTACATTTTCTCCTAGAGACGGTAAAATTTGATAAAACGTTCTTCATATAATAAGCTTTCAAATGGTATATTGTTGTTGACGAGACACATGCAAAAAAAAATTGATGAAAAAAATGTAGCTATTGGGCATCATATTTCTTGTAGAACGCGTTTCTATCAATTAATACTAAATTAATGAACACCCAGCATATCCAGGTTAGAGTATTTTGAGATTTTAATTACCCAATTTATTATTATTTCTTCTTTAAAATTACTATGCGCCATAGTTTTGTCGAAAAGATTTCAATTGAATGGATTGAACCTTCAAGTGTGAACCTTCAAGAAAAAGAAAAAAATCTCTTGCGAAGGCCTTCAATATGTGACCTAATACCTGTAATACTTTCAAAAAAATATCTGAATTAATAAATTAAAAGTAAACAAAATATATATGTGCACATAATGAAACTAATTGTAGTCAAAAAAGTAAAACATGGCGTCCTTGAATCAAGAACGTAGAATAAAATTGCTGTGGAAAAAAAAAAAAAATGAGAAGAAACTTGTTAGAAAGAAAAAATAAAAGCCTTGGAAACGCAATTAGGAAGAGAAATAGGGAAGATGTAATCGGAGAGATCATGTGAAGCGTTTTTGTTCCTTCTGAAATATAGGAAACAGAATAACTATATGATATCTCTAATGCCTTTCTTGTTGCCCAAATGCCATAAGACCAGTTGTGTAAACAATATTAAAACAATCATTGAAAAAGCAAAGACATTTTACTTAAATTAAAAAGCAAATTATTTTTTTTTTTTTTAACATTTGTAACTAATTAATTCTTTATTTTGAATATTTACAATCGGTATACACCATGAGTAAATTTGATGAAAGACAAAGCATTAAAAGAAAGAGAGAAAAAAATATATATATACATCGAAAGAATATGATTGTGTACAAAATAATAATAGAAAAAAAAAAAAAAAAACCCAAGAACTATGCAAATAATATAATATGTACAAAACAAAGAGAAAATATTAAATTTAAATTATAATAAACATAAACATAAAAATAAAATAATAATATTGATATAATGAAAACCCTTCAACTCGAAACCCCTCGAAACACCCCCGGTTCTTTGCCATCCCCATCCCTCCAACCTAATGGGGGGAGGGGAGGCCGCGGGGGCTCGAGTGATCCCCCCTGCCTTCTCGCCCCTCCAATCACTGTCCAGCAGTGAAGGCAGGCCAAGAAGGAGGAGAGTTGAAGGTAAGAGGATTACATGAGGGGAGAAGCTGGTCATCACCGGCACTCCCTAAATATTTTTGCTACAGTAGCAGGTCTCTCGGCCAGCGCCGCCTCAGTCTTCGGGGGAGATTATCTGGATGGGAATGGGATGACAAGAGTCGAGCAACTGGATTGACATGGGAAGAAAGGTTAGAGTGGAATTTGGAGAAGCGGGACTTGATGAGGTCAATAACATAGGGAATTTTAAGGTCATTATGGAGGGTAAGGTTGGACACATAGAAGGGTGCATCAACAATTGTTCTTAGGACTTTGGATTGGAAGGACTGAATACGCTTGATGTTAGATGGCTTAGCACAACCCCATAATTCAAGTCCGTAGGTCCATATAGGTTTTATTATTGTCTTGTAAATGGTCAGTTTGTTTTCAGTGGATAGTTTGTATTGTCTGCTGAGCAGCCGGTACAGCAGACCAAACCGTCTGTTCATCTCCTGTCTTTTTAGTCGTGTATGGGGGTTCCATGTCAACCCAAGGTAGCGAACTTGATTTGAGGCAGGGATTGGAATATTATTGAAGGAAATCAAAGGACAGGATTGGCGTCTCAGAGTGAAGGCAACATGGCTACACTTCTTTTCGTTGATTTTCACTCGCCACTGCCGACACCAATCCTCTATATGGAGAAGATGCTGTTGGAGATTTTGAGAGGCTATGGTAGGATCTTGGTTGGAAGCAAGGATAGCTGTATCGTCGGCAAATGTTGCCAGGAGAGTGTTAGGATTGGAAGGAATATCAGCAGTGTAAACTGTATGGAGGATGGGACCGAGGACACTTCCTTGGGGGACCCCCGCTTCAACAGGCTCATAGTCAGAGTACTCATTACCCTGACGAACCTTGAAGAAGCGGTTGGAAAGGTAGGACTTGAGGATGAGGTAGTAAGTGTGGGGAAGGAGTCTCTTCAGCTTGAAGAGCAGTCCAGGGTGCCAAACCCGGTCGAAAGCCTGAGCCACGTCCAGAAAGGCACCCGAGCAATAGCTCTTACACTCCAGGGAAGAGGAAATGTGGTCTACATTGCGAAGGCCCTGCTGTACAGTAGAGTGATGGGTTCGGAAGCCGAATTGGTGGTTGGGGATAACATGTTTGGATTCTAGGATAGGAAAAATTCTTTTGAGGATGATTTTTTCTAGAATTTTTGAAAGAATGGGTAGCAGGCTTATAGGGCGATAGGAGCTTGGAACGTTGGGGGGCTTTCCAGGTTTAGGGACAAGGATTATAGTGGAAAATTTCCAAAGGGCAGGGAAATACGCTGTTCGAAAGACACAATTAAAAATATATGTGAGGAAAATGATGGCTTTGCTGGGAAGATTTCTAATTATTTTACAAGTGATGAGGTCATACCCTGGGGATTTTCTTGTAGGTAAGGACTGGATGAAGTGTATGACCTCGGAAGGAGGACAGGTTTAGGAGGCAAAGAAAGTTGGAGGGGAGAGTCGAGGAACTCGACTTTGTAATTTTGGGAAAGAGGATCGGGGTGTGGGGTGAATGTTTGGCGGAGGTGGGAAGCAAACAAGTTGGATTTCTCAATGTCCACACGTCGAATAGGAGGGGAAGTGGTGTGGTACTTTAGGATTTTCCTTGTGGCGGACCATAAGGATTTATCCTGAGTGGATAAGGAGGACAGATAGGAGTTGTATTGTTGGGATCGGTAGGATGAGAGTTGCTGTTTGAGAAGTCGGGAAAGTTGGTTATAGGTTTGGCGGTCTGTGGGGTAACGTGTTCTCTGCCAAGTGGCTCGAGCCCGACGCTTTGAGGAGATGAGGTCTAGGAGATATTGAGGGAGGTGGTTCTGGGAGCGTGTGGGATGAAGTGCTGGAAAGGAAGACTTCCAAGCACTCTCCTGGATAAGGGTTGTGAATAGGGATACTGCTTCGTCAAGTTCTTCTGGAGTTTTAAGAGATATATTGAGGTTGATGGAATTTTCCAAAGAGCTTTGGAAAAGTTTCCAATCAACAGGACCTCGTGTTAGGGAAGGGGGAGACGATTTTGGGATAGGATGCAGGTCTAATACTAGGAGGACAGGGCTGTGGTCAGAGGAAAGGTCATCAAGGCGGGAAATATTCGTGTGGAGCGCTCCCAGGCCGCAAGAGACGAAGAAATCCAACAGGTCTGGAAGTTTGTTAGGATCTGTTGGCCAGTAAGTTGGGGAATCAGGAGAGAAGTAATCATAATTACTGGAGGACAGGACTCGGTTGAGGACTCGGCCTCTCGAATTAGCCACTCTACTGCCCCACTGAGGATGTTTCGCATTGTAGTCACCACCAGATAGAAATCGTGGACCGAGGGTTCGGAAAAATGCCTGAAACTGATCAAGAGACATTGCATATTGAGGAGGACAGTACACTGCTGATATGGTGAGAGGAAAGGAAAACAGAGCTATTGAGATAGGAGTTGCTTGGAGATAGCCGAAGGAATAAGGAGGCAGGATGTGGTGGGAGAGGGCTCGGCGGACAAGTACCGCAGTGCCTCCATGGGCTCTACCATCCGGGTGGTCCGTCCTGTAGGTGACATAGTCCGGGATGTTGCAGTGTTTTCTAGTGGTCAGTCGAGTTTCTGTAATTAGAGCTACGTCTATTTTTTTGTTGTGTAGTAGAGCGTCGAGTTCGTCTTTGTGGTTGTGTAAGCCATTGGCGTTCCAAAGGAGGATGGATAAGGAATGTTGGGTAGGAGGACTATTGGGATCTATTGGCAAGTAGGGTTATGATTGGGGTCAGAAGGTGCTAGAGTTGGGTGAACATTGTCTCCATCTTTGTCATGAAGGAGGAGAGGACAGAGGTTATATCGGTGGCGGAAGGAGGGGGAGGGATGAAGGGTGAAGGACGAGATGGGATGAAGGTTGAAGACTGGGGTGGCTGAGCCCTGTTCCCAGCCGAATGGGCATACGAGAGACCTGGCTTGGTGGCAGCTGGTCTGGGTAGGGCTGTCGGGAGAGGCGCTGTGCTCTGATGTCCTGATCCTGAAGGGATGGCTGGAAAGTCTGGGGGAAGAGGGAAGGAGGGCTTCTCCTGGTTTCCTGCAGGTCTCTGTAGCATGTAGCCCGGCGCACTTCACACATCGAAGAGGATGGCCACAGGGACGGCTTTTGTGTGCCCGTACTCCTGGCAGCGGTGGTACTGGGGGATCTCCTTCCGCTTGTGTGGCTCCTCCACCTTGACCACACTGTGGACTAGCCTTGTGAGTGTAAAAATCTCCTTGTTATATTATTTTACTAAAATTAAAAAGCAAATTATTGAAAATAATAAACTAAACGAAATTAGGTATTTTTTCCAAATTTTGTACCATGTTATTTCTTGACTAAAATCGGATTGTGACATTGATTCAGTGAGAAAAATCCTTTAAAATGTTGTGTCAGAAAATATAGAGTCCTATTTGAAATTTTAAAGTTGTACCGAATCTGAAGTACCATGTATAAAATTATTTCGAAAAACAGCTAATAATTGAAAATTATACTGAAAAATATTAAATACGTATTTTTTTATTTTTTCCATAACGTTATCTATTCAAAAGAGATTCACCATAGACACCCTCTATATATAGATTAAAATTACCAATTATTAATTAGTGGATGTGTGTGATGAGTGTTTGTGTCCAGTATAGAGCTATGGTACCTATCGTGTAAGTAACGGTTGAGGACTACCTGAGATTACCTACGTTACCTGTATGGTGGAGGGGTGTTGCGTGGAATGTAACCAACTCAAGTAACATTATTTACATTATATATATATACCAAAATAAATACAAGGAGAGAAAACACAACAAACCAAGGGAGAGAGAGAAAATAAATGCAATAAACGTAAATAAATAATAATAATAATAAATCATAATATGATGAAGTAGGTACAAATTTAGGTTGAGAAACAGATTGGATATGTTGTGTGTTGTGTGTTAAGTGTTGGTCGAGCTAACTTCTTTCCTTGTTGATTATGTTACAAAAACTGTTGTTTAGGAGCTGAGTGTCTGTTTTCACGTTTACTGTGGTATTGTCCTGTACTATATGTAATCTCTTATACAAGTTTGACTCATGGTATGGGTTTTCCCCGGTGAGGAACACAGTTTGTCAATATTTGAGTCGCCTCGGACGATCATAAAACCTCCTTTCTGATTGATTACACCTGTATCTGCTCCAGGTAATAGAAAAATGTACCTACATAGGTGATCGTTCGGTGGTCTGTAAACACAAATAATATAATACTTTTGGGGTTTTCTGAAAATTTAACTTGGAGACCACAACACTCAAAATGTTCTTCAACACAAAATTTATTTAACTCAATGTTTTTATATACGATTTATAAAATTACGATTTTCAAGTATGCAAGCACCGTAGTTTTTTTTTTTTTTTTTTTGTGTCCAATTGAATGAGCCAACATCATAATTCTCCAAATTGAAAGCTATATTTTGTGTCTCAATATGTCAATGTTTTTTAGACATATGAACTGAATTGGTTTTGAAAATTGAGAAACGAGTACTTCCAATTCTAATTTTTTATTGTTTAAGCACTGAATATTTTGGCAAAATATAGTTATCGAATTATGCGAATCAATTGAATCCCGGTTGTTATCTTTTATATTTTTAACATAAAGCTGTTCATTGATAACTTTCTTGTCAGAGATATTGAATTGCTAAATAGGAAACAACCTTTTTTGGAATGAGATAGGTACTATTAACTAAAGCCGTACATACAATTGTTTTGACTTATTTATAATTAAGGCCGTGCCCGGTGCAATGTTGGCCAGTAAATTGGATAAGCTTGACGTGGTTAATATTACTTGAGCAGCATACGTTAGATAGAGCTTGGTTGTAATCTTGCAATTTAAAAAAGGTCTGTCGTATCTATGGTTCTGTCGTGGAATGTATGATCGCTTTACCGGCCTAATGCATACTGTAGCCGCTTGGACCAGGTTGTCCACCGTCAGACGCGACCAGACTTTCCGGGATAGAACCAACCCTACGTTCTAACAGTCAACAACCTGGTCCATGCATCCTCGGTATCTATTAGATAGGAAACGATGTCCCCAAAAGACAACTGCCCACATCTTTTTACTCAAATGGCCCTGTTTCTGCGCTGGGAAAAGTATGATGACATTTCTTTCACAAAACTCGAGTCTGCATTGAGCAGTTATCGAGTGATCTTGATGACATTCTTTCACAAAACTCGAGTCTGCATTGAGCAGTTATCGAGTGATCTTGATTACATTCTTTCACAAAACTCGAGTCTGCATTGAGCAGTTATCGAGTGATCTTGATGACATTCTTTCACAAAACTCGAGTCTGCATTGAGCAGTTATCGAGAGATCTTGATGACATTCTTTCACAAAACTCGAGTCTGCATTGAGCAGTTATCGAGTGATCTTGATGACATTCTTTCACAAAACTCGAGTCTGCATTGAGCAGTTATCGAGTGATCTTGATGACATTCTTTCACAAAACTCGAGTCTGCATTGAGCAGTTATCGAGTGATCTCCTTAAGCATATCTAAATGCGGTATTCGTGTTAAAGGCTTTGCCCACAATTCTTTGAAGATTGATTGTGTTACATGTAAAGCTTTTCATATTACTTGTGTCTCACTTTCGAAAAACTATAACCTGTATCTCAAAGAAGAGAATAAAGAATGGTTTTGCAAAAGTTACTTACTCACTTAACGCAGCTCGACAACCCGCTAACGAGTCTTGGCTTCCTCGAGCAGCAATCGCCAGGAGTCTCTGTTTCGTGCGGCTCCCATCCAGTTCTGGATCCCGATGTTCCTGGCGTCGTTAGTCACACAGTCCGACCACCGCAGTCTCGGTCTCCCTACTCTCCGCCTTCCGTGCAGGACTTCCGTCAATAGCTTTCTTGGGATCATGTCTCCGCTCATCCTGATAATATGTTCGGCCCACCTTAACCTGCCCAGTTTTATCACTTTAGCCACATCTGGTTCTTTGTACAGGTCGTACACCTCCTGGTTGCTCCTACGCCTCCATTCTCCTCCAACATACACCGGACCGTAAATCTTCCGGAGCACCTTCCTTTCAAATATTTGGAGGTCTCGATCTTCTGCTTTAGTAGTTGTCCAGGTTTCTGAGCCGTATGTGAGAACTGGGCGGATAAGAGTTTTGTACAGGACGACCTTCGTACGCCGGGCTACCAGGTTACTAGATAGATGCTTTTGAAGCCCATAATAACATCTGTTAGCGCACATGATCCTCCTACTGGTTTCTGCTGATATTTGGTTGTCACTTACAACCTGTGAGCCGAGATAAATGAACCCCGACACCTGCTCAAAGAAGTAGGGTCCAAACGCCACTTTCTCTCCCTCCTGCCTAATTTCTTGCTGAGACACCATATACTTGGTTTTACTCTGGTTAATCACTAGTCCAAGTTTCTAGCAGCGGCTTCAAGGGCTAAAATGGCTTCAGTAACTGCTTGTCGGGACCGACCAATTATGTCTATGTCATCAGCATAGGCGAGGAGCTGGACCATCCTATTAAATATCGTGCCCGTCGTCTGTATTCCCGAGTCTCTTATGGCTTTCTCAAGGGCCAGGTTAAACAGGAGGCATGCCAGGGCATCACCTTGCCTCACGCCTCTTCTAGACAAGAATTCTTCGGATGTATTGCCCTTGACTTTCACCACACACTGTACTCCTGACATTGTCAACCTGATCAGCCGCATGAGCTTACCTGGGATGTTAAGCTCCACCAGTGCTTTGTACAGTTGCTCTCGGTCTATACTATCATATGCTGATTTAGAGTTTATGAAGAGGTGGTGAGTAGTAATCCTGTATTCTCTTCCTCTTTCTAGAATGGTCCTGAGGCTAAAGATCTGATCAGTGGTGGATCTTCCACGCCTGAACCCACACTGATAGTGGCCTATTTCCCGCTCAGAAAATGGTAGGAGCCTATCGAACAAAACATTTGAGAGGATTTTATAGTCACATGGAAGGAGAGATATACCACGGTAGTTCGAGCATTTTAACAGATCACCTTTCTTATGAATAGGGCATATAACTGTTTTTCTCCAGGCCGCTGGCATGGTTTCCTCCGTCCGTATCGTGATTATTATATTATGGAGGAGTTTCCTAAGTTCGCCCCCACCATGCTTAAACAGCTCCCCCGGTAGCCCGTCGATCCCTGCTGCTTTATGATTCTTTAATCTGTTAATTGCCTCGATGACCTCATCCTCATCCGGTGGTTCTATATCATCATCAGTTTCCATGTGCTCCACTATTTGCTCCTGCAAATAGTCCTCCTGTCCATTGAGGAGATTCTCAAAATGTCTTCTCCATTCTGCTGTGCAGGCCTGTGTATCAGTGAGGAGAGCTCCCTGCTCATCCATGCACATGGAGGGGACTTGCTTGAAGGGCTTCCTGCTCTTATTTGCCGATTGGAAGAATTTCCTTGCGTTGTTGTCCAGCCTGAACTTCTCCAATTCTATCAGCTCCTCATTTTTTGACGCTCTCTTCTTTTGACGGTGTAAGCGTTTCTCATCTCTCCTTTTTCTTCTATACTCCTCCACAGTCCTGCGTGTGCGTCTATTCAGCATGACCCGATATGCCACATTATTAGCGTCGGTAGCGGCCTGACACTCCTCATTGAACCATAGAGATCTGACCTCTTTCTCAGCTGGCCCAAGAGTCTCTTTAGCCGCTTCTTCGATAGCTGTACAGCAGTCGGCCCATTCTCCATCAATACCCCCCACTGGGGGTTCCCGAGATTGCAACCGCAGGTCCAGAGCTTCTGCATATTGCTCCTTAACTTGTGGGTCATTAAATTTCTTTAAGTTAAACTTCTTGCTCGCGAGTTCCCGTCGAACTGTGGAACACGATATTCTTGCTTGAATGTGAGCGATACTGAGGAAGTGGTCTGAGTCTACATTAGCTCCTCTGAATGTCCGGACATCGGTTATGCTGCTAATATGCCTGCTACTCGCGAGAATATGGTCAATCTGATTGACTGAACGACTATCAGGTGAGGTCCAGGTGCTCTTACGTATACGCTTGTGAGGGAATAGAGTGCTGGCAATGATGAGATTTCTGGATGCTGCAAAATTAATGAGCCGCTGTCCATTTCCGTTGCTGGTTTCATGCAGGCTATGTTTGCTTATGGTAGGAGTGTATATCTCCTCCCTTCCCACCTTGGCATTCATGTCCCCTGCAATGATTTTCATGTCATACCTTGGGCACGAGTCAATTGTTGTTTCCAGTATCTCATAAAACTCATCTTTCTCGTCGTCTTCAGCATCTTCTGTTGGAGCATATGTACTAACTACGCTATAATTATAAAATTTTCCCCGAATTCGGATAAGGCGAATTCTCGGGCTAACTGCCTTGTAGCCAATGACCAAGTGACGGAAAGCTTTCCGGACAATGAATTCGGTACCATAGGAGTGAAACCGTTCGCTGCAACTGTAGTAAACTGTGTGATGCTTCTCTAATATACCTTGACCAGTCCATCGGATCTCCTGGATTGCAGTTATGTCCAGCTTATATTTTTCAATTTGATTCAAGAGCAAATTCAGTGCTCCGGGTCTATATAATGTTAAAATATTACAGTATCCAAGATTAAACCTAAGACGTTTGCCGGGTTGTTTCCTGTGAAATCTATCAATACCCGAGGCTCTTGTGTGAGGTTTCGTGATAGTTTGCGTTCGGTCAGTGGGGCTATCAACCCTCTACGTACCCTAGTCCTGTGGTGGGGCTGCCACCTTGGAGCCTTCGGACTTGCTCCCCCGTTCGGGGCGACTTCCTAGGGGCGGTGGCCCTAGGGTGTGTACTGTATATGCCTTGGTGGTTTGTGTGGGGGTGCATGTCATGTGTGCTGCGATGTGTTAGTGTGCTCGTGTTCGTGTTCCCCCAACCTGGAGGGCCAGTGGCTGATTGCGGTCCAAAGGGCCGGGCGATGGGGTCGCTACTTCCCTACGCCAAGGTTTTGCAAAACATGTCTATGAAGTTCGACAAGGATGTTTCAACTCAGGACATTTCGGAATTAATCAAAGTAATTAATGAATTCAAGAATGATATTACAAAAACTCAAAATGATTTTCGCGATGGCTTAAATCAGTACTTCACATTGGTAGAAGAAAATACCTCGGCTATAACGGTTATAAGCACAAAACTTAGTTGTGTGATACCTGTGAATGATCTGATTGAGTGCTGAAATTGCGAGGAGTAGGATTAAAGAGGTTCTGTTTAGTACACTTAAGGAACGGAGAGAACTATTGTCAAATGGCGATTTGGGTTTTAAAGATGGAGAAAAGTTAAATATCTATAAAAATAACGGAATGACATTTCACTATAAAAAAACTTCTTGGAGATTCCAGGTTAATTAAAAGAAAAGCTATGTACATTTTTATGGCTCAAAAGAGGAAATTTATTCATTAAAAAAGATGTAAATACTACTACCAGTTCTCTTGTCGCTCTGGTGGACATGACTCTGACGCTACTATGGGAGTCATAGATTTTGTCTACTCTACATTTTTATTCACTTAGGGTAGGGGGTCTTTAACGTGTCCAGACTCGGGACCATCACTGAACTTCCCATCCGAAGGACGGTGTGCACAAGGGTTTTTGATGCCTCAGATAAAAACTGAATGGCCTCTTTCGGGTTTCGAACCCGCGATCTTGAGCTCAGTAAACAAGCACGCATATCACTGAGCTACCGACGCCTATAATGTTTCAATAGCTCATGCTTTTCAAATCACTTTACTGAAAATTACAAGAAATTGTTATATAGGGTAGAACATGTTATAAGTAAATTGTAATATGTTCCAAAAAAAATGTAATGAACATATCTTATATACATAATAGTATACTGTAAAATTATATTTTGTTTAGATGATTTTAAATTTTAGTATCAGTAGTTCATTATTATAATCATATTTACAGAAGTTTGTTTATGTTATATTAGGATGTTACCTACTTGAGTAACATTATTTACATTGTGTGAAAGGAAAATATAAATATATATAAATACGTGGAGAGAAAACACAACAAACCAGGAGATAAAAATGTAGTTGTGGAATAATTAGAATATTTGGACTGATATCTGTGTATTACTTATCCAACAAGTAAGTCCACTTCATCCGCCAACCAACAAAGAAATATACTCTGTATATTTTGTTTTTTTCCAAATGCAGCTGCATTAGTGGAAGAAAGGGGGGAGAAAGGGGCGCTCGGCTGCATATTTCACGATTCACAGAAAATCAGAAGCATCTCATTCGATATGCAATTTTATGCTCTAAAATTAATGTCTTATAAAATTGTGTCATACTTGTAGTCGTTTTCAAATAAAAAGTAGAGAAAATGATTTTCAAAGAAGGCTCGGTTTGCGAGGTACGAGTAGATGCGGGCAACATCCTAAAATTATGTTTTGAAACTTTTTTTTAAAACGTTTGCTTGATTTATGTGAAAACGGTTAGTCCTGTCGAAACATTGATTCTTACCAAAAATGTTATTAAATTTCCAACCGTCAATTCGCCTTCAGATTTGAGACAAAAGTTACAATTCAATTCAATTCTTTATTAGCCTTTAGGAAATACATCTTTTAGGCTCAGGGTTCGGCCTGATATATACATTATTCAGTTAAAAAAAGTACAAATAAATGAAAATAGAATAATAATAATAATAAAATACAAAGTAATAGAACCTTAATTAACAAATGAAAAAAACTTCTATTGAAATGTTATTTAATTTGAATACTTTAATGTCCTCCAATTTTTAGCGACCTTACTATGTATTGAGGTTTTGGTTGTTTGCAATGTTGAAAAGGGTGTTATGAGGTTGTGGGCTCTTTAGTGCTTCTACCAGGTACTTTTTTCTTAGTTGGCTGAAGGCTGGACACTCCATGAAGAAGTGGTGCATGTCGTCCGGTCGGTCTTCGTTGCAGACACCACAGCTGTCTTCCCTGTTGAAGAGGTAGGTCATTCCTCCCACCGTCACTCTTGACAGGCTTTCTCTACACAGCCGAATCTGAGCCAACACTCTCGTCCTCTCGATGTTCGTCCTCAGCTTTAAGTAGACGTTGTAGCCGTAAATATCCTTGTATGTGAGGTTATAGTTAGATTCGAGGATGTGCTGAATGTCGCTATCGCGGCTCCTTTCTTCAAATCGACTCACAATCTTTTTCTTATGCCTGCTAATAAGATCAGGATCCTGAGTAGCCCATAACCATGAATAGCCTACAGAGGTTAGGATATTCCGAAGTTGAGTCACCCAGTTGTAGGCTGGTAGGTCTGAAGGCTGCTTGCTCAGGAACAGGAGACGTTCGTAACACAGGCTAGGGTACCTGTCGGCCGGCATCTCCAGTATTTTGCTCCACCAGCCACTGCTCTTCCGATTACGATGGCACTAAGGTTGTAGCTGTTAGTCTCTACTCTGACGAAGCTGTTTGGAGTTGACTTGGGAAGCTTTAGTACTCTTTTGTAGTATCTTGTGAGCACCGTATCTAGTTTCTCCAGGTATTCTAAAGCCCATATTTCCGAGGAGTACAACAGAGTGGCTAGTGTGACTGACTCCAGCAGTTTCTTCTTGGTGTCCCAACTGTCCGATCTTGTTGCCGCTAAAGTGTGGATGGTTACTCCTGTGGCTTTGTTCGCTTTGGAAATGTAGACGTCTGCAGTTTCGCTAAATCTTCCTGTTTTTGAAAAAGGAATTCCTAGGTAAGTTTGTTTTTTTACCACTTCTATTATGTTTCCTTGGTAGTAAAATGGAGTTTGAAGTTTTTGGTTAGGACTTCTACGGAAAATGAGAATTTTTGATTTCTGGGTGTTGAGTTCTAGTAAGTTTTCTTTTAGGTAAGTGCTGAGATAATTAAGTTTGTTCTGCAAATCTTTGGGAGTATCACTAAACATTACCAAATCGTCTGCATACATTAGGAGTGTAATGTCGTTTTTGCCATCGATATTTACTCCTCTGAAGCCATTTTCTTTAAATAATTTTTCTATGTCGAACAGGAACAAGTTAAATAGAGTGGGACTGATAAAATCTCCTTGCAGCACCCCTGGTTCTACCTTGATATTCTTTGTTTGACCTGAAGGTGTGGAAACTGTTACATTTGCATTATTGTAAAAACTTTGAAGCACTGCTATAAACTTTTTACTTACTCCAATGGATGATAGTTTATTCCATAAGATGTGGCGGTTTAGGGAGTCAAAAGCTTTCTTTAAATCTATGAAAAAAGCATAAAGATACCTACTTTTTAAACGGATATTGTTATATATAATAGCTTGCAAACAGAAGATGTTATCGGAGCAGCCTCGGCCTGTTCTGAAGCCTGATTGTGCTTCTGGTAGTAAGCCTTCTGTTTCTATCCAGGCTGAAAGTCTCTTGTTTTGTATCGAGGTGAAGATTTTCGGCATAGTATTAACTAAAGCTACAGTTGGATAGTTGTGTGGGTCGTCTGGGTTGCCTTTCTTATGGATGAGGAATGCTGCAAGTTGTGACCATTGTCTCGGCACTCGTTCTTCCTCCATCACTCTGTTGAACAGGTTCAGCAGGTAGTGTTGCCATGCAGGGATTAGGCACTTATAAACTTCATTCGGAATGCCGTCGGTCCCCGGGGCTTTTTGGTTTTTTGTGCCCTGTATTGCTTCGGTAATTTCATTCATCGAGATAGGTGAGTCCAAATGCGGAAGTGTCGAGTTTGGCAGCGATGTTTCTGGTATTATGTTTTTTGAGCTATATAAATCCGTGAAGTAATTTTCCCAGAGATTCAGACTTATTGTGGAGACTAGAAAGGGTCTAGGTTTGAATTTCTTGATGACTTTCCAGAAAGTTTGACTATTTTGAACGGCAGCGATATCATCAGATATCTGTCTGTGGTGTCTTGCTTTGCTTTCTTTAACTAACCTCTTGTATTCCCTTTTACTTTCCAAGTATTTCTCAAGCAGTGTTAGAGTGGGCTTCTTTTTCCATCTGCAGTAGCCTCTTCTTGTTTCCTTCTTCGCTGCACGGCACTCTTCGTTGAACCATTTATTTCTGGGATGACTCTTCTGTTTGGCTGGGATTTTCACTAATTTCAACATATCTGTAATGATGGCAGTGACATTTAAAGTACCAGTAAAATTATCGTATAATTTATCTAGCGATGTATCGTTAAAATATATGTTTTGTGACATCTGCAGTAGATGATAAAAAAGTGGTGCCTTTGAGTCGTCCCATGTTATTTTTTCTTTGTAGTTTATTTTAATAGAATTATTTGATGGTATTATATTATTTAAATTTAAAGTTAGTTGACAAATCAAATGATCCGATACTTCCATACACGGTAAAACTTTGAAGTCCTCTATTTTATCTAACAAAGAAGAGCTGACCCAGATCAAGTCTATCACGGAGCAGCCCTGGCTGCTGATAAAGGTGTGTTCTGCGGGATAGTCGCTCCTGCTCCTTCCATTAACTACAAACAGTCCCTCACTTTCCATAACATCTGCCAAACGTTTTCCCCTTAGGTTGACATCTGTGTCAGCAGACTGTCTCTTTGCAGTCAACTTCGAGCCCTGAAAGAAACTTTTTTCAAACTGGTTCAGGTTGGCGATTTTTGCATTGAAATCCCCCGCCACCTCTAAGGGAATGTCTGGATCCCTGCTCTTCATTTCTTCAATCAATTCTTCAAGTTTGTTAATACACTCTTCATGTTCTAGTTTTGGGGAAAGATAAACAAACCCAAAAATACATTTAAAGTTTTAACTTTTAATTTTAATAAACACAAAGTCTTTATTGTTTATCAGTACAGTGGGCTCCTCTAAATCTTTGTTTACCAATATTATAATTCCTCCGGAGGGTCTTCCTTGTTTTTTGTTTTTAGTTGCATAACTTTCAATAAGCCAGTAATTATCAAAACCTTTTGGCCGGTCCCTGTCACTTAATCTCCAGGTTTCAGTGAATCCTAGAATACACATTTGTGTTAGTATCCTGTGTTGTTCCGTGTCTAAATTCTCAATGTTATTGAATCCGTGAACGTTCCAAAGACCTATATTCAGTTGTGATGTGTTGCATTATTGTTTATTGTTTTTCGGATTGTGTGGATGATGTTGAAGCGGTTTTGGGACGAAAAAAATCAGGTGAGGAATTTTTTGTATGTTTTTTTCGTTTTTTCTTAAGTTTTTGTTCAACTTCTATCGGGGAGTGTTCTGTGTTTTTGATCACTTGAGAATTGTTGGTGTCACTCAGTTGGTAAAGACGCATTACTGCTTCATGCTGGTAATATTTCCCGTCTATTAACAATCCATCTCCTCGTAATTTAGCTGTAATTCCTTTTCCTTTAAGACTTTTTTGTATTGGAACTAATTGTTTACGTTTTTCTAAAGTACATCTATCATAATCATAATTTATAAATATTTTTGATCCTTTCAGTTTTGGGGAGAAACGTAAAATTTTAATTTTATTCTTGAATGATAATAATGAAATCAAGATAGGTCTACATTTTTGTGAATGCCTTCCTATTCTTTTCACAAAATTAATATCAATTTCACTCAGCTTAATATCCAAATTATCTTCAAAAAACTTTAGTATCAATGCTTCTAAAATATTGGCATCTTCATCGGATTTTTCTTCTATACCAAATACTATTAAATTGTTTTTACGGCTCATATTTTCTATTTTTTGTGATTGGTTATCAATTCTGTTTTTTAATGCTTTATTTTCTTATCCTTCCTTTTATTTTTTATTTGAGAGTTCTGTTTGAGAGTTCACTAATTATTGATTTTAAGTTTAAGTTGATTAATTCTTTGTGGATTGCCTCTTTTATTTCGTTTTTTAAATCACTTTTAAATTCAGAAAACAATTCTCTGAATTTTTCCAACTCCATTTTGAATCCAGTTAGTGTGTGAGGTTGGGTCAGGTTAGTAGTATATATAATAAATCTACTTCTCTCAATCGGAATCAAATGCAGCCGTCTCAGTTAAGTGTGTGTCCGCCAGGTGTAACACTTCCTTCTGTGGGTAATTTTAATCCAAATTTATGAAATTGTGCACTAAAATAAATGAATTTGAGGAACACGATGTAAGAACGACTTCACTAGATACGCGCAGGCGCAGAACCCCAAAGTTACAAAATATAATGTACAATAAATTTCCGTAAGAAATAGTTTAAGTACCTGCTAATGAAAAGTTAACGCATGGTATCGAATTTTAAAATAGGTTTTATTATTGGTAGTTTTTAATTGAATATTATAAAAAAAATATTTATGATGGGCCATTACAGGACTTTCTTATACCAACCACGATTTTACAGATCATTATCCCTTCCCTCTGACAAATTCATTTCACATTTGCATTGCTGGTTATAAGAAAATCACTCAAAATTACGCTATACAGTGAAACGTGACGCCAACATATTACATTCGAAGAGTCTATTAAAAGGGCTGTTTTCCAGAACGAATGGACTCTTGAGATCACCTTGGTTGGAGATGGGGCAAGGCCTCTCCATCTACCGATCAACTAGTTGATACATTTTTGCGAAGGCCGCCCGGTTCGGGACAAACACGCCGAAAACCATCTTATTTTTTATGTTTGATATGTCCGAAAAACTGTTAGTCCTATCGAAAAATTTGGTTCGGCCAACGCAGGACTTTCTCGTACACAGCCGTTTTCCCTCAATTAGTGTATTTCTTGCGAAGAGAATTTCGCTCTTCAATAAAGCGTTGAACTGATTTTAACCATATTTTGAGTACTAATGTTCAGTGCTGCTCAATCTCATCTACTTATTGTTAGTTATAATGACTCATGCCCGGGCCTCAACTATGAGGTCATATCGCCTACTACCAGAGCGCTCTTTCGTCACTCTGGTGGACATGAGCCCGACTTTACCGTGGGAGTCCTAAATGTTGCCTACCTTTGTTTATTCATCTACGGTAGGGGTCTTTAACGAGTATCTGACATCGCACTGGTTGGGACCATCGCTTAACGTCCCATCCGAAGGACGGCGTGCTCAAGATTTGTTTCACCTCCCAGATAGAAAACGTAAGGGCCTCGGCCGGGTTTCGAACCCGCTATCATGAGCTCAGTAAGCAAGCAATCATTCCACTGAGCTAACGCCCTCAAAAAAGAAAAACTATTTCAAATAATATTTGAAGTAAAACTTATGAATGCATATTATAATTAAAATCAGTTCAACGGTTTATTGAGAAGCATAATTCTCTTCGCAAGGTATATACAAATTTAAAGAAAACGACTGTTTGGAAGAAAGTCATATATTGTTCTTGACAGATATTTATTTTTACTACTGTACCGATAAATAATGTGTAGAATGCAATTATCGAATCTTTAAAAAGAGGATAGCAAAATTAAACAGAAGGAAGATTTGAATAAAGGAGGAAGTAGATAGAGTGCTGATTAAGAAATGTCAGGAGCGAGCAGTGACCTTCAGTGTCAGCACCCCGGCTCATATCTGCCATTAATTATATAATTATCTATATATATATAGACCGGGAGGGGGGGAGTTAATATGTTTTGTTTTACTTTGTTCGGGATGTCTAAGACAAAGTCACTAGCGTCACAATGCAACGCCCGGCGTCCTACTTATTTTTTTTTTTTTTTTTTTTTTCTTTTGGCTTTATGAACGGTGCATATTAGCCATGTCAATGTGTTATGTATAATTATTTAAGACATCCATGGCCCCGGGAGGGAGTTCTATCTACGAAATAAAACTCACTCCCGGACGGGATTCGAACCCGCAAACCATGGTGAGACCATGCGACCAAAGCCCTACGCTCTAGCCCGCACGGCCACCATGGCCCCCCCTTACTTATTGTTAGTAGTTTTGTAAAATTAAGTGTCCTCACTGATTCACTTCTTCATCACGAACTAACCATACAACACCGGATTCTACTTACAATAAGTGGTTTTATAAAATATAAATTTAGTATGAGGAAATATAAATTTAGTATGAGGATATATAAATTTAGTATGAGGATATATAAATTTAGTATGAGGAAATATAAATTTAGTATGAGGAAATATGAATTTAGTATGAGGATATATAAATTTAGTATGAGGATATATAAATTTAGTATGAGGATATATAAATTTAGTATGAGGAAATATAAATTTAGTATGAGGATATATAAATTTAGTATGAGGAAATATAAATTTAGTATGAGGATATATAAATTTAGTATGAGGATATATAAATTTAGTATGAGGATATATAAATTTAGTATGAGGATATATAAATTTAGTATGAGGATATATAAATTTAGTATGAGGAAATATAAATTTAGTATGAGGATACATAAATTTAGTATGAGGATATATAAATTTAGTATGAGGATATATAAATTTAGTATGAGGAAATATAAATTTAGTATGAGGAAATATAAATTTAGTATGAGGATATATAAATTTAGTATGAGGATATATAAATTTAGTATGAGGATATATAAATTTAGTATGAGGAAATATAAATTTAGTATGAGGAAATATAAATTTAGTATGAGGATATATAAATTTAGTATGAGGAAATATAAATTTAGTATGAGGAAATATAAATTTAGTATGAGGATATATAAATTTAGTATGACAATTTAAGAGTTCCTTTGTAAGTCAACTATTAAATATGTACTAGCGCAAACAGTCGACAGCTTTCGGCGAGGGAGCGAAAAGTTAATTGATGAATTCGTTTTGGGGAATAAATAAGTAATTAGATTTATCAGTCCAACATATTTTTTTATTTTTACCACAACTAGTTTCGGCAATTTGCCATCTTCAGGTGGTGAATCTTTCTAGAGAAGAGGTCGTTTTGGGGAGGTATATTGGCAGTTATTCACCGACGACTTTTTCAATATATATTTATTTCCTGTTATATTTTTTGCAAAAAATTAATATAATTTTTTATTGTTTTCAGCGAGAAATTTCGACGCTGTTGCTGCCGAAAAAATGCTGCGTAATGTGAGTATAGCGTACTTCTTTTTTTCTACATAAATCTTAAAACACTCGCATTTTTCCTAAGTTAAAAATATATCAAAAATATCTTACTTGTTATTTAGGAATATCGATTAATGTTTGAAAATTGGTTTGTTTGTTTGTTTGTTTTTGTAACTAATGCTTGGGCTTTAACTAAGAGGTCACACCTACAGAGTGCTCTTTCGTTGTTTTGTTTAATTTTGCCGACTAAGGTTTAGTTACTTGGAATTTAGGGGTTTTTAAAGAGTAACTTTCGTTAATTTATGTAAAGTTAATTTCGTTAATTTATGTAAAACTCATTCAAGCAATAAATGTTCTTTTTAAAATTTGATAAATCATCTACACATGGTAATGATAAATTTTACCATCTCAGAAGATAATATTATTCCTAATCCCTCCCAGCTAGGCTAGCACGATTTGTAGCATAAAAGACATCTATTGCAAATTCTCAAGCGATTTCCTCTAATTTCTCTTTCGATTAATATTTAGTGTAATTCATTTTTATTTATTTTTTTCTAACCGGTTGCCCGTTTATTATCTTTAAGCAAGTTAGTGGCGTTATCTGCCTGTAACCTGCGACTAGTAACTGTATAAGGATGCTACTTGAAGAATTTTGAAAATCTGATAAAACGTTAAACAGCTAACAGTAATCTTATGTTTCGGAACCCCTACAACCCTCCCGGTCACAATTTTGAAATGTCCAAACCAAGTTTGTACCGGCCTTATAAGGATGTTAGGTTTGAAATTTCAGGAACATCCGATAAGCCGTTAAAAAGCTAGCACTCACTTTATGTTTTGGGAGACACTACATTTTAGAATTTTCAGATGCCATATAGCCAAAGTCCTAAGTTGCGCCATCCTTGAAATGTTCCGTGAATATTTTGTTCACCGTTGAAGAGCTAAGCATGCATTTTATATTTCGGCCCATTCTCGATCCCCCCTCCCGTTCAAAATGTTAAGATCTTCTGGGGCCTATGAAGAAGGTCACATATACATTGGAGATCAATATTTTAAAGTTTTTTAGTCCAACCCTGATTCCATCTCCCCTCTGGCCAGTTTGGCTAAAAATTAGTCTGCCTCATAGGGTTTTGGACACATAAAATTCCTTGTCAATATATTTTAATTTTATTGGGAGTTGTGTTACAAATAATTCTAGCTGGGGTAGTTGTTTGCTGTAATTGCCCGACGACTGTTTTTCAATGTAAAACGGTCTGACGCTGGCAAGGATGTTCACCTTCAGCTGTTGAGCTTGGGTAGCAAATACCCAAGTCTCCTCGAATTTCGCTTACATTGCTTTCACCTAAATACAGCCACTCTTCTTGTCTTCATTCATAAAAATGCGTTACCCCTTAAGGAAACTGATATCAGAATAAATCTTCAATATGAGGAGTTATCCTGATCAAAAACCCACATATAGGATATAGGATTATTATTTTTGTCATATCGCTACCTCAGAACAAGACTGTCACAACTAAAAAAATGTGAGATCACTTTTTAAAATTCACTGATCTTTAATGGTACTTTATTTTTGATATTTAGAAAACTGCTAGATATAGCTATTTATTGCTAGAGCAATAAGCTTTTACACTGTTAATAGTACCTACTTACTTATAACCATTCTTCCTATGAGTTTAGTACGAATTCGATATTTTTTTGAGTTGTGACAGTCTTGTTCTGAGGTAGCGATATTTGTAATAAGAGTATCGCATAACATGAATTCAAAAACTTGGAAAATGACATGAAATTGGTGACAGATTACATACCTTCTCCTATGCTTTGTATAGCTGGGGATGAGGTGACCCAGTTAGGACGTAGGACGAGCGGTCTTGTGACGTAATGGTCAAGGTGAGGTCCTGCAAACAGTGTCATTGCCTCCACCTCCCTTCTTACAATTGGTGTCCCACATTTTAAATCAGAGATTTCATCAGACCAAGAGGAGAAAAAAAAATCCGAGATTTCTAAATTCAATTTTAATTCCATAGTTCATTTATGTTTATTTACCATCTGCTTATAAGTAGTGATTTAGGATTCTTTGGTACTGTAGTGTTGGTATTTAACAAATGGTTTGTAAATGTATTGTATTTAACATATGATTTGTAAATGAATTGTATTTAACATATGTTGTGTGAATAAATGACAGTTTGATGCTAACTCTACATGGTGTCAGGTGTAATTTAATATGTAGTTCGTTTTAATTGTACATTTTTTTAAAGTATGCAAAAATATATTGCGAAAATGGTTGGAGGTGACAAAAATGACATGGTAGAGACTTCGGTACCGTCGTACCAAGTAACACCACCCGAACCATTCAATTTTCGATCTCCTTCTGAATGGCCTCGTTGGATTAGAAGATTTGAACGATCTAGAGTCGCTTCCGAATTAGAAAAGAAAAATGAGAAGAGTCAAGTGAGCATGTTACTTCATTGTCTCGGGGATGAAGGAGAGGATCTGTTGGATTCTTTTGGATTGGGAGAGGAGATGGCTTCTATGAGATCGTTAAAGAAAGATTTGAGGTCTATTTGGGTTTCAAAAAAAATATTGTGTATGAGAGGTCGAAGTTCTTGAAAAGGCGTCAGCTAGCAGGAGAATCAGTTGACGCTTTCATCAATGATCTGCACAAATTAGCGCAGACCTGTGAGTTGGGGAGCTTGAAGGAGGAACTGATCCGGGATCTTATAATGATCGGGGTGGCGGATGACGCCCTTTCTGAGCGGCTCCAGATGGACGAGTCGCTCACATTGCATTCGGCTATCCTAAAGGTCCGCCAGGCTGAGAACGTGAAGCAGCAGCAGTCTGTTGTCAGAGAACATCGGTCTGGTATTGAAATAGATTCTTTAAAATATAAGCAAATGCGCGGATCAGGTCCCGTTGTTAAGTGTAGCAAATGTGGGCTTTCTGATGGGCACAAGGTGACCGAATGTCCAGCTAACAGAGCTGAATGTTTCAAATGTGGTATAATGGGGCACTACAGTCGATGTTGACACAAGAAAGGCTCTCCTAGGAAAAAGGGCTTAGTTAATCAGCTGGAGACTCAGGAAGGTCCCAAAAGTGGAGTTACCGGATACTTAGGACAAGTTAACATTTCGGAAGTCGAATCTGATACAGCTTGGAAAGTAAAGGTTACTGTTACGGATAGAGAAGTCTTGTTCAAAATGGACTCAGGCGCGGATGCGACAGTGATCGGAAGCCAGCTGTGCGAAGATTTGAGACTTGAGGTTAAGAGTACCAACAAGATTTTTTTGGACCAGGAAAAACGAAATTGAACATGTTAGGCGTAGTGAGAATTCCGATTTCTTTCAGGAATGTTACAATTCTTGAAGATGTCTGTCTATATTTTGAAAGAACAACCAATGCCTCTCCTGAGTAGGCAAGCTATAGAGAAATTAGGACTTGTTAATTTTAACATTAACTCTATTATTACTGATAAGTTAGTTTCGGAGTTCAAAACTGTTTTTGAAGGAATGGGTCGCCTCAAGAGAGCCTATAGTATTAGGTTAGATAAAAGTGCGGTTCCCTTTGCTATCGCTGCGCCCTGACGAGTCTCCTTAGTACTTCAGGACAAAGTGAAGGCTGAGTTGGATCGGATGTGTTTAGATGGGATCATAGAGCCGGTAGATGAGCCTACCGAGTGGTGTACGCCTCTGGTTGTGGTTCCTCGGAAGGACGGCCGGGTCCGCCTCTGTGTGGACTACAAGGAACTTAACAGGTATGTGCTAAGGGAGAGGCTGCAGCTTCCCTCCGTGAATGAGTCGCTTGCCAAAATAGGGGATGCAAAGATGTTTTCCCTCCTAGATGCTTCAAATGGTTTTTGGCAACTTCCTTTGACTAAAGACAGTTACAAGGTAACCACTTCTATCACCCCATTCGGAAGGTACTTTTTCAAAAGACTACCGTTTGGAATTAAATCGGGCCCCGAAGTTTATCAGAAGCACGTCGCTCGGTTATTGGTTAGCCTAGATGGGGTAGTTAACCAAGCTGACGATATACTGATAGTGGGAAAGGATCAAGGGGAACATGATGTTCAGCTCAGGAAAGTTTTAGACAAACTGAAGGAAAAGGGAGTCACTTTGAACATAAAAAAATGTTCATTTGGTGTAAGGAAAGTACGATTTTTGGGACATTTAATTGAGGATGGAATGATCGGACCGGACCCAGATAAAGCGGCTGCCATAAAGAGACTGCCGTCCCCAACTAATGTGTCACAGCTGCGAGGATTTTTAGGCATGGTAAATTATTTAATGAAATTCATTCCTAACTTAATGGTTATGACGGCTCCTCTGCGCATACTGTTATATAAGGACTACGAATGGGTGTGGTTGGCTGAACAAGAAAAGGCTTTTGAGAACATCAAGCGGGCAGTGACGTCGGCTCCTGTTCTAGCACCTTATAGAAGGAATGCGCAGACAAGAGTAGCAGCAGATACTTCAACTCGGGAACTGGGCGCCACAATCGAACAGCTACATGAAAATGTTTGGATGCCCGTCATGTTTGCATCTAGAAGCATCTCACCGGCCGAGTTCAGGTATGCCCAAATTGAAAAGGAAGCATTGGCACTTACATGGGCTTGTGAAAATTTTCTGCGTTTTTGATCGGTTCAGAATTTGTGTTGCTTACCGACCACCGGCCTTTAGTTGAATTGTTAGGAAGGAGAGCTATTTCAGATTTATCAGCTCGGTTACAACGCTTCCGAATGCGTTTACTCTGTTTTAATTTTGTTATACGGTATGTACCTGGGAAACTGCTGTATACGCCCGATTTTCTTTCACGGCAACCCTCTACGGGAGAAGTAGATTGTTCAACGGATATTCTGGAAGAGGAACTTTTCATTGAAAGCGTAATTAAAGCTCTGCCTTGTTCTGACAGGCGTTTGGAACAAATTAAAAATCTACAGGATAATGATTTGGAGTGTGAAACGATAAAAAAGTATATGAAAAATAACAACTGGGAAAGAAGCTCAATTTATTGGAAGCACAGAAGTGAGTTCAATATTATTAAAGGGCTGATAATGAAAGGGACCCGACTTTTTATTCCCAAGGCGCTACGAACAGACATATTACAGTGCATCCACGAAGGGCATATGGGAATTGTCAAATGTCGGAGGAGAGCACAGGAATCAGTGTGGTGGCCGCACTGCAGCGAAGACATCAAGAACCTAGTGAGCAACTGTCCTATCTGTCTGGAGCACAGGTACAACAGATCGGAACCTCTGCTGCCTTCAACCCTGCATGACCAGCCTTGGAAGGTGGTCGGCGTAGACCTGTGCAAGTGTAATGGAAAATGGTATCTGGTGATTCAGGACTATTACTCAAGGTTCCTGGAAGTAGTTTACGTGGACAGACTTACATCGGACGCTGTTATTGCTAGACTTAAAAACATTTTTGCCAGGCATGGAATTCCGTGCTCTGTCCGGTCAGATTGTGGGTTGCAGTTCGTGTCAGAAGAGTTTGAAAGGTTTACCGTCGAGTATGGTTTCGAACATACCACATCAAGTCCTTACTTTCCACAGTCAAACGGCGAGGCAGAAAAAGCAGTTGACATTGCTAAACGCATTCTCACAAAGTGTGAGGACCCGAATCTGGGCTTACTTGCCCACTGGAACACTCCGTTGGAGTCAGGACTCTCGCCAGCACAACTCTTATATGGGGGAAAACTGCGAACGACACTACCGTCAACTGAAAATTTTAAAGCTGTGCAGAAAGAACAGTTGAGAACTTTTACAACCAAATATTGCAGGATAAGGTTAAGAAATAAGAATAATTCCGACAACAGAAAAGGAGCTCGAGCTTTGCCAACTCTGTTGTCAAAGGACACAGTTTGGATTCCCGATTTAAAAATATCAGGGGAGATTCGTGGGAGTACAATGCACCCTCGGTCATATGTGGTTACGTCATCTGGAAGAGATGTGAGGAGAAATAGAAAACACCTTATTCCTATGGGAAGTGGAGCGAAAAGGACTCTAGAGGGAGAGGAACAGGATATGGAAGGTGAAGGAATCCAGAGGGCAGAACCACGGGAGGAAGAAGGTAGGAGCCATGGTGAGGAGAGGACGAATCAGGAAGAGACAAATCCTGCAGAGTCTGGGCGTACAAGGACCCCGTATGATTTAAGACCCAGGATTAGGAAGCCAGTGAAGTATTGTGAATGTTAAGACGATCGTGTAGGAGAAGAGAGGATGTAGTGTTGGTATTTAACATATGGTTTGTAAATGTATTGTATTTAACATATGATTTGTAAATGAATTGTATTTAACATATGTTGTGTGAATAAATGACAGTTTGATGCTAACTCTACAGGTACATATATTCCGATCTCACAATATTATTCAAATTCACCGCCTATTGATAACGGGAGTAATTCACCGCGAGGTCTGGCGGTGAATTAGACTATCACCGCTTGCTTTTGTAAACCAGGAAATGTATACATTTTAAAATTATTTAATATTAAATTAAATGTGAACAATTATATGCCGGAAATTTGTAAATATCAAAATTAGGTATAAATCTGAATTAGAATCAACTAGTGAAAGTGATGAATGATTGTTACACCTGACTGTGGAAGCAATTAGCTACAGTACTGTTTTTAGGTTCATTTTCTTGGCTTGTAGTTCATTGTAATAGTTTTTTTATCTTTTTTTTTTTTGCGTTTTATCTGTATTGTTTGTTCTTTAGTAATTAAGTATGGATTTAAGAAACTGGTGTTGGTTTATTTATTGTTATTTGGATTGTCATGGATTCGCCCTTGGGTTTTCTCATTTACTCTCTCAAACCCATTCAAAGAGCCTACCTACAAGTTAAAATGTGAGTATGAGACACCAAATACAGTTATGATTTGAAAGAAGCTTCAAGAACGTTTGAGTGATATATATTTTTTGGTCACAAGTAACATCTGGTTACCATTTGTATTAACATTGCTACCTCACTGTAGCAGCTACTTATTATTCATATTTATTTTTTTAATGTGCAGTCATTTTTAAAAATTACAATCCAATTATCAGGAACATATGTATATATGTGTTGGTTATTTGTTTATGTGAATAATAGTTGAAAACATGAACCTATAATTGTAATGTCGGAAGATGTTATGGCTGAATGTCAAATATTCTGCAAGAAAGTAATCTAATAAATTTACTATATTACATTGTTGAAAAATATCTCATTCTCAGCAAAAACATCTTTTTGATAACATCATTGCAGTGATAATATCATGTTTTCAACTATTAAATACTTTATAAGAAATCCCTATAAAAGATGAGCATACATCTTCTGGGGTCTGTAAAAATGAGCTATTGCTAAAGATCGATGTTTTTAAATTATGATGACCAGCATCTCCTTGACAGATTTAATATCTCCTGGTTGCCCAGCAGTAACTTTGCGTTATTTTCAAGTTCAAATTAAATAACTCATAAATTATAAAAAAAAAACATATGAATACAAAAACATGTTTTTCTTGTAATTACTCGAGCAGAATGGCCGAAGGGTGGGGAACAGTTTAAATAACTATGACGTAGCTGCTACATAAATATTTCTGCAACCTTTTCGTTTTTCCTCCTCACTTTTTTTTATAAAGATAAATTATTATTTATTTTATTGCTTTTTATCTATGTAAATACTTGTACATACATATTTTTACATGTGTACATGCGCTGCATACACAGAATATATAATAATAATAAATTTATTTCCGTTAAACCAATACATGGTAATAGGATACGTCAAAAGAATTTATACATTAAGATATAGATTTATAACTACTTGATCTAACACACCTATGATTACTAGTAATAATAAAACTATTAAAAAAAAGTAAAATGAAATTAATAAAAACTGAACAAATAAATACTTAGAAATATATGAGTGTATATACAAATTAATACATGATACGTTTATAATAAGTAGAGACATTTTTCAATTTAATAAAAATTAAGATAACTATTTTTCAAAAAAACTCTTCGGAAGTGTCTTTATCCCAACGATGTTTCGGGACGTTCTTACGTCCCATCATCAGGTCCCAAAGTGCGAGATAGAATATATATATATATATATATATATATATATATATATATATATTGAAACGTACCTGCTACCGGGGAAATAGATATATATATATATATATATATATATATATATATATATATATTGAAACGTACCTGCTACCGGGGAAATAGATATATATATATATATATATATATATATATATATATATATATATATATATATATATATATATATATATATATATATGTATATATATATAGAATATTAGTGGATTATTAAAAAAATTGAATATTGATTTAACGAGCAAAAGTTAATTGAATAAATATTAAAATATATCGCGACTTTAAAACGAAATATTGCCTGAATAACCTTCCATTTCCTCAATATCAGAGTTGCTTCAAGATATTTGATGGGGGTCACTTGTAACTAACTCTTTGTTAATTACATTTGACCACCCTGGAGTAGCGTGCATAACGTCTGGGTGAATGAAACGAAAATTAAAATGAAAACATATTTATTATAATATAAAATTGAACATTGAATAGAAAAATAATTATAGAAATTGTACAGTTAACATTACTGAACTTAAACAAATTAATTTAATATTGAAGCCTGAAAAGGTGACAATTTAAAATCTGTCTGAAGGACATCACTGATTCATTATATGGCTCTATTGGCAGTAAATAAATGTTTAAAAAATGAAACCTTATTTGTTGAATTCCACATTCCTTGGAGTGTTGTGTTGAAATCAATAGGCGGATGGTGTCCTGAAATGTTGATACATCTTAATGGGCAGGTGATGTCTCAGATGGTACATCTCTTTTATGGCGAAGGTAAATGTCTAGCGTCTCCGATGAACAAAGGATGTGATCACTCCGACCCCAAATGGGTGTAATTGTCCGGATGTCCTCAAATACGTTCAATACTGAACCATATGAGAGAATTGAAAACTCACTACTCCTATACAAAACACTTGCATGATTTCATTTTTGGACTTAGAAAGATTTCTAGATAAAATCGGCACTGAGAGCGACGTGGAGTCCACCCAGTGTCCGTTGCCAGACTGAACTGTATAATGGGAAAGTTACATGTTACACTTAGAATATTTTTCTATGCAAATCGTGACTCGGAGCGACGTGGATTCTGCCCGGGGTCGCCAGACTAATCGTGAGATTAAACTGTGTTCACATTTTGGACTTGGAATGTTTTTCAATAGAATTTGAACTCAGAGTGACGTGGATTCGGCCCGGGGTCTGTCGCAAGACTGACGATCCGTACCCTACTTTTCAGAGCTCTCCTCGCGCCTTATGGTGGGGGGAAACCGGTAGAATCTGGCTGTTCATTGGCTCACGTTGTTTGTCGACGTCATATTGGGCGGAGCTTCGAACTTCCCTTACCAGAATTTTCCTGCCTTTTGATATTGTTTAAACAAGCTGCACTGCCCGGACGTCTTCAATTAAGGAGCATCCGCTAAAAGTTGAATTATTTCTCTCTGACCCAAGTAGAGCCTCTGGATAGTGCTGCTACTGTCTCTGGTGGCGGCTTCTCGCAACCTCATTTATTTATTATAAACCCGATTATCTCGCAAATAATCGGTGGTATCCTGATAATGCTACAATATATATACATGTATATGTATAAAAATATATATACTTTTACTTCTACAAATGTGGGTGCACTGGGGGATGTTCAGCCAAATATAACCCGTTTATCAAAGTCCGGAATGCTAGCTGTGGCCCAGATGTCTTGAGGAACCTTATTATGTTCGGAGGGTCTTATGTGTGATCAATGTCTCATCACCTGCCTGGTTACTCTCCTCGGCACTTATGTGTGATCAGTGTCTCATCACCTGCCTGGTTAGTCTCCTCGGCACTTATGTGTGATCAGTGTCTCATAACCTGCCCGGTTAGTTTCCTCGGCACTTATGTGTGATCAGTGTCTCATCACCTGCCTGGTTAGTCTCCTCGGCACTTATGTGTGATCAGTGTCTCATCACCTGCCTGGTTAGTCTTCTCGGCACTTATGTGTGATCAGTGTCTCATCACCTGCCTGGTTCGTCTCCTCGGCACTTATATTACTTAGCCTGAAACTGATTTCATGCGATGCTCGGTTGAAGCCTTTTCTCTGCCTTCTCCCCCCACCGTTTAACGTAAAAAACCGTATTTTTAAGCCACCTATCCGTAGCCCCCCCCCTAATCCAAAAGTATTCCGAGACCTTTGAAATGATAAACCATACAATGTCGTAAAAACAAATTAGTGCCTTCCCCCCAAATTATATTATCGTATACCACGTAGCCTTTATTTGAAGTTGTACTATCCTTGAAATAATCTCCAGATTTCGTGATTATAAATTCAGCCAACTGATTGTGAAATATGCCTTATATTGTTGTTGAAAAAGAAAGAAAAGGATCTTCCCGCCAAATTACCCACAAACACGGGAAGAGCGCTTTTTTTTGGAAGAGCGCTGAGTGCAGATTGGTGTTTGGCCGAGCTAACCACCTCTCCCGGTTTGCCAGAGTGCAGATTGGTGTTTGGCCGAGCTAACCACCTCTCCCGGTTTGCCAGAGTGCAGATTGGTGTTTGGCCGAGCTAACCACCTCTCCCGGTTGGCCAGAGTGCAGATTGGTGTTTGCCCGAGCTAACCACCTCTCCCGGTTTGCCAGAGTGCAGATTGGTGTTTGGCCGAGCTAACCACCTCTCCCGGTTGGCCAGAGTGCAGATTAGTGTTTGCCCGAGCTAACCACCTCTCCCGGTTGGCCAGAGTGCAGATTGGTGTTTGGCCGAGCTAACCACCTCTCCCGGTTGGCCAGAGTGCAGATTGGTGTTTGGCCGAGCTAACCACCTCTCCCGGTTTGCCAGAGTGCAAATTGGTGTTTGGCCGAGCTAACCACCTCTCCTGGCTGGTCACAGGGCAGATTGGTGTTTGGCCGAGCTAACCACCTCTCCCGGTTTGCCAGAGTGCAAATTGGTGTTTGGCCGAGCTAACCACCTCTCCTGGCTGGTCACAGGGCAGATTGGTGTTTGGCCTCTCCCGGTTTGCCACCTTTAACTCAGTATAGGCTTTATTGAAACGAACTGCACAAGTCTTCTGAAAGTGTCCCTACATTAAAGATTAATTATTATTAGATACTAGGTGGATTTCCTCTTGTAATGTCTGGTCTAATGTAATGATAGCCTATATAGGTTCTCACATCTGATCTGTTTCAGTCGCTGAAGTGGCGAGAGACGTGGGGTGCAGACAATATAGCTGACTGGGCCACCCCGGAAGTCTTCAGGAGCTACTATCCCAGCGGCCTCTGCGGGTTTGACAAGGAGGGTGCCCCTGTCGTTGTTCTCCCCTTCATTGGTATCGACATGTGGGGCATGTTACACTCCGTCACCAAGCAAGACTTCATCAAAATGGCCATCAAGTGAGCACTTAATTCACATATTTCGAAGTTGAGAAACAATGACATATTTTGGAAATTTCTAATAAATACGTAAAACAGAACCTTGTTGTTTTTGGATACGATCCAACTAGTAAAGCTCACAAAAAATAATTAATGCAAACAGCTTTTGTCAGTCAGTTCTGTTGTGAATCAGCATATCTTTCTTTCTGAACGAGTTGCTTGGCATGGAAGAGGTTTCCTAGAATGAATAAAAATATGAAATATTTGACAATAAAATGATTTCTCAATATAAAAATCATTTTTAGAATAGATTTCACTGCAAATCTCACACTTTTCGCATATTTAAAAACGTTGAGACTACGAAACAAACGCTAACGAGGCAACACAGGTATCAGTTGATTTTGTTTGAAGTGTAATTCCAAGGCATATATTTATTATTATTATTAAAACAGTTTAATTATAAAATTAACTAGAATTGAGTAATCCTAGTTTTTTTTTTTTTTTCTACAATATTAATTCTCAACTAAATTAAACAAGACAGAAGACTCAATAGACTTATCGAAAATATGTCGTTTTTTTTTTTTTTTATCTTATATTTTAATTAAAAATATTCTATTATTCATTCATAATTTATTTTCTTATACAATGTGCATTTTGAATAAATAAAACAATTTTTTTTTTTTAATGTCTATTTCCCAAGAAATGTACAACATAAACTATCGGTTTTGTCATCACACCATCGTGTGACGACGTTAACTAGATCTGAAGTTGTGAAAGATCTTGGTGTATTTTTCGATACAAAATTAACTTTTAAATATCATATAAATCATATAACTTGTTCTTCAATAAAAATGCTTGGTTTTATTCTTCGGAACAGCAAACATTTCTCTTCCATTAATACTATTAAAATTCTTTTTACTTCATTTGTCCGCTCTCTTGTTGAGTATGCTTCCTCTATATGGTCTCCTTATGAGGTTACCTATATTCATACTGTTGAAAAAGTACAACACAAATTCCTTCGATATGTTGCATTCAAATCAGGATCATCTGTACGTAATATCGACTATAATATCTTTCTCTCTTCTCTTAAATTAGATACTCTGGAGTCAAGACGAATCAAAGCCAATCTTTCTTTTTCAAATTATTAAACAATAAAATTGACTGTCCGGATCTACTTTCACTCGTAAATTTTAATATTCCCTCACGTACTTGTCGTTCATTTCTCCCCTTCTCACCTAATTTTCATTATACTGATTATGGGTTCTATTCCCCCATAGATCGATTTCAAAGGCTTGCTAATAGTATTTCTGATAAATTTGACTTTTTCATAGACAATATTAATGTTATTAAATCCATTGTTTAGAAATGGCGATATAAAGCATTATAGTACTTTTTAAATTATACAATAGTTGTCTTACACTCATATATTTATGTTGTTTGTTGTTTACATTCTTCATTTATTATTATTTCTAGCTATTAGTTTCCAGTTTTTCTTTTATTGTTTCATAATTATTAATATATTGTTAATTTTATAACCAAATTGTAATATTTAAGTTTTTGTTAATTAAAGTAAATTTTAAATAGGTAATTGTTATATTTGTACAAATCAAAATAATTTATTTTACTTTTTGTTTTATTTATGATGTATTTTACGAGGTTATTTGTAAACCATTTATTTTGTTTTATTTTATTATATATATATATTTTTTTTCTTGTGTAATAATAGGCTTTGTCTGTAGAAATAAATAAAATTAAAATCGGCAGGTTTAGTTTAAAACTTTATATCGGGTAGACCGGCCGACATTTCAGATCGGGTAGACCGGCCGACATTTCAGATCGGGTAGACCGGCCGACATTTCAGATCGGGTAGACCAGCCGACATTTCAGATCGGGTAGACCGGCCGACATTTCAGACAAAATTGAAGAACATATATCCAAGGCAACCGACCCACTTCCGCCGTCACACATTACCGACAATGGCCACACTTTCGAAGACATCAAATACCTCAATTTCGGATCAAAAACAGATTACATGATAGCCAAAAATAAAATTAGTAATAATAAACAAATTTATTTTAATTACTCCCATTTTTAGAACCAGTTCTGTTCAACTTATGTATGGATTAAGTGGCATGGAGGCTTATATTTCATAGTCAATGTATGTTCTTCATGTGTAATGTTCTTTATTTTTCAATTTATATAATTTTCTTCACTGGTATGAAATGTTCGTGGATTTTATGGGTTATGAAATGAACAACACTTAATTGGATTATTTTTACAAGTACATTTACAAAATGTTAAATATCATTAAACATCAAATCACAAGTATCAAAACATATATAAAAAATCAAAATAACTTAAAAACCGAGTAAATAATGAGGAACTAAAAATATGCAGAAAAAAGAAAGAAATATTTGATATAGTACATACATAAGGCATTGAGAAAAAATAATAATAGAGTTGCAGTTTGTCCTCAGCCTCGACACTGGAGCACCGTTATTGTTTGTGGTAAAGAAAACGAAGTTTCTACTCCTTACTCTTCATCGACTAGGTAATTGTAGAAATATGTGTTGTTGTGTGCGTATTTAGTAAAAGAATACTCAGTTTTTGTCTCACAACTTATTTGTCAGAGACAGCGGTCTGTCTTGAGTCAGATTGGACCATCTTTAGTGCTATGATTTAACGAAAGCAGGATAGCACTGAACATGGTGAATTGTGACTAAAAGGCTCTGTTTGTCTATCATTATTATGTTTATGGTGTGTTCCTTTTTGATAAACAAAGATGGTATTTTATCCAAATCCGGCTCAAGTTGCGGGGATTCCCGCCGTCATGGCTCACATCCACTCTTCTCTCGTTTTTATTTTTTCATCCTCACTGGTTCCATTAGTTTGACCTTTTGTTTGTTGTTTGCTTATATACATTTGTGTGGCTAAATTCTGTACATAACAAATAAAAATAACTATATAAAAAAAATTGCCATCAATAGTTGTTTTTTTTTTTCACGAAACAAGTTACCGAACACAAAACCCCCCGTTAACCATTGAGGATTGTACTGGTCCATTACAAAGAAAATATTAAAATCCTTGAATCTTAAAACAGAACATTAGTTAACAATCATATAATTCAATGTAGTTTGAATGAATGTAGTCAATTCCCCTTTTTTTCTTAATACGATTAGCCTGCTCTCATGATTACCCTCATCAAGCCGCAGTTATAATCCAATGAAAATATAAGGGTCTCGGTCTTGATGTGCAAATCCCCAAAAAAACTTTCCCATGCGGACGATTTTTTTGGACTTCGCGCAAGCTATTCCTCTATACAGAGTTATTGGATATAAATTACATCCAAAACCTGTTTTTACCTCATCTGTTTTTTTTTTTTTTATTATGAAAATTCCATCTGTGCGGATTTTGTTTTTTTTTCAACTTGATAAGCAGGTTGGACAACTCGATTACAGTGTTGCCAGTTTAGTTGAAATACCCTGATTTAATTTTTTTTTGTTTTAATTTGAATTCGGTAACTCGCCGGGTACGAGAGGTCGGTAACTCGCGGATCAAGAGGGGCGGAGAAATGTAGGGTTTCAGTAAAAAAAGGATTTAGTACGCGAAAACGTTATGAACACACCGTAAGGCAGTGTTTTGATGTTGATGCCCATCACGTACCCAGCTTTAGCTTTTAACGTAATGGTGGACACCCATCTAGAGGGATGACATGGACTTCTACTATCCCGCGCTGATCCCGGTGACCGGTATTTCCCAGGTTCTTGGATCCCGGACAATGATCTCAGTTACCACAACCACTAAGAAGCCAACCTCAGTTGGTGGTGCCGCTTGGATAGCTGCCATCCCCGTAATACCATTTTTGGTTCTGGAACCCCTTAGGGCCCCTGCCAAGATGCCTGGAATGGTCACTGGCCCGGCACAGCAAAGCCTACGAAATCCTGACCTACTGTCCCTCTACGGTTCTCACAGAGGGAAGAAGGGTCCCGTACCTTTACACAGTAAGGCAGTGACAAGGTGTTGCATATAAACTGAATGATATGAGATATGAATTTTTACTTATTTTGTTAATACAATTCGATATGCGCCCTAGAAAATGCCTGCACCTTGAGTACCAATGGTATAACGCGACCTGCAGTTGAGTACCAATGGCCTAATGTGGTCAAGTGCGCAAAGATTGCCGAATTCTCCTGTAGACCCAAAACCATTCTTATCTCAAGTCGAAAAACGATATTACAAGAAAATCAAAATTCCACAATTAATGCTGTGACTGTTGACTTCTCCCCTTTAGCGGATTTTTATGGAGCGGAAATTATGTAATCGGTGAGAAATTTCTGTTTTCAACGGAATTTCATCTTTACCCTGATCCCAAAAATGAAAAAAAAAAAAAATCTGTCTCCGAATACGATTACTCCCGATAAAATGAACGTATCGGCAAGTAATTGTTAGGGACAGCACCTATTGATTTTCTGCGGAATCAGCCGAAGGGGATGGGGTGCTAACACAAACAATAACTGCCGAGGTAATGAGTGTATCGACATGATCTTTTATGTTTTAATTCAAAACCCCATAAGGATGGCACCCAATAATTTTCCGCAAAGTCGGTCGAAGGGAAGGAGGGCCAGAGAAGGAGGCTCGACTCGAATACCCTAATAACTACGGATGAAATGAATGTACGACACAAAACTAAGAAGCAACTATGTAAGTCAAATATTGAGTTTTAGCCCAAGCGGTCGATGGGCTTTGGAGGAAGAGCAAAAACCTAATTGATTATCCATAGGTGGACGCTGCGCCTCAACCGTCCTCCAGTGGTGGCAGACCAATAAGAGGCTTGAATGTCGCAATTATTTGGATATTTTTCAATTTTTGTGCACGTATTTTCAATTTTGTGATAGTCTTTGTGTACATATATTACAATCTTAATGGTTTATTTATATCGATAGGTTGTTTCATGTATTCATTGTCGATGTAGAACGGCACCACACTAATTCCATTTTGTAAGCTTAATATTTATATTGAAAGCTACCCTTAATATTAATATTGAAAGCTACCCTTGTTCTTTCGGAATAATGGATTTATTTATTGAATTTTTTTCTATCTGTTTATTTTCAGAACGCTGGAGGGTCACCTGGAGCTGGCCCGGAGGCAGGGGGAGAAGTTCGGCATAGCGGCCACCAAGCTCACCTGCATCCTTGACCTCACCGGCTTCAACCTCAAGCAGTTCGCATGGCGGCCAGGTAACATTACTCTAGCAGTTCGCATGGCGGCCAGGTAACATTACTCTTGACACACTCTTCTCTCTCTTGTGGATATGTTAACCTCAAACATAGAAATCCTTCATTCAGCGAAAACCGACTACATTGCGTTCGGAGCTATTTAAAACTTTCAAAAAGCGAAATTTCTTGCCATGGTTGATTTGAGACAGCTACTACAGCTGTTCTATTAAAAATGACCAATGCGAAGCTCCTCCTTAGGCTAAAGGAAATTTTATCACCTTCAAGATAACTTATCCGTCGCCATTTTTGCATAAAATGTAAAAAAAAAAGCATGTACTTTTTGTCAAAAGTCAAACTTTTTATAGCGCGGCCTATGTATTGTGTTGCTCGAGGGGGAAAAAAAAAATTGTACATTGGCTCATCTGATTGGAACATTTGTGTTCTATCTTCTCTTTGACTCCCTATTATTTCCACCTTCCCAAATTTACCCATTTAGCTAAAGAAGTAAACACTTTCCAACAACTCTCTTCACCCGGCTGGAAACAGTAGCCTCTCTGATGAAGTTTATATATCTGTTGGTCTAGGCTGGCGGGTATGAAGGCCGGTGGTTGGAGGAAGGCGGCTTGACAACCTAGCATCTCACATTAGGCGACCTACAGTATGTTAATTAGCCCACAGTGTGTTCTTATCTCTCATAAAAGGCCGCGAAAAGTATTGTAGCGGAGATACTTAATGCGGATCCCATGAAAAGTATTGTAGCGGAGATACTTAATGCGGATCCCATGAAAAGTATTGTAGCGGAGATACTTAATGCGGATCCCATGAAAAGTATTGTAGCGGAGATACTTAATGCGGATCCCATGAAAAGAACCGTAAGTTGACTACAATATCAACAGTACAGTGCGTATCTAGTATTGAAGGCTCAAAGTTGCCAATCTGGAAATTAAGGAAAATTGCCTTGATGCTGTCTATATTATTGATATTTTTAACGTTTCATTTATAAGTTAAGTACCTAATAATTATTCAATTGATTTCTTCCTTATTTTATTGATCTATATATATTTTGTTTTTTTCCTGAAACAGCCGCAGAAGCAGCTATCACCTTGATACAGATATATGAAGCCAACTACCCGGAAATCCTGAAGGCATGCTTCATTATAAATGGTAATAATATATATAAAAACTCTCTTGATGTAAGTTCATCTTTGCAACAATTCTTCCAGATGTGTCAGACCACAATGAACCTCTCCTCCAAAACATCCTCAGAAAGAAGACCGCTCTAGAAGAATCCCGCAAAAATATGGTCCCATAAACCTTTAAGATACATTTTCTGATATTTTTTATTTTCATATATCGTGTTTTGATTTTAAAAACTTTCTCGAAAACCTACTTCACTGCTACGCCTGCAATGAAATACAAAAGAAGATCAAAAATAAGGAATCATAGGAAAGAAATTAATGAACAATTGCTAGCCTCCATCAAATGACAAAAGTACACAGTACATACAGACGTCTCCTTGACACGAGCATGTAACCTTACTAAGTTGTTGTAAATGATTTTTTTTTTTAGCTCCTAAATTGTTTGCTTTGGCGTTTAATGTTGTAAAAAACTTTCTAAACGAACTGACGATAAATAAGATTCGGATCTACAAAGCGGACCCCAACAAATGGAAGCCGGCCATATTGAATATGGTGGACCCTGAGCAGCTGCCTGAGGTGTTCGGAGGCAGCATGCGGGACCCCGACGGGGACCCCAACTGCCCTTCCAAGGTACATTGTACTCAGGTACTTACCTCACTAATGAGTGCATGGCCCAAAGCTTAACAAGTTAGTAGTCCGAGAGAAACTTGTTCAGCAATTTGTAGACAAATTTCATGTATAAACTTTTGTTTTATTCAAAAACTTTGTAGTCAACCCAAAGCCTCGAGAATGAAAAATTAAGAATTTATTTAGTGTTTCGTTAATGTCCCATTATTTTTCGCTCGGGCAAAAAATTTTTTTTAAATCAAAATTAAATAGCATAAAGTCTCTAAAAATAAAAGTTCTATGCTTCTCGGAGGAAGTAACTGCAACGGAGCAAATGGAATACAAAAATTATGCTCTGAGCGGCACATTGAGACGAGATGTCATAGGAGATTAATTGTAAATCATTGAGTTCCCTTTGGCTATGGCCGCTCACAGATCGTGAAATATAAGCGGAATTTTGGAAACCAGTAGCCTAGCAGGAGCTCGACAAGAGAAGCACCATCTCTCACGACAAAATTCTTACAGAAACCCGAAAGAACGTTTATCATTTTAAAAATGTGTTCTCTACAATTAACTTTCTATTACTTTTTCCTCAAATTTAGCCATTCAGTTACAAATGTGGAAAAACTCTAAAACGTAAAGGTTTTTCATGTTTTTACCTCTATAATATCTTATAGGGAGTTTCACCACTGGATGATTTCTCCCCCTGACATTGCCATTACCTCTTTATTAGCACATTTGCTTGTTGTATTTAATTGTATACAGTTGTAAATAGCTATTTGTAAAAAAAAAAAAAAAAAGTAATAAATAATAAAAAAATAATATATAAATAGTAAAAAATATCTTAATTAGAGAAGTGTAGAAAGCCATCAACAGCCAATTTTACGCTCTTTCTCAATTCTGTAAAATTGATTTTTTCCAAAATGGAGCTGTTTCCGCGAAAATTTGGAAAAACTGTGGAGCGGTTATTTTTTCAAAATTCATTATAAAAAAAATATAACGTTTTTTCAATCGATTGGAAATTTCTCGCTCTACAATTAAGGTACTACGACATTTATCGTACCTGTTTTCATTACTGAGCGAATTGCAAAAGGCCACACTATAGCCAACCTTGGGACATCTCTGAAACAGCTACTTTCTCCAAGAAGTGGATAGAGCTTTTTTTTTTTTGTAGAGAATTGTCTGCTCTTTAATTATAATAGGATCCCTTTTTATCTTATGTTTAATTCTAACATATATATATATAGTTGTAGATGTTTTCCGTAGATAGAACAAAAGTTTCTAAATGAATCGTTTCTACTAAATCTTGTACGATTTTACACTCGGCTCCCGGAAGATGTTTTAAAATCAACAAAAAATAATTAATTTCAAGGTTCACAAATCCCCCCTCCTCTAGCACCTTCACACTAGGTAGAACACCGTCTTCCGTCTTAGGTTCCTTGGTTCCTACGCCTTGCTAGGCATCCGAGAAACTATTTTAGTAGAAAATTAATAGTTTTTCAACATTTCTTCATCTACTATCCATGTATTTATTGCGTAAAGATGGATTGTTGGTGAACAGTATATCTCCGTCATTTGTTTACCGAATTTTGGGGGCCTAAACATATAATTAGGGTTAGCTCTTTAATGATTTATGGGATTTATTGATTTATGGGATTTGCTTGTAGAACCTTGTAAGTACAATGTAAACATGAGCCTGCGGAACAATTAGTATACATATACTACAATCAAGTTGATTTTCTATATGCCGAGGGGAGGATAAGCTATTTATTCTATGTCTTGGCATCTGATCTTTCAGGTAAGGTAATATAACAACTGAAGATCTTCAAAGGAAGTTACGTAACGAAAAGCTGAATATCTGTTCACGTCAGGGTCAAAATCTAGTGCCATTTGAGCCAAGTCGTCCTTAGCTTTGAGAAAATTCGTGATCAGCCTGTTGATCTTCTTTGTTGGTTGGTCTGCTTCTTCGCATTCATCCGTCTGAGTGGATTCTTGGGCCATTTTTTTAGACGTTTCCTTTATTTACGCAAAAATGGTTAGTCCCATCGAAAAATTGTTTCTTACCAAAAATATTCTCTATAAATTTCCAATTCCAAAATGACCTTAGATTTGAGTTAGGATAATAATACGACCAAAGTTACAGCGCCCATCATGTGTCCATAACAGGACTTTGTTATAGCTACCAATACAACAGTGGGGAACTGTTCTCGGAATGTTACTTGTGCAAACACCCAGCGGCCCCTCAGAGTTCGGCAGTGGAGCCCGCTCTTGTTTATTTTTACTTCTATGAATGTACATACATACACACTATTTCTACATTTATGTCATCTCGCAGATATTAAGGTAGGGACTAGCAGATAATGCGGGAAGGTAGTTATTCATCGCTTCGCGGATAAAAAGTTCGCGAACACTGAGTCCGCGGATAATGAGGGTCCAGTGTATATACTAAGCCACTTTCAGATAAGCTGGAAAGTTAAAATTTGGGAGATAGATGCAGAGAACACTCAATATATGTATGTTGGTAATGGAAAGTTGCAGAGTGATGTGGTTTTTAGCATTTTTGCATTCTGCTAAACTTCTCGTTGTGGTGACGTGACACTTCTTCCTTACGCATAACTGAATTTTCTAACCAAACCGATTATACCCGTCATGATCATTAATTGGAAAATTCCGTCATCCATAGGAAAGAAGTCATCACGTTACCGCAACGGGAAGGGAAGGAGAATTTGTAATTATCTGTTTTCCCTAAGAAACGCTATGCGCAAACTTATTCGCATTTGACTTGTTTTTTTGTTTTGGTATTGTTGCTTAGCTGATCATTGTTCATATGATTATTTTTCTGCCCTTGAAAATTCATTACAATCGGTAGCAAACTTTGGGTGCTAGGAGGCAGTGACGGATGAACAGATAAGCGAAATTGTGTAATTTCTAGAATAATTATTCGACAGTAACCAAAGTAACTGAATTTCGTTGTATTACTGATTTGTATTCATACTATTTTAACAATTATGCTCAGATCTAATAATACGAGGAGACAATCGTTTTATATCTTTGAAAAATAATTGTGAGCGACCGGTGCATGCCTGAGAAGGGTTTTAGGAGACGTACCTATCAATTCCCCAAAGAGAGGGTCCGGATTTTTTTTTCCCATCCTTCTTTTGCAAGGGACCTAATAATAATAATTCAATTATTGACTTTTGTACTTATGATACAGATATTATTAACAAGTAGGTATGTGATGCCCATTTAATTTTTGTTGTGGATGCAGAATATGAGAAACCAGTAGAAAAATAAAACAATTTTTAACAGGAAGACTACTTTTTCACTTAATAAAAATTATTTTTTATTTTTTTTTACTTTACGCCTGCCTTCGCGTTCACAAGGCACTTCTGTCTATGAAAATTCATCATGGTGTTGAATCAAAATGATTCCATTCTATGAAGGTCAAGAGGTCACGTGGTAACGTAGAATGTTTTAAAGTGACAATCTCCTTTTTGTTAAATATCCCCCATGACTAGACACATCTCAAATCTGTTCGACTATATTACCACAATTTTAGTGCATGAATGTACAAGTTCAACATAATATTGAATTAATCTAGCAATTATATAGAAGTGTTTTAATTGTATTATATTTATTTATTTTTTCAGATAAACCAAGGAGGTAAAATTCCTAAGTCGTATTATATAAAAAATCAAAGTGAAAAGCCGGACTTCGAGAAAGAGGAAAATTACGACATGGTGACGGTGAAGAAGGGAGACAAACTCTGCCTGGACTACACGGTGGAGGAGAAGGGATCCATCCTCAAGTAAGTAGTGGGGGTAAGCTGGGTTTGGAAGTGAAGAAGGCAGAGAGGGGTGGCCTTACTAGGAATGTGAGGTCTCACAGTCACCAGTTGACCAGATTGAGGATGAGGTCGGCTAACGCTGTAGTATTCTACTCCGAGCTGCCAACGAGAAGGTCAACAGGCTCGAGAAGGTGGAGCGAGGACACAATCTCGGCAAGAGAGCCATGCATCGTGCCAGGAGGAGTCAGCGGTGTCGAGACCCACTTCAGAGGGTGATACGGAGGGAGGAGTACCGGCTGCTTCGTACGGCTTATAGTAGGAGAGTCGGGCCGCGAAGAAGAAGAGCTGGAGGAACTTGAGAACGAGAGCAGCAAGTATCCTTGGGAATTCCTTACAATGTCGTCCCGGTGGCCTCCACTTGGTTGGCAACCAGTAAGCCAGGTTCCTGGAGGTTGATGGCGGAATGCACCTGAGGGAAACATTCCCGGTGGAGGATTGACTCAGCCAATATCAGGAGCGTTGCCCGTACTCTGCCGGATATGGAGGACGCACCTGATTGAAATGAAATAGACCTGTGCTTGGCGGTTGGGAAGCAGAAGAGTGACGGCGCCCTTGGATAGAAGCCGCTATCTATATAATAAAAATGACTGGCTAATTTTGCTAAGCGCAAAACTCGAGAACGGCTGGACCAATTCGGCTAATTTTTTTTTTTTCAAATATTCGTTGAAGTCCGAGGAAGGTTCTTATGAAGAGTTCTTAGCTGTTAATTCTAGGGATGGCGATCTGAGATAGATTAATCGAAGAATCGATGTTTGGGGTCGTAATAATCGATGTGAACAATGAATCGATCAAGTGAATCGATCTCAGACACCCTAAAATCATTTACTTACCGTTTCGTTTTATTCAGTTTTTAGTGCATGTTATTTTCTTGGCTGAATAAAACGTAATTACAACTCTTACTGTTTCGTTTTATTCAGTTTTTAGTGCGTGTTATCAGTTTTTAGTGCGTTTTATTTTCTTGATTGTTTTTAAATCTTCGCTTCTGGCAAGTTCCTCGATTTATCTTAGGTTGTCATCTTTGTCATTTACTTACTGTTTCGTTTTATTCAGTTTTTACATATCTACATCTATATAATAAAAATGATTGGCTACATTTTGCACGGGAGGGGGGGTTGTGGAAGTAGGCCTTAGTATAAAGATACCGGTAACTCATTAACTAATAGTCGGATTGTCATGGAATTTCACATGTAGTATTCTAAAAAGCCAAATTTAAAAAAAGGATTTGTGAAGTCTCAAAATTTGAAAGGGGGGGGGGGCTAGGCCTAATATAAAGATAGTGATAGGTCTTTAACGGATGATCCGATTGATATGGAATTTCACATGTAGTATTCTTAAAGGCCAAATTGAAAAATACGGTACGTGACATCTCAAAATTTTGAACGGGAGGGGGGGTTGTGGGGGTAGGCCTACATATAAAGATAGTGATAGGTCTTTAACGGATGTTCGGAATGTCATGGAATTTGACATGTAGTATGCTTAAAGGCCAAATTGAAAAATACGCTACGTGACATCTCAAAATTTTGAACAGGAGGGGGGGTTATGGGGGGGGCCTAAGTATAAATTTAGTCCTAGCTCATTAACGGTTGGTCGGGTTGTCACGAAATTTGACATGTAGTATTCTTAAAGGCCAAATTGAAAAATACGGTACGTGACATCTCAAAATTTTGAACGGGAGGGGGGGTTGTGGGGGTAGGGCTACATATAAAGATAGTGATAGGTTTTTAACGGATGATCGGTATGTCATGGAATTTCACATGTCGAATTCTTGAAAGTCAAATTGAAAAATAAAGTGACGTCATAAATGGGAGGGGAGTTGTGGGGGTAGGCGTAAATATAAAGATACTGATAGGTCATTAACAGATGATCGGATTGTCATGGAATTTCACATGTGGTATTCTTAAAGCCCGAATTAAAAAATAGGGTGTGTGGCATCTCAACATTTTGAAAGGGAGGGGGGTTTTGGGGGTAGGCCTTAGCATAAAGCAATATTTAAAAATTGGCTGTGACCCTTTTGGACGGGAGGGGCGGGGGTCCATTAATGCTGAATGAATCTCACATGGAGCTTTCTTAAAGATGGGAGTTAGCCCTAATTTTAATAGGGTGGGTTTCCTAAGCATGTATTACCTTGAAGGTGCACCGTTGCACGGTAAATAATAGCTCTCACCAGCGTTCTTAAGCACAAAATACCTAGGGCATCCGCTGTTGCAAGGCACATACTAGCTGCGGTGCCCTGCGTTCCTAACTACATACTATCTGTGTTGCCCAGCGGTCCTAAGAACTTAATAGCTGGTTGCACGGAGTTGCAAGGCGCATACTATCTAAGGTGCCCGGTGTTCTTAAGTAGGAACTTGCTGTGGTTCCAAGTAAAAAAAATAAATAAAAAAAAATCCAGTCCAATAGCTTTTGACAGAACGACGTCTGTCGGGTCAGCTAGTAATCAATAAAGCTTTCTCAACCATCAGGTCAGATCTTTTACATCTGTTTGTTTCCTGCCTTAGGGCGGCCATTTCCCCAGCGCTTGGAAACGACTCTTGTGTATGAGTTTGTTAAACCTGGTGACAGGGAGTCACGGGCCATTCAGCCTTCTTCGGTAAGGTTTTGAAGACTCTTTAATCTTCAATAGAATTCATCCCCCTTTTTATTTCATAGACAATTTGGTGACTTGAGAGGCAGGTCCGCCGAAGACGTGTTGATGATGCTGAGGGTGGATATGGGGAATAAGCCCTCTGCATCTTATTTGACATCGTGTTACCTTTCGGTTGCGCCTGGTGACCTGCCATCCTCACGCGACTGCGGGCTGCGGGACTTCCTAGGAATGTGTTTGTGCTCTCCAGCCTCCGGAGCGATCTTCGACGCTGAGACAACTCTATGCTAGTATTACAGTGGACGTCACCAGAGGCTGTCCCCAGTTCTCGGTACTCTATGACGGATTACTCCGTGATATAAGGCAATCGCCTACGTCGTCGACCTCGAGGGCATGGAGCACACTGATAGTCGAGTTGCGCTAACCCTTTGCGCTCAAGTCGACAACTGCTGCTACAACAACAAAAAAGCCCTCTCACCTAGCTAAACCTCGACTTTGCTGATGATTGGGAGAACCGACGCGTCGCCCGACAACTGCCACTTACAACGCTTTGAGCTGCCTGGCCTTGGCTACTCTGCATGTAGAACTATCTACACTGGAGTATTAGAGGCTGTAGCAAGGCACGCCGCAGCCGGGTTATGGTGTCGCCCTATGAAGCGGCAACAAATTTCGTGTTTTGGTAGTCTTACATAGCTCAGAAAGCGATCTGGTCAGTTTTTTCGGTCAATAATCTTTCTTTGTTTGTGTCTAACATATATAATTTGTTGCTAATCATTTGTAACTCAGTTATTGGTGTATAGGTACTGTGTAATTAGAAAATAACAAATATATATATACATTAATAGTAAAAATATTTACTGGATTATTGTTTATAGATGGGGATTCTACTCGGACGGGCATGACATTAAGTTCGGTATCGTGATTAAGGATGCGAAGGGCGGTAAGGAATGTGAGGAGGTGGTGCCGATCCGACGAGTGACCTGCCACCAAGTGGAGGAGATAGGAGTCATCACATGTCCCAGACCTGCCAAGTGTAACTATATTTGCAATTATATCTTTATCATTCTGTCTGTACTAAGGTAGAGCATTGCTTTCATCACCCAGAAGGGCATGTTTACAGGTTTTCCCAAAATGGAATCATGTACTATTTTCGTAAACCTCAAAAAAAATGTTCAAGTCATTTTTGTGATGCATTAGGAACCTTTAATCAATTAATATTTAATTTGCGTATTTATTAGCGATTCGCTAGGAACAAATCATCTACCTAATTTCTGCCCAATGTTACCAATTCCGCAATAACGAATATCAGCTCAATGGCACTTCTGCGACCCAAGATACAATTAGTGCATTTGGACGGAATAATTTTTTCGTACTTTTAGATACTAATTTGTTAAAAAATTAGATATGGTTGCTGTTCAGCTGATTATTGTTCTATTGCTGCTGAGAGAGATTAATGATAATATACAAACCGAAATAGTTTGTGCTAGGCAAGGGCCGATAAGAAGTAAGGCGCTATTCTACTGACATATTTCGGCCGGCTTCTAATGAACCTGGACGAACGTTTTACAGCTCATAAATAAAACTCTAGCTCAACTAAATAAAACTCTATATTGGAGATTTAACATACCTCAAAATATAATCAAAACCCGTTCGGTAGTTCCGGAGATTAAATGGTTATAATTTTTAGCGTTATAAGCATACATATGGATGGACGGACACTATTTGCACATTTTCGGATTCTAGTAATCGAATTAGGACTTGTCTGTTTATACTCTTGTAACATTAGGGTATAAAATGATTTATGTTATCAACTTATGTTTCAGATACGGTGGTGTTTGACAACAGCTATAGCTATTTGAGGAACAAAAAGTTACACTACACCATCAACGTGGCGCCCCCCATCGCTCCTTGCGACCCGCTCCACATCAAAGACGAATGAACACTACACTCCCAACCAAGACAAAATGAAGAATGGTGAATGTTATGAAAACTTGGATGGTTGGAATCCATATGAACTTATAATGTAGCTCTAGTATCTATAAGGCTGTGATTTAACATAAATGCTGCTGAGATGTTTCAATTGACGTGGGGGTGTAGTTGTGCACAATTAGTACTTAATATTCCATTGTATTGCCTTGAAAATATGTATTTGTATGTTCCTTACTTTATACTGGGTAAGTTTCAGTCTAACATTTTATCTACAAGAACATTTCTGGCCTTATAATTGTTGAATTTATTTCAGATTTTATACTTGTAAATACATCAAAATTGTTAGGTGAAAATTTGGTTAATAAAAAAAGTGTCTCTAAAGAAATTTATGTTATACAAATATATTTTATTTAAAACGAAAACAATTAATTAAATGTCTAATTATCCTATTTTTATCAATAGCTATGTTTATTATTTATCGTTTTCTCTCTTTGGAGATGGTACTGGGCATATATAATGTATTCTATAAGTATTTTTATATATACATTAATGACTTTAAGTAGCGTGGGCAAAAGCCAAAATGTAAAAACAAAATGGAGGACGAAGGTTATTCCCTTTTAACTAGTAGCTCTTTAAGTACCTTCTATGCAGAGGAGTATAACAAATGTAGCTTGTTTATTGGAATGGCGTTTCACATCTCAAACTTTTATTCACGTAATCAAATTATTTCATTTATGCATTACTTTTAAATATTTTAAAATGCAAGCCGTTAAAAAAAACAAAAAAACTTCCTATCATAATTTTTTCTGTTTTTTCTTTCTCATATATTTTCAAGATCAGTACTTTATTATGGAATGGTCAATTTAAAAGAAAATATTTTCTGAGAAACTGATGTTATTGCGGAAGATATTATTAAGATACCATTATAGGAAGTGGAAATACTTCATTTACTAATCATTTTTAATATATGCTGCCTTGATTCCCATTACTGTCTGCTGCTGTGCCTGTAATATTCTTGTATTATTAAGACAAAATAATAATAATTAAGTCATTTGTTGAAAAATATCGCAATTATCCAACATAAAGTAAGCATTGAGAGGTAAAAGATATTCATTACCAAATTAAGATATATAAATATTGTTCAATTTTATTAAACTCAAATTATTCAAGTTTCTCTCAGTGCTATTCAGCGTTGTTTAATTTGAAGTAAAGTTAATTTTATAATCTTACGTTTAATTCTGTAAATGAATTTATATAAATATATAGTAGAAACGTTTTTTAAAAAACAGAATTACATAATCTCATGATGAATTTTCTGTTATTTGCAAAATTAATTTATGAATTTGTAGGAGGTTGAAAAAATGGAGAGAGACTGCAAACGATGGCAAATAAAATGTAATTGTTGATCAAATATGTGTCATTCCCGGATGCGTGTTAGATAAGGCTTCAATTTCTCAAAGCTATTGAAAAATGTAAAGGTTGAATGATTTATGTGAAAGTTAGAAATTATTTTGTTAATAAAGAAAACTTTGTATATGTGAACATATAAACGAGTTCTTCATTCATCACTTCATCCTGATCGGAGGAATAAAGACAGCTCGAGGCTGGAGACACTACGTCTCTCAACCAACTTTTGAAAATAGTTCATTTTCAATCACGATAAAATTTGTATTTTTCTTACATTAATACATTCTAGGCCAATTTATTTTGGCCTCCTCTATTTGATTTATTAATCAGTTACGTTTTCGCTCTCCCTCCAAAGCAAATCGATTTACGTAGTTGCTTCTGAATCAACCTAATTTTGTGTCGATACATTCATTATCATTACCCCGCCAGTTATTAGGGTACTTGAGTGAAGCCTCCCTTCTCTGCCCCCCCCCCCCCCCCCTTTCCCTTCGACCCTTTGAGTAGAAAATTAATAGGTGCCCTCCTTCAGGGGGTTTGATTTCAAATATAAAGGAAGTCGGTGAATCACGGCTTATGTATTTCCCCGAATTAATCAATTACGTTTTCGCACTCCCTCCAAATCAACCGTTTGGGTAAAACTCAATATTTGACTTACATAGTGGCTTGTAAATCCTCATTCTTCATTTTGTATTATCATATACTAACAGAATTTTGTTTTTCGAAAAATGAATCCAAAAATGAAAAAAATGCTGTCTGTGAGCACAATAGCTCCCTGTAGAATTAATTTATCGACACGAAATTTCATATGTGTATCCAGAACCCTATAAGGATGACACCTGTCACATTTCAGCGGAATCAGCCAAAGGGGAGGGGAGATCAGAGGGGGCTCAACTCAAAAATCCCAATAATTGGCACACCTCGGCAGAGAGCACTTTGTCCATAGTTGACAATAAAAATCTGAGAAAAAGAAAAAAATCCTGCCGCATATTCAAAAATTAATAAACAAGAGCTGGAGAAAGAACATAGTACCGGTATCTCAGTATTTTCATTGGGTTCTGGGAAGAGACAAAACGGTAATGAGGTTTGTGCTAAAATATGTGTCGATAATGCGTCTTTTTATAATTAAAAGCTAATTAACTATAAAATGATCATTCTCAAGTCGACCCTCACTGAATACCTCGCCCTGTTCTGTCTATTACCGTGTCATTAACAATTTGAATAAATATCAAGATTTCCAAAACTCAATGAAAAGGCTGCAACATAAAGGAACAAGTCCAGATGTTTCATTCCTCCTGCTAGTAAACATTTTTCCGCTCTTGTTAATAAACGGCGGGCGTATTTTTTTTTTGCATTAATTTTATTCATGTGAAAATATACTTTAACGAAAGGAACATTATAATAAATTATCAGTCGAATTGAGAAGTAAAATGTCATAAGTTCTAAGAAGTAACTTTGGTTGAAAGAAGTAAGAAAATAAGTACGATCTTAAACATTCGTCTAGGGGAGATAATATAAATTAAATGAAATAGATGGACTGAGGGGTTGAGTGGAGAAGGACCGATCCCAAGCCTTTATTGCTCATCGCCTATGGCGCCACCCTCCTTTTACAGACATGAACCTACTGCTTAACAGGGTAAGGAATTTTTCAGCTCAGACTAAGAAGGGTGACTTGGGAAGGGTGACTAGTAGCAGGAAAGCAAAGGCAGCTAAGTTTTTTTATTTTAAATCTGTTCCTGCAGTGGAAAAACGATTCTTCAAGAAACCCTGTTTTAAACAATATGGAATCCATCCAAGCAGCTTCCGAAAGTAAACCGGAAGTGTTGCCATGTTTACATTTTTTGGCTACCGTTTTCATTGCTATAAGTTGCAATATTTGTGCCTAACACTGTTTCATTTTTAGCGGCAAGAATTGATTTAGGAAGCATTTTATAATTGAGCCCCGTTTCATCTACGTTGTAGACTTGATCTGCTACAAGATGGTCTTTAATCAACTGTTCAAATTTTGTTATAAAATCATTAGCAGCATCATCATCAGCTGAGAGTTTCTCCCCCGCAATGACAACATGTCTTATGCCATGACGCAACTTCCACCGGAGAAGGCCCCTTCGCTTGCATTCAATTTTTCTAAATCGCTCCTTCATGCAATTTTATCGCCTCTTCCTTTACGATTGGACCTGATAACGGCGCTCCTCACGTCGTTCCTGGCATCAACCAAAAATTATATATATAAAATAAAATAGCTAAATATAAAAAATATTAAAATAATACTCGCTCTGTGTTTGTAAAGTCACTGTTGGCGCATTCCGTGCGCCGCCCGTCCCGGTATGTCTCGCCGCGATATTGTGTCCCCCTCTCAGTATTCTATCATTCTTCAATAACTAATCAGTCAAATGCTTCTGATGTTGATGAGGAAGAAATCATTGAGCAAAGTGACCACGATAGTGATTCTGAGGTTGAGAGAGAGATTGAGGGAAGAGAAGGCAATTCATCGGAAGAGGATAACGATTCAGGTGAGGACGATTACTTCATAAAAAAGTTATATAAAACCCGCATTGTGAAAGGTAAACAACAAGTAAATTTCTGAATCACATAATTGGAAAAAGTTCCACTAAAAATTAAGTTTTCACAAACTCTCAAAAAAAAATTTTTTTTTAAATTCTTCCACACCCGAAAAATTGTGATGAAGTTCATGACGAGCTTTCAGCATTCCATAAAATGATAACTACAGTGTTATGTAGTCAATTTGCGAATAGATCTAAAAATATTCTGTAAAATAAATAATAATATAGAGGGACCCGGCTCAGGTACCGAGGGATAGCCTAGTTACCTGGATGAGCATTTGTATAGCCTTTTACAACCCATCCAGTTGACAGAAGAAAGAAGATATTACCAGATTATAGCTCCAAGCCCGCTGTTAGTGGCATATAAAACTGCCAACATAACGTTGAGATAGGTTCAAGAGGGGCTTCACAAGGAGAGACCGCAAATTTTCCAAGAGGACAGAGGAGAAGGGAGAAGAAAGAGGAGAGGGGGAACAGTTCGAGAGCATCGAAGAAGGGAGAGTTGAGAGTCAGTTCCAAGTGAGGAGAGGAAGACATCAGTTCAAGTCTGGAGTTCATTCAGTCTAGTCTAGATCCAAGAGTCAGAGGGTTCACTTCCTGGAGTTCTAGTTGAGAGGGAGAAGTGGCCAGTCGAGATCCACCAGTTGAAGTCTGGAGTCCTGATCCAGTAGCCCTCGAGGGAAGCTCCAGCCCCCAGCATCCAACCCCAGAAGTTCAGGAGGAACAGCCGCTAGTCTGTTCTTCCACTCTCAAACCCTCGCAGAGCCGTCCAGCCATCATCATCCGATTAGCTTCCAGCCCCAGCATCCATACACCATTATCAATAAGGTTTAATTTTATATTATGTTTTTAATTTTAAGTCAATTTTTATTTTGTAAATATATTCTTTTAAATATGAGTTGCTAATTTTTCAGTAGTTTGTTTCCCATGCCATCGCAAGTCAATATTGATTTAAGAATTTGGTTTTTCAAAACTCTTTTCGCTGAACGAACCTTTTTCGCCTTTGGACTATAGAAATCCAATTTATATATTAAAATCAGTAAATTTAATTGATCGTTCTAGTACATAGGCGATCTGGCATCCTTTGAACATTTTAAATTAGTAAAGACAAAGCAATTTTGAGAAAATCTCCGCAGTTTAAAGTAAAAGTAAATTCAAATAGACATTTTTTTTTTTATTAAAAACGCGACGCGCAACCCTCTTTATTACAACAGACATGATTGATTTGATAGTCAAATATACGAATTCTTGTATTGAATATTGCAAACAAAGCGGACATTATCAACAAAGCAGTAAACAAAACGTGAAAAGAAACGACAGAGGAGAAATAATGGCTTTTATTGGAATTTTATATTTACTAGGACAAAAAAAGATGTCCAAAATACATCTGAACGATGCATGGTGTCGTGAGGGTACGGGGATCAAAATTTTGTCATGTGTAATGGGGCTAAAAAGATTCAAATTGTTACTAAGTGCAATAAGATTCGATGACAGAAACACAAGAGAATCCCGAAAACAGACGGATAAATTAGCTATAATCAGAGAGTTTTTTGAGGCTTTGAACGAGAACTGCAAAAAAATTTATTCCCCAGGAGAACAACTAACTATTGACGAAAAACTGAAAGCATTTCGCGGCAGATGCTCATTCGTGCAATATATACCTAACAAGCCTGCTAAATATGGTTTGAAAATATTTGCCATTGCTGATTCAAGGACATATTATACTGTGGAGCACATCCAGAAGGTCCCTACCAGGCTTCCAATGCAAGTATTGATATTGTGAACCGACTTATCTCTCCTTGGTCTGAAACAAATAGAAATTTGACCACCGATAACTGGTATACGAGTATTCCTCTTGCCAAAGCTCTTTTGGATCAGGGTATAACCCTAGTTGGCACGTTGAGATCGAACAAAATGGAAATTCCCTTAGATTTTTTACCATCCAAAATTAGGTAAGTTGGCTCATCTTTATTCGGATTTCAAAAAGATATTACCATGGTTTCTTATGTGACAAAAAAAAAACAAGTGCGTTATAGTTATTAGTATCATGCATGTTGACGCTAAAATTGATCCAGAAACTAATAAGCCAGACATAATTATGGAATATAATAGAAACAAATGTGGGGTGGATATGGTGGACCAACTTGGTGCCAACTACACCGTGGCTAGGAAAACATACAGATGGCCTATGTCAATATTTTACGCATGCCTGAATGTTACAGGTATCAATTCCCAAATAATTCTAAACGCCTTCTTAGGAGATTCGTCGTCAACCTACCGTAGTATGTTTTTGAAGAACCTCGCTACATCACTGATGAAACCTCATTTTCAACAGCGAAGCCTTATAAAATCTCTACCCATCCATGTGAAAGCTACAATTAGAAAATTGGTGCCCCCTCCAGAAGAATCTGAACAAGACTGTGAACCCCCCGCCAAAAAAAGCCGAGGGCGATGCGCCGTATGTGGAAGATCAAAAAACAACAACACAACATTGAAATGCTCCGGGCGTTTCCAGTTTACATGCAAGAAACATTTGAAAATCAAGCAAGTTTGTGAGTCATGCGAATCGGAAAATTCGGATTATTGAAGCACCTATTGTTTGGACTGATTGTGTGTTCCTTGGAAAATTTCATGTATTCATTTTATAATACATAAATTCAATAAATCTGAAATAAATGTTTGTGCTTATTGTTTCCATTACTCATTACAAGTAGACTCATGATGAATACTTGATCATTGTTTGATGTTAAAATTGTGAAAAACACTCAGTGCACCACCCGTCCCCTAGCGTTATGAGTTATCACCCGACCCTCTAAGAGTTAAAGTGTCCACAGATAAGCAATGACATGCAGGTCGTATCGCCTCCAACGAAGTTGACAACCTCATCGCATTGTTTCAGAGTGAGACCCTTGGCCCCACTCATGTCAACAGACCGATATCATTATAGCTTGTAGCTCCGATGTATTCAATACTCATTGAGTGGTTCCTTAATTCCCCCCCCCCCCCCCTCCTTCCCCCTAAGAATTGGACTATTGTGTTATTTTAATGCAAGAAGTTTTCGACCTCATTTATTTGTTTTTTAATGTATATAACCAGTCAAAAAAATATTTGAAATATTTCTTAATGCCGGTATGAAGTGAACATCACTTCCGATAAGAAGGGAACCGATTTCTTGAGAGGAAATAGCTCCGCAGTTATTGGACAGGTTTTTTCCTGATGCCGCAGGAGTCTCCGGTGCAGTGGCTAGTGACACTGGCCAGAATCCCGCCGAACAGTGTCTCCAACAGGGCCTTGTCCTTACATTCGCTCTCCAGGAGACACTTTTTCTGTTCCCCGTCCTCGATCCCCATCACTGAGGGCAGCTTCTCCAGCTTGATCTCATCGTCTGTCCGGAATGGGCAATCTCTACTTCTGAAACTAAAACAGAAAAAAATGTATTTATATGAACAGTATAGGTACTTCATAAAATAATATTGATGTATTTTCATATTCTTCAAAAAAAAAGTATTGTTTTTTTTCCCCTGCTAGAATGATATTTCGAATAAATGTCCTTGTTTTCCGATTTCGTTAATTACTCGAACCGGGGAAACAGACTACTTTGGTGTGAGAGGTGTGATGTACCTCTCCCCAGCCTGTTGGGGTCGGTGACGGGTAAAACCACTTACACAGCCCCTTAACGTTGAAAATGTCAACTTATTTCTGAAATCATGTAACGTTAAGTTACAAACCGGTCGGGTAGCCTGCAGCTCATTTTAAAAACTGCATTTTAGTATTCATTGTCATCCACTACATTTTAAACACTAATTTGAACTATTTCCTACAAACATTTATTGTACATTCTTTGGATCACTATAATTCAAAGCTGAGAACATTTTGATGATTGGAAATTTAATGAGGAACGTATAAAAAAAGGTAGTTGCTAAATCACCAGCAATGTACTTCCCCACAACGAATTAATCAATTAACTTTGCACTCCCCCTCCAAAACCAGTCGACCGTTTGCGCCTAATAATCTAAAGTTGACTCCTAAATCGTGTGTATATTTTTTGTCGATAAATTCATTACATCGATAGTTATTGGGGTTTTTGAGTTGAGCCCTACCCCTGAACCCCTTTCCTTAGGCCGATTCCGCTGAAAATTATTAAGTGTTGTCCTTATGGGGTTTTGAATTTACATATGAAATTTTGTGTCATACATTCATGAATAAAACAAACTTATTTTTGAAATATTGTCTATTCCACTAAAGATATATATATATATATATAATATATATATAACTACCGGTTTCGGCTTTATACCATCGTCAGGTCTAGTTATGAACTAAGTCAGTTTGCAGAGAGCGACCCTTCTAATACATCTCGGGTGAAAGGGTGCTATTAAAACTTGGGAGTCCCCCGGCTGTACCGTTAGCTAACTCATGAAATATTTCCTAACAAAACCTAGTTCTAAATTTAATAAAATAAAATTAATAATAATATTAAGATTTAGATATTTTTATTTATTATTAATTTTATTTTATTAAATTTAGAACTAGGTTTTGTTAGGAAATATTTCATGAGTTAGCTAACGGTACAGCCGGGGGACTCCCAAGTTTTAATAGCACCCTTTCACCCGAGATGTATTAGAAGGGTCGCTCTCTGCAAACTGACTTAGTTCATAACTAGACCTGACGATGGTATAAAGCCGAAACCGGTAGTTATATATATATATATATATATATATATATATATATATATTTATATATTTAGTGGAATAGACAATATTTCAAAAATAAGTTTGTTTTATTCATTTATTACAAGTTTCCACAATAAGTCCGCGTTGCTCAACTTAGAAGTTGTTCATACATTCATTACAAAGATAGTTATTAGAGTTTTGGAGTTTCCCCTCTAATGCCCCCTTCCCTTTGGTCAATCTGCCAGAAAATCGATGGGTGTTGTCTTTATGAGATTCTGGATACACACATAAAAGTTCATGGTCGATACATTCATTCTATAGGCAGTTATCGTGTTCACAAACACACACAAAGACATTTTTTTTTCTTCCATTTTTTGAAGCTGGAGGTCACAAAACAAGAAATTCCGTTCGAAACATCGAATTTCTGACTGATTACATAACCTCCCCTATACTTGCAGTTTAGCTGGGAAGTAAAATGGTTTCAATATGTAATTTTAAGACTGTTTTCAGCATCAGGAATATAGGCAATACCTTGTAAAATGCACTTAGCCTCCGAAGTGATTCGGTCTCATTGTTAGCCTATTATCGGCCAAAATCTAATCTAAATTAGCAGATGTAACCTCAATTCCAAATCACATACAACCGACCGAGGCTGGAAAGCAAAAAACCTTGCGTATGCCGTCCTTCGGACGGGACGTTAAGTGATGGTCTGTACGACGTCAGGTACAGGTAAAAGAACTCTTCTACCTAAGTAATTGTACCTCAAATAGGCAACATTTTCTCTATAGTAGCATCGAGATCATGTCCATCAGAACTCTCTTTTGTCTGGTAATAGGCGATATTTCCTCAACGTAAAGCCCGGGCATGAGTCACAATAACAGACGTAGCCGCTATGACGGACGTCATCGCAATAATGGTCGAAACATGTTCAGGGGATCCTGGAACGTGAAATTCCGTTGAAAACTCAGTCTCGAATTTTTACACGATAACAATATTTCCTTACACTAAAGTAAGAGGTAAAAATGAATGTGTTATTGGGGAAGGTGCAACGTTGCCTGAACTTACCTCATAAATACCAAAAGCAGGTGATAACTCCATATCAAACTGAGAGATACTAATAACTTTATTTGTAGAAACAACGAGATTGATGCAAATGGAAAGTAAACCGACTAACTTTATTATTTTAGCAACTTTTTAGACCAACCATGATTACACGTAGGTACTCATTTACTGAACATAAAAACAAATCTTTCTTTAAGCAATTAATGCAGAAAAATAAAGTTTCTTCATTTAAACTTTTGGCTCGAATAAACATTTAAATTTAGATCCACATTTTAAAAACTTACTCATCCCGTTCAATTTCTGTGTAGACAATGTGTACGATTTCCTGAGGGGTGAACGAGGTTAGATACTCTTCTATCACCGGCTCAGCTAAACAAAAAAAAACATATAACTAATAAAACTGTACAAAGTTCGTTAGGGGAAAGATTAATTATTATAGGAAGGAAAGAATGATTAATGTAGTTTTCATTTTATTATCTTAGGTCTGCAGGAATGGTATCACACAATTCATAACTTATAATGGAATACATAATTGTATGTAAATGAATAAAACAAACTTGTTTTTGAAATATTGCCTATTCCACACAAAATGTTATACAAAAATTACAGATTTTGGCACTATGCTGTCGTCAGGTTGAGTTATAAATATAGTAAAACCAATTAATTACAACAATTATAAGGTAAGCATAAGGCCTGGTCCTCAACAAAGCTATACTATTTTTTTTGTATCGCCCGTCACGTTATAGACGAGCTTTAAAAATTAATTTTAAAAATTGTGAAATGGGGATACCTTCAACACAATCAGAACACCAACTTTTTCCTTCCTCGTCAACGGCACCTGAAAACCATGCTATAACCAGCTCCTTCTTACCGTGCAACTCGGAAACTAACTTTTTGAAAGCTTCATAACCTTTAATTTTATGTCTTATGACAGGCATATTGAGCAGAGTAAGAAAAATTAACTATACAGGGGCTACTGTTAAGGCTAAGAAGAATATGAGCAAACCCGCAAGTAGAGCTGTTATCTAAAACATATGTCAACAACACATCTGATGATAACGATATCACCGCTAGATGCAAGTGGGAGAAACTCAATGCTAAAAGTAGTTGTTTAGTTCAGGCTGTGTAACTTTGGAGCGCCACAGTCGATCACAAGATAAACATGTAAGACCTTCTAGTTATTACATACGAAATATTTTTCTGTTCCGCCATGATTGTTCTACTTCATTGGTTAGTCTATACGTTTATTATGTCAGTTTTTAACAGTGATTTACTTTTCAAGAAAAGTTAAGAAGTAAGTAAGAGAGGTAAATTATGGCATTATGACTTATACACTAGATACTCATATCTCTTGATAGTTTGTCAAATTTCTCAATTCATTTTTTCATCATTTACCTTGTACTTCTTTTCACCTTTCAGATGCTCTACACAAGTAAGAGGTTCTCAGCCAAGGATTGAGGATTGAATTCTATCAATTACCCAGGACTCCGATTTTTTAATTTCTCTGAGAAAAAGGTTTCCAAGCGGTATGTTTCTTTCTTTTCTGATCGAATTTCGCACTTAAGTTAATTAGGATTACTTGAGACATTTAAAGAAACTTGAACATTAAGTATACAAGGACATTTAAGTGATATTTCGATGGTGATCATTGTTTTTTTTTAAATATTGTTTATTTCACAAGAAATTGTTGTACAGAAAGTACAGGTTTCGGCATTACGCCATCATCAGGTTTATTTATAAACACTCCAAGACAAGTTTTCTGTGTGCGAGCCGTACATATAATGTACATCATCTATGAAAGGGATGGGTTGGAACTTCAATTAAGAAATCCCTGTGGCTTACAGTTAGGTTACATATCTTTGTTCTAAAATTATGAAACTTCATGTTTGTGTATTTTTCGAGTTTTGCATATTTCTTATTTTTTAATTGTACATTTCCCTATTTCCAATTTCCTAAAAGAAAATAACCCGAAAATTGTTATCTGAAGGCATATTAGTATCAAAAATATATTCTTTGTTGGGTTTAGTAGGTAAATAATGACACTTCCTGAAAGAAATATGACGATTAGACTAACATCAGAAATATGAAAACTTAAACGTTAAATCATTCATTATAGAATTTTAACAGTTTTTTTGTTCGCAGATTAGCAGCTGGGAATTTCTGAAGATGTCTACTTCTTCCCGCAAAGTGCAGCCCTTCCGTTTTTTCTCATTTAGTCACCTCGGATGGATTAGTTAAATTTTTTTCCGGGCAATGAGTTCAATTTTAAAAGTTGCTATCTTAATTCTGTACAATATGAACTTCTGCTAATTGAAAGTAATATATATTTTATAATTTGTTAGCTTAAAATTTATACTAGTGACTGTTTTTTTAGCTAAACATATCAAATTGTAGTGACTCCATCTCCGCTCTTCAGAGTATCCAACAGTTTAACAGCCGCTGCCCCCTAGTATATAAAATACAAAAGCTTCTCGGGGATTGCATAAGGGATAGCAAGCAAGTGGTTTTTTGCTGGATTCCCTCACACGTGGGTATTGAAGGGAACCATGCTGCGGATAGAATGGCAAGGGAAGCAGCAGCGCTGCCTGGAGAAGGAAGAATAATAACGACAATTCCGGACCTAAAGATCTGCCTACATCACAAAATAAAAGAGAGCTGGACCTCTTTGTGGACCAACATGGACCCAACAAATAAGCTTAGGTCCATCAAAGCTAATGTTGACAAATGGCAAAGCTCTGAAAGACAGAATAGACAGGAGGAGGTTTGTCTGATGCGGCTCCGTGTAGGCCACACTCGCCTAACCCATGGCCACCTCATAACCAGGGCGATGGCCCCGGGCTGTGGCGGGTGTGGGGCCTGGCCTCTCACAGTAAGCCACATCCTGGAGTAGTGCCCTGGATATGAGGATATACTAAAGGCCATGGGTTTGCATAAAAGGGACCTACATGAGATGCTCGGAGACGACAACTCATCTATTGAAGCTGTCCTAAACACGATGAAAACAACACACCTCATAGATCTAATTTAATCGAGTTAAAGGCGTCAAAAATCTTTGTCATTGGACGCCGATAAATAAAAACTATTCTATTCTATTCTATTCTCAAATTGTTTGAAATAAAATTGTGAATTATTTTTTTTTTTATATGTAAGACTATGTAGCTCTAATTTATTTACTTTTGTATTTATTTCTTTGTATGGCATACTGATACTTTATTTCATTGTTCCCTTTTATTTTTGACCCTGTATGTATTTATTCTTAGGGGACCTCAATTCCAGAATACAATTTACTTTCATTCATTTATGTAAATCATATATTCACCTATGTTCAAGAGGAATGTTAATTTCATGTGTTAATATATTTTTTAAATTATTTTCGCCTATGTAGGCGCTAAAGATTTTCATAAAAAATTAATTATTTTATATTAAATATATTTGGTCAATAAATTACCTACTTTATTATTTTCAATCTTCTACATTCTGACTCTTTCTCTGCATAACACACTATTTTCATTATTTGCTCTGTCCTTGTATTTATTGAAGCCTTTGTCAACATTAAACTGAGATTCTCCGTGAAAGAGGTTGTCCTTTTGGCTCCCATGTCGATTATCAAAAACATATTTTAAATTTAAAAGTTCTACTTTTAAAGCAATATATATATCTTCAACATCGCATCCGTAATTTATTTTAATTTTTAAATGATCTTCATCTGTTAAAATGTCAATTTGATGTTGTATATAATCACATTTCTTCTAAATGGAATCTAATCGCTTCAAATTTAGCTCAATATAAGGGTATTCAAGTGAAGGATATTTTTCTAAATAATTTTGAGGTGAATTCTGAAACTAATGATGAACATATTGTTGCCATGGATGTCGTAAATAACTTGGTAACACCATTATAACATACACATAAAACATCGTACAAAAAAAAAATTGTAAAATGCGCACTTCATTTGATTTTCACATAAACTGGAATTTGTCTTAATTAGCGATTCTGCCGACACATTAATATTATTCTATTAACTGTTCAGCAGAAATGAGGGGGTCAGAATCAAAACTCACATGTTCCAAAAACGCAATTTGTGGGTATTCGCTAAAAACTGTTGTAGACCATATCTTCACGTGTTTTCTATAAACAACTTCACTTTCTTATGCCCATTACCTCAAAATTACCAGAAATGAGTCCAAAATACCCTAAGCTTCGCCGAATTTACATTTTTTCTTATAAAATATTTTGGAACATGTGAGTTATGATTTTGACTTTTGGAACTTGTGAGTTCTGATTATAACTGGATAGGAAAATGTGAGTTTAGATCTCAATAATCAGAACCAAATTATAAAATAATAATAAAAAAACATTTAAAAAATGATTAAAAATAATTTTTATTTTGCTATGACAAAAAATTGGAAACATTTTGAATAAAAAAAGTTGAATGTTCCTTATAAAAAATTTAAATTAAAAGATAAAAATTATTTTAAATTAAAAGATAAAAGTTAAACAGTATTGATATTTTGGTCATCCTCTTCCAGCGGCATCAGGTTTACATAACATTTTAGGTCGGGCATGGTTCAAGACGTCCTTTAACTTTTGGGGAGGAAGTACTTTTTTTTTTTAACCAGAGAAGGGTTTTGGAGACTAATGCGATCACATTTTTGTTTCAAAAGTGATTTATATACATTGACTGCTATGTTGTAGGCGCCTTCCCCTCGAACTAAAATGTTGTTCCCAATTCCACGCTTGATAAAGATGCGCTTCGCTTTAGAAATTTGAAAATTCCACGTAATTTGCGTTTTCAGTACTTTCTTTGATAACACCCGGAAATCATAAACTTCAGTGTCCTTTGCAACGAATTTAACTGTTGCATGTTTGGCTCTATTTTCGGTCTCTGGCTTGGAAATAGTTTCAAGTCGCTTCATATCTTTCTCAATCTTTCCGAACACCCGGTCTGCAGGAAACTATGTCCTGTGACTGGAAAAACCACTTCAACTTATTTTATTCGAGTATTACTCTAAGACAACCAGGTGGGCAGCATCGCCACAAGTGATGAATTTTTATTCTGCCCTGCGCACCCATCAGAGACGAGCCGAATTTTCTGGAAGTTCGAAAGGTCGACTGTGTTAAGATGATAGAGGATGCATGATGCAATTAGATTCGAGTCACTGCTGTACTCATTTCAGCAGTACAAAGTCACATTTAATGGACCTAAATATGATTTGGTTGACCCTGAACAACCTTAGTGTTTGAAACCTCACCACGTGTCAGAATCATAACTCACAAGATCCAAAGGAACTTATTAGTTCTGACACGAACCCTCGACTTTAATCTCAATTTTAAGAGGGATCTAGTTAGTTTTTACTACAATCAACGCCATGGGTGGATTCAACGGTGTGAGTTCCATTAGAAAGCACTGCTACCTCGAAATCGAATTTTCTGGAACATGTGAGTTTTGATTCTGTCCCCCTCAAATAAACTTTCGCCAGAATTAACTTATTTAATCATATGTTTTCTAAATGTAATAACTTTTTTTCTATTTGATAGGACAGGTGGCCTACGGGCCTAATTTGTATAAATATAGTTCCTAACAATATGTACAAAGAAAAGTAAGAATAAAATAAATAATAATTATGCTTTCTGCAGAAGAAGAAACTGCTAAGAAAAAACAGTCATTGGTGGTTATTGGAGAGAGAAAAAAAAAATATTTCCACATAATACCAAGCGACAGCAAATGGTGTCCTTACAGAATCATCAAAGACGGGAAGAACTACACACCACTGCCTCTCAAGGTGAAGCAGTACCCAACCATCCCGAACAGGACCCTGCCCTACCTGTGGCGCTGTTTGCAGTACGGGGGGGAGGGGGAGGGAGAAGGGGAGAGCAAGCTGGACACCCGGTCCTCCGTCAGCTTAGCTATGGGCCGGCGGACAACCATGCGCTCCAAGATGTCCTCAAAGTGGGGCGTGGGCAAGATATTCGGCTTTACCACTAGCGACATCGACGTTCTGGAGACGATCCGACGACGGCGTCCAGACGTGGTTTGCAACGAATTCGATGAGTTTTACAGACGAAGAGCCCCGTCCATGTTCCAGTTGAGGGAGGATCCGCCGAGCAAACTCCAGATAGAGACGGAGGCCTTCACGGTCCGGTTTCAGGAGACAGAGACCATCCACCTGTTTGAGCATGACACTTGCTACATCGATAGGGAGCTTCCGGAAGCACAACACTGGGAGTTCATGAACAAGGTCCTACGCAAGAGGAAGAACGACCAAAGAACCACCGTGGTCCTCAATCCACAAGGGTCCCAAACACACATCACGATAAAGATAGACAACTTTACCAAGATGCCAACCCGGAGCCGGAGAAACAAGCAAGTGCAAGCTTGCGATTCAGACATTCTGGAAACCTTGTTCCACTTTGGAATCATGGAGCCACCCCAGAAAGAAGTGAAGATCCTCAGTAGCCTCATTCAGGTGGAGGCCCCGTTGGAACAGGAGAATGTGAGTTCGGATGATAATGAGGAAGACGTATACTCTCATGAGGAAGACTTGGTAAGCCCTATCTTAGATATTCTAGAGACGCCAGAATTCGCCAAAGCCATCACCATGTTGGAGAGAATACTTGTCAGCAACTTGTATCTAGATCGTCAGCTTGCCTACAAAGACAGAATGCTCCTCGATCCAGACTCTGATAAAGTCGATTTTGCCTATACTCCAGAATACCTGTTTAGTTTTGCATGTCCAAGAACGAAGGGGAAGGCGGTCACTTCAATAGCCTGGAGTTGTCTTGAACCGTATCTGTTTGCAGTTGGTTACGGTAAGTATTTGAGCAATAAGCAGGTTCATGGGCTGGTGTGTATCTGGAATATAAAGAACATGCAGTTTCCGGAGCGAACTATGTGGTTTGAGAGCCCCGTGACCTACGTTGACTTCTCCAAGCAGTACCCTCGCGTGCTGGCCGTTGGGTTTTACGATGGTCATTGCGCCCTGGTGGATGTTGTGCCAATCAATATTGAGCTCATGTGCTCCAGCCAGTTTTCCCGCCATATCGACATACTCCCCATATGGCAGGTGAAGTGGTTCAGAAATGACGACGAAGAAGAATTTCCGGTCTCGGTGGGTCAAGGCGGCACAGTGCTAATCTACAAGAAAGACTACACTTTGAGCGCAGGGCGGCTGCTGCGGGTGAGTCGACGAGAGGGAGACCTGAAGGGGGTGCCGCATCCAGAGCTGAAGGGACTCAACACGGAGTTCACCCCCGGCGCCACTTGTTTTTGTCCACACCCCACAGAACCCGTCCTCTACCTGGTCGGGACCAGTGATGGCTGCGTCCACATCTGCTCTATCCATTACCACCGCCAACACTTGGACGTCTTCTCTGCCCACCGTGGACCCGTCACCAACATTCACTTCCATCCCGTCACTGAAAAACTCTTTCTAACCTCTGGTACTGACTTCTGTATCCGTATATGGGGCTATGGCATTTTTGAACCCTTAGTCACCCTCAAATGGAAATACGAATTCATTGAATTAGCCGTGTGGAGTCCAACTCATCCCCTGGTTATCGCGAGCATATCAGGGGACCACCTGGATATCTGGGACCTGCGAAAAAAATATCTAACACCAATGAGCACAATAAAAAATAAAAATGGAAACAGAAACATCGTGTGTACGTTCACAAAAGACGGGTCCAACATACTGGTGGGAGACATAGAAGGGAACATTGTGGTCTACACGCTGTCCGGGATGCCGTTCATCGCCAAGAACCCCTTGGAAGTACTGGCAGACACTATCAAGAAACGGCTGAGTGACGACTTTGAGAGACTCAAAGAGATATCATCTAAACTTGGAGGGCCTTTTGTGGTTAGGCTCAAGAGTGAGAAAAAATATACCTATTAGAAGGATCCCCCTAAAATTTCTATTTATTTAATTTAAACTATCAAGTCACCCGACATTCTCAGCTGTTCTTAAATTTGTCCAGTGCCACCCTGCCAGCGTTGCTATATATCGTATATAAATTTATTTTTTTTAGTTGTCCTTTGTAAGTACGAGATCACCTACATACTTCATTAATTTCAGAATTCCAAACAGAGATAAAAATATGAGAACCACTCAGCAAAAAACCTACGAGACACATAGCAAATAGATGTTAAAATACGAAAACCACGCAGCAAATAGAGATAACAATTTCACTCTGTGATTTTTACTTGCTTTATTGACCAGCGTACAGAGTAATAAGCATAAGGAAGCCAAATTCGATGATAAACCGATTACCTACATGCTCAAAATATCTTTTCAGGGTTTGTTATTCATTCTGATTTTGCAATGATGTAGCTCTGGAACGGCTTATCCGATTTTCTTCGGGGTTGAACTAAAATGTCTGTTTTGAAGGGAAGTTTAAAAATAATATATAAAAACTATATGCTCCCGATCGAAATTCTTTATGAAAGTTATGTCATAGTTTTGAGGTTGTTAGGATATACCCAAATTTTATTCTCGATTCTGATTTTGCCCCTGGTACTTGAAATTAAAAAAACGTCCCCCCCCCCCCCCCCCCCCCATGAAAAAATCCTAATGAAAAAAGCGCGGTAAAAAACTTAAAAAATTATGGCAAATTTGAAATGAAATGAAATGAAAATCAATTTTATTCTGGGACCGAGGTCCACTAAGAATAAATACATGACAGTCACTGGACAGAGTAACAAATAAAATGAAATATCAGTGGTGAGATAAAGGTGCTACAGTGGATAGAAACAAGAGCAAAATAAATAAAACTAAATAAGAAAAATCAGTAAATAAAAATAAAATAGTTAATGACGATAAAATTAAAAAATAAATAATAAAAAAATAATAGTAAAAAAGGAGTTAAATTACAGATTCATTAAGAAGAAATCAAGATAAGATAAATGTGTCTAAATAAATATGTAGAAGATAAAATAAAATAACAAGAGAAAACAGAATGTATATAAAAATCAAGATTATGGAGGAGAGAATGTAGCCCAGGCTTGCTATAAAATTAATTTAAGAAAAACTAATGAAAAAATAAATAAAATAAAAGGATGAAGATGAAAAGATAAATAAAATAAATAAGATTTAGAGACAAATGGAGCAAGATTGGGACACCCTGTACATGTTGAGTTTGGTTTTTATTTAATTTAAAGCACCTCATGCTTTGTTTACTGCGAACTAGGAAGTACAATAACAGGAACGTAAGTCTAAAAGTTTTCACTTGATAATAAAAAAGTTATTATCAAGTGAAAACTTTTGTAAATATGTGTTGTTAAATGTAGCTAAATACTTTTACAATTATAATCCTCGTCCGCATTTCAGAACCGCTCCCTTCCACTGACCTCCATCTTTGGATTATATAAGTGATTACAGTAAGTAATGAGCGTAATTAGTTCAGTTACGTAACTGAGGTTGTCCTTATGGAGTTTCGAATCAACATAATATGTTGATTCGAACATAACACTAACTAAATGTTATATTATAACATTTAGTTAGTGTCCGAATACATTTTTTGCGTTCTGTGTTGATATAGTGAAAATACTAATGAATAAAATAAAATGATAGATAAAACACTTTTTTTTTTTTTTTTGAACACTTATATTGTCTAATTCCACAAACATAATGTTTGTGGAATTAGACAATATAAGTGTTCAAAAAAAAAAAAGTGTTTTATCTATCATTTTATTCTATTATTTAGATAAGTAATACAGTTGTATCGATCCAACTACATATTTTATTTTTACCGGGGATAGAATTAGGTTTCCCTATTTAAACATAGATCTTTTTTGTTTTCATGCATTTTTTATTTTCAATTTGGGACCCTTATCGACAAAATGTGAAAACTCGACATTTTTGTCGGACAGAAACCTGTGACCTGTGGCTATGAGGTGGTCTTTGTAGTCGGAAACTCTACTAGACCTGGGGAAATGTTCCTTCATTCTCATAGATATCTTTCGACCAGACTGGCCGAAATAGGAAGCTCTGCATTTGCAGGTAATTCGGTAGAGGAGTGGGGTACTCCTACTATCTGGAAACTTGATACTCTTTTGAATAAACCACACAAATTTCCAAAGCTAATATTCCATAAATAATTCTTCCGAGTTCATAAATAAATTTAACTCTGTTAAAGTTCCTAATGGAGTATCCTTGTGTCGCCTGATGTATCAAATTTATTTACGAACGTACCGGACAATGAATGTTGCATGATTATTGAGGAGTTCCTCCAAAATTAAAAAATTAACTCTTTCTTAACAAATCATCTCATTGAGTTAACTACATTTTGTTTATCCAATAATTATTTCAAATTAAACAAACGTTTTTATCTAATGGAGGGGTTCCCTATTTGTTCCTCAATATTCCCCTTATGTGCTGAGATAGATCGTAAATTCTAGTCTAACTTTTGGTTTATGTACCTTCAGTTTCACCATCTGAAGATGGCAAATTACCGAAACTAGTTGTGGTAAAAATAAAATATTTAGTTGGATTGATATATCTGTATTACGTATTTACCAAGTAAGTCCACTATATAACAATTAGTGTCAATGCATTATCTACATCGGCAGTGATAAGACTGAACATTATTATGTGTCGATTTGGGGTGTTGGATCATCGCATAAAACTATGTGTCAATACATTCTTTATATGGGCAGTGATTTGGTATTTTTAGTTAAGCCCCCAATCTATAGAAACACAACGCTTACACACATCATAAAAGTTAGTAGGTTGCAAAGAGGAACCTCATATAACACATTTCTTTAACCTAGCGGTACCCTCAGCAATTACTATAAAATGAAAAATTTCATTAGATAAGCCCTAGGGAAGGGGGGAGTATTGATGTAATGAAGAGATGTGTGAGAGGGTGGTTATTAGAGGGGCGAGTCTGTGTTTAGTGAGAGACGTGAGAGCACGCGGGGCGCGGCTCCAGTCTGGGGGTCACCACCCAGACCATGCAAGATACAAGCCCTCCATCTCAGCCACGGATTTAGGCTTAGGCCCGCGAGGCTCGAGCCTAGGGCGCCAAAATGTGAAGGGTGACTAAAAATTAAAATGTTAATAGCTTGAATGAGATAGAAGCATCATAAAGTATCATCTCAATTTCTCCAGCTTTAAGTGCATTCAATGTTTATATGTTTACTTACAACAGCCACCCGAACACAGAAACTCGAGGCCGCACCATGGGACGAGACACTTGTTTTCGTGGACATGGACATAGAGCATATAAGACGTCAGAATAACTTGATATTACATGAAAAAAAGTGTATATATATTTTTTTGTTTTCAGTGAACACTCATCATATTAATGTCCTCATTTCACTAATCTTCCTCTTTTATGAGAAATCCTGGGCCATCTATACATCATCTGTATATCATCTGTACATCTTCTGTACAAACAGCAAAGAATCATCTTCTATCTCCTTCAGGAAGTTCTACCAAGTCTGTCGAAAACTCTTCTCTTGATTTTCAAAAACAAGAGGAACTTTGAGCAGTCTCCGAGTTTCTGGTAACAAAGGCTAATGTGTTGAATTATGGGAACTTGGACGTCTCAAATTAAAAATTAGTGGGTCAGAACTAATTAGGAGATTCTAGGAGGAGAAGAATATCTTCGTTAGTTGAAATCTCTTCATTTTTTGACTCTAAACTCTCTTGCATGACGAAAGATTTTATTTATAACCTCCTAGGCTTTTTCCGAGAATTTCCCTAAAGGAATTATAAAGTTTTCTAATATTTTTTCTCCGTGTATCAATGAACTCAATGTTTTGGGTATATCAGTCGTGGTCATATAAATTGCATCTCCTAGTATTTTGAGTTTTAATCTAAACGTCTGTACATTTTAACGGTATTGTTTTTGTTTACTTATTTTGATGGCAACTGCTTCCGGCAGAAAAAATTTAAATTGTAAAACAATGTTTTTCCATTAAAATTTTTTTCTTTGCAAAATTAAGTTTTTTCTCCTTACATCACTAACACCCACTACATAAGAGATTTATTATTTTATGTATATTATCTGTGGACGGAATGGAATTAATTAAAACTGTGATAATGGCGGAAGGTTTGGTGGCTCCTCCCGGCTTCTTTTCTTCCCTTTGCGCTCTGTTTGAACTCTCCTTTCTCCCCTAATTCTGTATAAAAAATCTGCAGAAGGAAAGAGGATCAGAGAAGGGGCTTCGACTGAAACTGTCCAATAACTCTTTGAGGGGCAGCCATATGTAACACTGGAATCTCTAGAGGGGCGCAATTTTATTTTACATAAAATCCCAAAACGTTTTTGCTGTTCAAACCTTGTTATCGAATATATCATCGAAATATACACAAAAATATATATAATCCATCGAGAACCCAGATAAGCCCTTACCAAAAGTGGTTACTTGTGATAACCACCGCCCGATAATACAAGCCGTTTTGTTTTCTACCAGTGGTAGTAAGTAACCACGTAAATAAAATTCAGATAATGTTTCCAATAGAGGCCTTATTTTATAGATCTTATCAAAGATGTTATCAGTTCTTTTTGGCATCATTTCATTATCATTCAGATGCAGGTGGCTCAACAAAAAGCTAAATCTTTTTACTGGCATAAGGCTGGAAATAAAATGATCATGCCAGTCTGGGTTGGTACTCCAGTAATCTCTGTAGCTTGCGAGGTGTTTGATCCCCATAATCAGGTTGATACCTAGAAATATTTTGATTTCCTCTACAGTGGTGGGAGTAAAACTTTGTTTACCGGGTCCCTGATCGGCTAAACCACCATCTTTACGCTTCTTATTGTGCATCTCCTGGGAGCAATATAAATTTGTCTGAAATATAATGTGTTCAAGAAGGTCCTCTGGGAAAACAGTTTGTAAGGAGTGGGGTCTACCATATCATTTATTTTTGAGGTTACTCCTCCTTCGGATAAATATTCTTGTTGGCCTGAATTGTACTCACATTATTTTTTTTATCCCATTAAGGTAGAGGTACTGGAGGAAGGGATTGTACTCCTTGTATAGTAGTTTTAGTTTTACTGTTATTTATTTCAGAAGTATTGCTTGGTGATGGGCCACTGCCTGAAGAAGCGATTATATTATTTCATCTTTTAAGTATTTATTTAACAAATTTTAAATAATTAAAACTGAGTTATAAGATAAATTATTAACAACATAACTATTTCCACAACAACAGAGAAAAAAAGTAAAGAAACCAGAATAACAGGTGTGTACATCACACCAAACGGGCGCTGGTTAGCGTTGATAACCACTTAATATTTACAAGAATAATATATTTACCATTATATTTTTACTTATATAGTATTTTTATAAAGTTGTGAACAATATTTCCTAACTGTTATTTTCAAAACTTTTTAAAAAATTTAATAAAAACAATCAAAACATAAGTTATCAAAATTAACAATGGGAAAGGAAGAACTGTGAGACATTTTTTTTTTTTACCTGTTCAAATGCAAAACATGAGATAAACGACTAGTGGTATCTAGCGGATATTCTTTAACGAAATATGATCATCAGCGCTCTTCCCTGTACACGATCAAGTCAGGAAACGATAAAACACTGATGGTTAGAGGCGCTAACCATCGCCCCGCTAGATAAATACTCTGGTGGTTACCGGCGGTAATGAATGTTATAACACAAAATGTAGTTATAGCATTCAGAAGTAAGTCAACTTTTGATTTTTAGCAGAAACGGTCGAAAATTCAATTGATTAATTCATGCTAGCGAATTACATTGCCGCGGACCGACGATTTTTTATAATAAAAAATGGCTCTCCTTTCAGGTCAAAACAAACACGTTTTGTTCAGTGTCTGGCTTTGCCCTACATCTGACATGAATTTCACGCCCAACTCAAGAACCACAGAACGGATTTGTATGAAACAAGGGAAGAGGCATTTAGATGGTTCTATTTAAAATTTTGGAAAATCAGTTAATAACCAAAAAAGTTAACCTTCGACTATTTGAAAACTAATTTTTTGTCGAAAAGTACCTAACATAAAATTTGTAATGACAAAAGAGTTTTTGCTCAACAAAATACAACTAATGGTATTAACAGCTGCACATTATCTAAAGGTGGGCTTACCTAGGTAGTGAGAAACTTACTTCCCAGATTTGTTTTTTCTTGAAATTAGAAAAAGGCCATCTTTGGGACGCTGTACCTCCATCTTTGGGACGCTATATCTCCATCTTTGGGACGCTGTATCTCCATCTTTGGGGCGCTATATCTCCATCTTTGGGACGCTGTATCTCCATCTTTGGGACGCTATATCTCCATCTTTGGGACGCTATATCTCCATCTTTGGGACGCTGTATCTCCATCCGGTTTGGTCCGACTTTAAAATTAGCATCAATAGTCTTTGACATACGAAAATAATAAATAAATAAATTTGAGACTTTCCAACCTCCTTTATCCATATTCGGCGGTCTGCAGTTTTTATAAAAATGATTCATGTCCTTCATTAAGCAGATCCTAGTTTCATAACTGATAGCCTTAACGTTTTATTCACGAGACTTCAGAATCATAGCAATATACGTTTATTGTGAATTAGCTTTTTTTCGTTGATCCAGAAATATGGCGGCAGGACAAAAAATCTTTAAAATACTTCTTTCTGAAGAAAGGGTAATATTTGCAGAATATACGTAAAATTCAGGGGAAATAAAAATGTAATTTATTACCTCAAAGGACTTATTCGGATTTATTTGATTTGTGTAAGATTTAGTGGCACTAAAAGAAGAAACCGCTCTTAAAGGAATAGAGTGGGGGGTCTACTGAATTTAACTGCCCCGAACTCTGAGGTTTACCTACAAAAACTTACTTTAATCTGAGATTCTTGTATTTAGTTTATTTGTATACTGAATACGTCTTTCAAATCTACTCCTCGGATTAAATACTGATGGTATTCCAGTCTGCTTTGTAAAAATTCAATTTTTCAGACGGATGTTATAAAAAAAAAAAAAGAACACACATCATTTACTTGTCAATGTTTGCACTGTATTGATCAATAGTTACACGACTGGAGTTCCGTCTCTTCTCTATCTAGTGTGTACTATTCAAAATGCCTCTAGAGCAAACATGAGGCAGCAGCACAAATGTGGTCTTAAATAAAGAACTTACGTCACATTAACAAACAAAATAATTTTAAAAACCCGTTCAAAAGAGATTATGTTTGCATAAAGGATCCCCATAGGAAACAAAACAATTAAAAATACTACGATAGAGATTACTGCAGCCCTAATATGTAGGTATAGTTTACACAATACAAATGGTTTTTAATTTTAAAAAAATATGAAGAACTCTAGACAAAAAGTTGTTTCCAACAATAGATAATGCGTAAAGGTGGTCTTGTTTCCAAAAATTATCGACACTAACTTGGTTTATGTAAAAATCCAGACTTCGGGACTAATGACGACGCAACGTGGTTACATCATTAAAATTAATTTTATCCATCACATAAGTAACAATAGATAATTAATCCTCTTTCAACTTCATGTCGAGGGCGCCGGTAGCTCAGTGGTATGCGTGCTTGACTTCTGAGCTCAAGGTCGTGGGTTCGTAGCCCGACCGAGGCCCTTAGTTTATTTTATCTGGGAGGTAAAATAAACTTAAGCACGCCGTCCTTCGGATGGGACGTTAAGCGATGGTCCCGAGCCTGTACGATGTCAGGTACTCGTTAAAGACCCCTACCCTAGATGAATAAAAAATTTAGGGTAGGCAAAATTTAGGACTCCCACAGTAGAGTCGGGCTCATGTCCACCAGAGTGACGAAAGAGCGCTCTGGTAGTAGGCGATATGACCTCGTAGTTAAAGCCCGGGCATGAGTCATAAAACCTAACCTAACCTAACCTAACTTCATGTTGGGGGGAAATTTGTTGTTCTTTCCTGGATTCCCAGCCATATCGGTATTTTCGGTAACGAGAAAGCAGACAGAGGAACCATAGCAGCAGTAGCAACAAGGTGCCAGCAACAGGTCCCTGACCGACCGTAGCAAGGGACAGATCTGCAGTGGTTAGCCGGTGGTGTTTTGAGAGGACGCGACAAGACACTCAACTTCGGCGACTGAGACCTCACCTCCGGCCTTCTGTTTTCCTACAGGAGCTGTCCAGGCGGGAGAAGGTCACTCTGACCAGACTTGCCATCGGTCATACAAGACTCACTCATGGCCACCTCCTGGTTAAAGGAGAACAACCCCGATGCCGATGCTTTAACAGTGCGGCATTTAATAGAGGATTGCGATGCGCTGACAAACTAACAAGAACCTGCAGATATACCTGCGAACCTCGAGATTTTCCAAAAGAACTCTCCGCACTTCAGAAATCTTCTACGATTCTTGAGAGACGCAAAAATGTCCAATGATCTCTAAAATGTGTTGACCCAAGCTTATGTTGCTCGCTCCACCTTTGTGGTGATGATACTGAGACGAGATGAGCTGGGCTGTCCACTCTCTGATAGAGAGCTCTGGGCCTGCCCACCTCACTCGGTGTCTCTTGAGACAGGAAAGCTAATGGCCAATAGTACCGATGCGTTAAAAAGGAAAAAACACACATAATAATAGTTATTATGAATTCTAAGTTAATAAACCAAACAGTAGGTATGTATAATATTTGAAACTTCATGGTCATATCGCCTACTACCAGAGCTCTGTTTCGTCGCTCTCGTGGACATGAGCTTCTCTCTAATCTGGGAGTCTTAAATTTTGCCTACCCTAAATTTTTATTTTCCTACGGTAGGGGTGTTTAACAAGTACCTGACATCATACAGACTCGGGACCATCGCTTAACGTCCCATTCGAAGGACCCGAGATCTTGAACTCAGTAAGCAAGCACGCCTCTTTTTCTCATTGCTGTCACAGCTGTACAGAGGGATATTACGGAAGCCATTTATAATAGATGTGACATAGACACTTTATGGACGGAACATGATGTGTAGTTAGTTATTGTGACGTACACATATCCCAACTTATCTGCATCCCCTTCCTTTCTGACCTATGACGTATCACTTATGTTTTTTCATTTGCATTGCATGTCATTTGAGGTGTTACGGCAAACGCAGTCCCGTGATGAGCAGCAGAAAAGAAGGATGTGTACTTTTGTATCTGAAGGATGTGGGCAACAATAGTCACATGAGTGTTTGGTCTTTTTTATTATATTAGGTACTTTTAAAATTCTTTCATTGTGTTTAATGTTACAATGTTCTCAGACCATCACTAAACATAAGTTAATTAAACGAATTGTTGATAACAAATGTAGTCATTAACAATTTATTCTGATTTACATAGTTGAACCTCAGTTAGATGAATGTTAAGTGAAATTTAATATTTAATGAAGGTGCATGACATTCACTTTTTGTTTATTTAAAGAAACAAAGTTATGTTTACATCCTTGTTTATAACTGTATTAATAGGATAGCATTAATAAGACAAAACAAAAAGTAAAATATTCAATTAATGGGTGTTGTAAAGGGGAACAACTCAATAAAGAATACTTAGTTAGATATTGTGACCGGGCTTTAACTTTGAGGTCATATCGCCTACTACCAGAGCTCACTTTGGTCGTACTATACTCGCGGAGTCCCGCATGTGGCCTACCCACGTTTATTCTTCTAGGGTTGGGGTCTTTAACGAGTACCTGCCATTGCACAGACTCTGGACCATCGCTTAAGGTCCATCCGAAGAACGGCGTGCTCAAGGTTTTTTCACCTCTCAGGTAAAAACTTGAGGGCCCCTCGGCCGGGTTTCGAACTCGCGATCTTGAGCTCAGTAGACAAGCACGCTACCACTGAACTACCGGCGCCCTCCCCAATAAAAATATATACAAATTATAGAATGATTTCTCTGGAGGGGGTTTAAAAAAAAAACACTTTATTAAACCAAACTCACAAGACTTATATTCTCTAAGTATAGTTAGTATAGGGTCTACACACTCCAGGAGCCAGGGATGGACTGCTGGACTATCGGGGTAAGGCTGCTTAGAAAGCTAAGGAAACAATAACAGTTCTGAGGATAGGGAGGGGGAGAGAGAGGGGGAAGAATGTGATGAGGTGTACAGAAATAGGTTACATAACTTACATACGAATGCCCGATCACATAACTTACATACGTATGCCCGATCACATAACTTACATACGTATGCCCGATCACATAACTTACATACGTATGCCCGATCACATAACTTACATACGTATGCCCGATCACATAACTTACATACGTATGCCCGATCACATAACTTACTTACGTATGCCCGATCACATAACTTCCCCTTTACTTCGTATAGCTGTGGAAGTAAAAACTGGAAAAATTTGTTTTGGTTGGAAAGAGAAGGCTCTGGAACGAGAAAATAGCATTCTCAACCAAGCCCTAGATTTACCGTTAGTTGGCAGTTAAATAATCCCACAGTTAGGCATAAGACACACCAAAAGAAAAGAAAATCACAGCTGAAGCAAAGCTTCGAATGATATAAAAACAATGGGACTGGAGAAACCTTAATACGATAAAACAATATTTCACAGGATGTCAAATATAAGTTAGTCTGACCTCTCACAGATTTTTATTGGTAGTAATAGCTAGCCGGCTTTCGAGGTTTCCCTCATCATCAGGCAGTCTACAAAAGAACCATCCTTAATATAATATGTAATATAAATAGCAAAGATAAATAATTAAATTGAAAACACAATTTTTGATTAAACATACCTGATAAAAAATTAAAAATTTTGAATAAAACTAAATAATATAATAAAAATAAATAAATAACAATCTAAAACATTAACAATTTAAAATATCATGGTTGGGGACAGACGAGTTATCCCTGTCCACCATCTGAGTCACAACTGGGAGAACGGTGTACGTGAGACTGGACAAATCTCCCATCCCCTCTCTAGAGTTGAGGAGGGGGGACTCTCTCTTCCTCCTTTCCAATTTGATTTCTATACTTTCCAATGTATCCATCTTTCTACTTTTTTAGCAGTAACGAGACTGAACCGGCCTCATGTTCTGGAGGTGTTGGAAAAATTCAGAGTCGCCCCTCCTCAAATGTTCCCTCACTCTAGTCCTCAGCTTCCGGCCTGTCTGCCCAAGATAAAAACGTTCACAGTCTTTACAATTAATCCTGTACACGCCGGATTTGTCAGGGAGGTCCACACGATCTTTGGTTTTTGAGAACATCCCCTTAAGAGAAGTCCTACTTTTGAAACCCACATTCACATCATCTCTATTTATTACCCGAGATAATTTCTCAGAGAGTCTGGGGAGGTACGGCAGAACACACCAGCCACCCCCGTCATCCCTCTCCTTAGTTTGGCTACACCCTCCGTACACTGAAGTTACCATTTTCTCCTCCGTCTTTCTTTTCAATATACGGTCTACCAGGTCGGTTGTGTAACCATTAACGACGGCGAGGTGTCTGATGTGCTCCAACTCTCTTTCGTAGGAGTCACGGGAAACAGGGAGTTTGAGTAGTCTGTCTATGAAAGAATGAAAGGCTGCATGTTTATGTTTTGTGTGATGAGATGAACTGTTTGGTATTAATGTTTCTGTTCTGGTGGGTTTCCTGTAAATGTCGAAGGTGTAGCTCTTGTCCTGTTTTGTGATTTGACAAAACAATAGACCCTTATCAGAAAGTATGATAACAAAAGAGAGCAACGAATAGAGCCCATAGCTGGAGTAGTTCCAGGGAATCTCAAATATTCACTCCTCTTATCGCCAATAATATAACCCTCCAGTTTCTGTGTAATATGTTATATGTGTACATATAAATTAATATGTTATATATATGAACAATAAAGTCTTGAAAACATTAAAAATAAAATGTTGTACAAAAAATACACATTTTTTGTACAACATTTTATTTTTAATGTTTTCCATGTTTTTAAGACTTTATTGTTCAAGAGGGACAGAGAAAAACCCGTGGGGACAGTTTGGATTGTAAAATTGTTGAACTTCACTTAGTATTTGTTAAGTTGTGGCTCAAGATGGTAGCAATACCCAAAGTATTCCCATATTTTATATAGGTATGTATATATATTTTGTGAAATAGACAATATTTTAAAAACATACATTTCTCTTAATTTTTTTGAAGTTAAGTTATTTACTTTCCAGAAATAATTTGATGACTTTACGAGAGATGTCAAAATTTCAAAGAGAAAAGTTATCGGGAATAATTCATTTGGAGTGACTTTTATTGGGGCTGTTATTGGGTGGATGCGATTTGTAACCATCGGACGCGGCCAAGCCAAGCAGTTTAACTGGAATATTAAAGATAAGGTCGTAAAAATAAACATGGCTGTCGTTTAAACGTAGAACATTGTTGGCGATATTTATGTAATGACCCCCCCCCCCCCCCCCCCCTGCACAATTTAAATAAGAAAACTCGTAAAATTACAAATAGCATTCTTACTGATACTAATACCATGTACTTGGTATTCTGACATTCTTCTGGGAGTGTCATTCTCCAAAAGATGGACTTTTTTTTTGTTTTCTAAATAAATTTTATATCTTCTTTACATATTCATGAATGTTAAAGTGATAAAAAAATATACTAGTTAACATATTCATCAGCTGTTATGCCCTGAATTATCTTATTAGCTGATTGTCCACGCTAAATCTCAATAATTTTGAAAATGTAGCTTTTATTTAAGTAAAAAATGAAAAATAATGGGATATATGGGAGCTTGGTCAAAACACGTAACTGGGGTGGGAACCTACTTCCGTGGAAGCTAGTTGAAGAAGAAATATGAAACTAAACTAGACATGTATAGTGCACCCTCTAGATGGGAGATGAGTACACTAATTTAATTAGTTTAGCCAAAAGTCAATAGGTAACTCACAGCAAATCGAACTAAAAGGCCGCAATAAGTGTTTTTAGAGTACACCCAAATTTTATGAAAATGCTGAGTCTACATCTGGTCCTTTGATCTACGAACGTGAGGCTACCCGCCGACTCCAAAAACAAAGTTTCCGCGCTACGTGGTTTCAGACATGGACTTGGGTACACGTTTCAAGACTATAATCCGGGCCCACACTTCCAGACCTTGACAAGTCTAAGCAAGGTTTGAACTCTCGATACGGATCTAGAGCACTCAAATGAGGTAAGAATCCACCAATAAAGAAATTAAAACCTTAGAGGGAAAGCGGAAACATACGAATGAGGCTTTTTCACGAGCTTCCCTTAAAAGTGAAAGCGTGCAAAACTATTAGCGCTCACGGTTCTCGCTTTTGAAAGTCCTGCGATCTTCAAATTTGAGTCAAAACCCGACTCACACATAAGTTTCCGGGCTCTCTCAAAACTTTCGTTCTCTTTATTTGGTGTACCATACCTTCCTTCTGTTTTTCCTTCTTTGAGGGTTCTCAGATCTCCTAATTTGAGGCTACACCCAGGAAGTTTGGAGACTGGGTGTAGCCCTAAATTCAGAGTTCGAAGGACCCACAAAAGAGCAAAAACCAAGATAATTTCTAGTAAATAAAGATTTCGAAGGTTTCGAAGGAGAGCAGAAGCTCGGTGTAGCTTCTTTAGCCTGTAAAAAGACATCAATACAAGAATATCAGTAGAACGGCTTCAACCAGATACGATGAAAGTAAATCTTAACCCTGGAGTGGTCGCGTTACCAATAGTTACTTGATTAGTCACGGGTTGACAGCTGTCACCCAGTCTTTTTTCTTGTTTTTTGTATTTGAACTTTTTGGTACCTAAGTTTTATGAATAGTAAATGGATTTATATAAAGAAACATTTAAGAAATACATTTTTATTAATAAGATATGACATTAAAATAGGATATGACATTAAAATAATGAAAAATAAAAATTTAGAAACAATCATCACAAATATTTTTTAAATGGTCAGTGCACATCCACTTATTGCATTTATCACACCATTTTCTCGTGGTTGTATCCCTTTGACGTCCACAAGCAAAGCAACGACCGCGAGAGCCTTCTCGTCCAATTGTTGATGATGCATCTGTTTGCTGAATGCCTAATAGTACCCTTGCCCTTCGCCTTAGTTCAATCGGGATTTGTGATACTGTTTCTCGATACTGAATTCGTCTATTGACCAAGTGCAAGCCAAATCAATCAAAAATTCATTTCTTCGTATTTTTTTTTTATTGCATGTTAATATAATTGCTGCATTTAGTCCAGAAATATTTAATAAATTAAAGAAATGCACTAAAGTCCATCTTCGGTTAAGTAAGTCGACACCAATTTTAGTTCGATTGTAACATGTAATCATTTCCGGTTTTCTTTGACTTCCGGTATCTTCGTCAATGTTATTATCATGATGTAGTGTCGATATAATGAATACAGCTTTGTTCTTTTTTTGACAATATGACACAAGAAATATTTTATCTTGAAATCCAAATAGTGATGAGAAAGGTTGACGCTGTTTATTTGGCAAAAACTCTTTTGGAATTTCTGATTTGTTTTTTCTAAGCATGCCGACATAAGTTAGTCCCATTGTATCTAGAAGTTTTACGACAAGTGGGTAACTGCTAAACCAGTTATCAGCTGTCAGGTTTCTATGTGAACCCTTGACAGGTTTCTATGTGAACCCTTGACAGGTTCTACCAATCTGAGAACAACATCTGATGAGGAATTGCTATGCTTGAAAGGACCCTGTTTTTGGGTCCCGATGTACGGTTCTAAATTCAACGTGTAGGCCAATTTTTGCGTCCACAAGAGCAAAAGTCTTCAAACCATATTTTGATGGTTTCGATGGTATATCGATATTGTCTAAAAGAGCATTTTCCACGGAAGGACAGAAGTTGTTCGTCCACTGTTAGGTATTCATTTGGAATAAAAAGTTTTGAGAAATTATTGTTTATTATTTCAAATATTATTCCTATTTCCCGTCGAGGAGCCCTGTCTCTCACATCATCAAAACGAAGGCACCTAACGAGGAATCTAAATCTGCTCTCCGTCATTGACAAATAACACAATTCTAGCCCATTTCCCTTAGAATTATCCCAGAATTTGTAAACATTTGTTCGTGAGGCTTTGTAAGTTCCCAAAAAAAAAGTAAGCCGAATAAGGCCCTTAGTTCTACTTCATTGGTGTATCTGGCGTCTCTGTCTCTTTGGTATTTATTTTTTTGTGTGTCAATATAAACATTAGTAGAAGTAACGGGAGATGTAGGATGATGTTTTCTTTTCTTGTTCTGACATTTTTCTTAGGTGGGCAAATGTTCCACTTTGTCTTTCCATCTCTCCTCAGATAAAAATTATTCGTATTATTATTCTCACCTTCATCATTATCGTCTTCATCAGCAGACTGATCTGTCTCTGTATCGTGATCACTCTCTTGTATGTGATCACTCTCACCAGAATCAGATTCCTCGACATCACCTTCATCAGAAGAATTTTCTTCAGCCACTCTTCCCAAACGTTAGGGTCTGATGAGAATTCAGTTCTTCTTTTCTTCAACTCTGACATATTGACCTAAAATAAGAATAAATACAAAAATAAATAAAATCAGAGAACTAAAAAAATATTAAGTAAAATCTACTATAAAAATAAAAAATGATGTCTTGGGTAAGCCAAGAAAAGTATACGGAAGAGTAACTTATTTAAAAAAAAAATAAAACAAGAAAATAAAATGTTGTACGGAAATAAAGACTTCCCTTAAATAGTGAAGAGAAAAGTCGCGTGGGGGACAGTTGTCAACCAGCACAATACAAGTTACCTGTTCAGGGTGTAGAATGACACATTAATACAGCAATGAGAAAGATAGGCTTCAACTAGATGGTCTACCGTAAGTAAAGATGGTTATGGTCTACCGTAAGTAAAGATGAAAATATGTTCTGGTTCGTTCTAACCAAAATAGCCGAAGAAGAAATATAAAATACAGGTGGTCCTTGTAGCACCGATTTTTCATATTTTCTGAAAAAAACATTAATTGAACGTCAATCAGTAGAGAGGTTCTAGAACTTGTCAGTAGAGAGATTCTAGAACATGTCAGTAGAGAGGTTCTAGAACATGTCAGTAGAGAGGTTCTAGAACATGTCAGTAGAGAGGTTCTAGAACATGTCAGTAGAGAGGTTCTAGAACATGTCAGTAGAGAGGTTCTAGAACTTGTCAGTAGAGAGGTTCTAGATCTTGTCAGTAGAGAGGTTCTAGAACATGTCAGTAGAGAGGTTCTAGAACATGTCAGTAGAGAGGTTCTAGAACATGTCAGTAGAGAGGTTCTAGATCATGTCAGTAGAGAGGTTCTAGAACATGTCAGTAGAGAGGTTCTAGAACATGTCAGTAGAGATGTTCTAGAACATGTCAGTAGAGAGGTTCTGGAACATGTCAGTAGAGATGTTCTAGAACATGTCAGTAGAGAGGTTCTAGAACATGTCAGTAGAGATGTTCTAGAATGTCAGTAGAGATGTTCTAGAATGTCAGTAGAGATGTTCTAGAACATGTCAGTAGAGAGGTTCTAGAACATGTCAGTAGAGATGTTCTAGAACATGTCAGTAGAGAGGTTCTAGAGACGTTGATAGTCCATGACTAGAGCTAGTAGACGGTTACTCGTTTTTTTTTTCTGTAAATAAATATATTTTTATTATAATTAAAGGGTAGATCGATTTTTTTTTATAATGCTTCTCTTTTTATAATGCCCCTTAAAATTTTTAATAAAAATGTTATGTATTAACAATTAAATTTTTTAAATGAAAATGTTATGATTAACATAACATTTGTTATTAAACATTTTAAGGGGCATTATAAAAAGAGAGGCATTATAAAAAAAAATCGATCTACCCTTTAACTCTGTTTGTGGATGTAAACAAAACATTTTTTTCAAAACCAAAATAGGATAATTTCTGAGGCTTTGAGAAGGGGGATAAGTGTCTCTATTGTCTGTCTCTCTCGCAAACTCGGCGTCCCATTTAGCGTTAACAACATTACCTCTGTGGTGAGAGATTATAAAAAAACACTTTTTGGAGGATTATGTAGCAGCGCTGTCTGGTGGTGAGTGTCAACTATGTACTTCTGTAGACCAACTGGTATATCTCTTAACTTAGTCTTATCTGGGATGATTGTTGGTTAATTTTTCGGAATGTCTTCCATTGATGCGCAGCTTGATTTTACAATATATCTCACATTGTGTTCAGTCGCGAAGAATGGACATGAAAACATCCCGAAATATTGTCAAAGCAAGCTGAACAGTTGTCTATAGTATTGGGACATCCGGGCACCACAGCTAGTTGATAACAATTTCATCGCTATTGATTAACCTTTATTAGTCATGTTATAAGATATTAAGAAAGGCATTGGTCTTTTATAAATTGACCAAAAATAGGGCCAGGGTAGTTGGGTGGGGTATCCCTCTTCCAACCCCTTGATGGTTGATGGTGGGAACACAACGAAGGAGGGGGGTCTTTATCTAAATTAAAATGCAGGAGAAGCGTGAGAGATGGATCGTGAAGGCGCACGCCCTGCCCTCAGCCTCTTGTATGTAACCGCACCGTCCGAGTCTCAATCCCCTTTTTTTGTTCTAAACCCTCGTATGTGCTGCTGTGGAGCCTTCCTAAATGAAACAAAGCTTTTCGAAGACATCTTTTCAGGATTTGGTTGGGTACCTCAATTCTAACCAATTCAACTCCATTTGGTTGGCTACCTCAATACTAACCAATTCAACTCCGTTTGACTAAAAGTATTTTATAGTTAACAGATAGGCAAAAGGAAAATCTAATATGGTGTCTATTTTACCAACAAAACCCTAAACAATATAGAGAATTGATGACTGGTCAATCCCATTGAAGGGTTTCACGTTCTACCATTGCATTGATGTATTAACTAGGTGTGCAATGCATTCTGCTGTTTGCAAAAACTGAGCAGTCAGTCTAATTTATTGAATCATACTGTTAATGTGGTCGGTTAACATACAAGTAGTGCATTTAAAATGGGGCATATGAACCGGTTAGTGATCACTGGATATGGAACCGTAGGGTTTTCAAGTTTGCGCACTTTTCCCGGAACTTTTTCTCGGTGTTTAACGTGAACATCTGTTCGACCAAACGACACAATTTCTAAATGAGAGAATTTTGGCTCTCAATTGATTTCAATGGGGATTTCGTTTTTCGGTGATTATTCCTCCATGGTATGTTCGATTTTAGATTTTGTTAGTAGTAAACCATCGTCACCGTGTCCACTACCATCGTGGCAAATTTCAATGTGATCGGTAAAGGGGTTTAGGAGGAGTACAAGTACAACGAAATACATGAGGCGCCTAAGAAAGAGATTCGTAAACTGAGCTCAATTAATACGCATTTAATAGTTATAATATTCTGAAAAATAGTTTCGACAAGAGTGTATTAAGTAATGACGTTTCGACGATTTCATGGTTTCGAATCTCGTTCACCGCAGGTATGCATTATGACTGAATGGTAACAGACGAGAAGACGGTACTTCGTAGTCACACTGTTAACACTCTGGAGGTATAGACTACATTTTATTGCTACGAACCTCACTGTGCACCGTGTACTCATATAATAAAAGATTACATTATAATGTAATAAAATAATATTGTATTACATACAATACTGTAAATTCCACAACATTTCAGTTTATTTCTAAAAACCTTTTACAAACACGTTCATCTTATCCAAACATCAGCGCAATACTGAAGATAGCATAGTACCCACGCTTGGCTGGCCATAGTCAACCAAGCCTATCTTTATTAAAAACAAAATTACATTATAATGATAGCTTAAATGTATTACAAAATACAATATTGAAATGCAGAGTGATCCTACACATATTATTAAAAAAATATGGTACAAGTTGTTTTCTAGTAGGGGAGACGATGTGGCGCGCTCGCTCCTTTCATCCCATTTATGCCTCATAGAGCTAAATCGAGAGGGGGGTTCGGAGCCCAAAATACTAAATAAGTGCTAGTTGACGGTTGATCGGATGTTCATGAAATTTCTCATGTAGCATCCTTATGAACCAGTTCGAAACCTGGTGACTATGTGACGTCTCAAAATTTCGAACGGGAGGGAGAGTTGTAGGAGGCTTAAGATGAGTGCTAGCTAGCCTTCTACTGTGAACTTTCCAGGTAAACGTGCATTATAATAATATCATTTCCATTTTGAGGAGGAGGAGGAGGGGAGAGAAGAAAAGCTTAAGCTGATGATTAATCATTAAAAAGCAATATATATTTATAAGTCGAATTCGGGTTTAGAAATAACAGCAATAATAATAATAATATCTAATTGTGTGTCAATATAAACATTAGTAGAAGTAACAATAATTTTATATACATTATCGTCTATAAAAAGATCGAGTAATTCAATTGGGGAAGTAATTTTTGATGCTTCCCTTTTAAGCCCCAGGAGATGTAGGATGATGTTTTCTTTTCTTGTTCTGACATTTTTCTTAGGTGGGCAAATGTTCCACTTTGTCTTTCCATCTCTCCTCAGATAAAAATTATTAGTATTATTATTCTCACCTTCATCATTATCGTCTTCATCAGCAGACTGATCTGTCTCTGTATCGTGATCACTCTCTTGTATGTGATCACTCTCACCAGAATCAGATTCCTCGACATCACCTTCATCAGAAGAATTTTCTTCAGCCACTCTTCCCAAACGTTAGGGTCTGATGAGAATTCAGTTCTTCTTTTCTTCAACTCTGACATATTGACCTAAAATAAGAATAAATACAAAAATAAATAAAATCAGAGAACTAAAAAAATATTAAGTAAAATCTACTATAAAAATAAAAAATGATGTCTTGGGTAAGCCAAGAAAAGTATACGGAAGAGTAACTTATTTAAAAAAAAAATAAAACAAGAAAATAAAATGTTGTACGGAAATAAAGACTTCCCTTAAATAGTGAAGAGAAAAGTCGCGTGGGGGACAGTTGTCAACCAGCACAATACAAGTTACCTGTTCAGGGTGTAGAATGACACATTAATACAGCAATGAGGAAGATAGGCTTCAACTAGATACGATATGGTCTACCGTAAGTAAAGATGAAAATATGTTCTGGTTCGTTTTAACCAAAATAGCCGAAGAAGAAATATAAAATACAGGTGGTCCTTGTAGCACCGATTTTTCATATTTTCTGAAAAAAATATTAATTGAACGTCAGTCAGTAGAGAGGTTCTAGAACTTGTCAGTAGAGAGGTTCTAGAACATGTCAGTAGAGAGGTTCTAGAACATGTCAGTAGAGATGTTCTAGAACATGTCAGTAGAGAGGTTCTAGAACATGTCAGTAGAGATGTTCTAGAACATGTCAGTAGAGAGGTTCTAGAACATGTCAGTAGAGATGTTCTAGAATGTCAGTAGAGATGTTCTAGAATGTCAGTAGAGATGTTCTAGAACATGTCAGTAGAGAGGTTCTAGAACATGTCAGTAGAGATGTTCTAGAATGTCAGTAGAGATGTTCTAGAATGTCAGTAGAGATGTTCTAGAACATGTCAGTAGAGAGGTTCTAGAACATGTCAGTAGAGAGGTTCTAGAACTTGTCAGTAGAGAGGTTCTAGAACATGTCAGTAGAGAGGTTCTAGAACATGTCAGTAGAGATGTTCTAGAACATGTCAGTAGAGAGGTTCTAGAACATGTCAGTAGAGATGTTCTAGAATGTCAGTAGAGATGTTCTAGAAAATGTCAGTAGAGAGGTTCTAGAGACGTTGATAGTCCATGACTAGAGCTAGTAGACGGTTACTCGTTTTTTTTTTCTGTAAATAAATATATTTTTATTAGAATTAAAGGGTAGATCGATTTTTTTTTATAATGCTTCTCTTTTTATAATGCCCCTTAAAATTTTTAATAAAAATGTTATGTATTAACTATTAAATTTTTTAAATAAAAATGTTATGATTAACATAACATTTGTTATTAAACATTTTAAGGGGCATTATAAAAAGAGAGGCATTATAAAAAAAAATTGATCTACCCTTTAACTCTGTGGATGTAAACAAAACATTTTTTTCAAAACCAAAATAGGATAATTTCTGAGGCTTTGAGAAGGGGGATAAGTGTCTCTATTGTCTGTCTCTCTCGCAAACTCGGCTTCCCATTTAGCGTTAACAACATTACCTCTGTGGTGAAATATCATCAGAGCTTTTGAAGTAAATCCGACGACAAGCCCACGTCGAACCGGGCTTCAAATGCAGGTTTCGCATATGGAAGTGTACAGAACCCTAAGGAGTGAACGTATGTACCCCTATCATCTTAGTTCAGTACAGCATTTAGTACAGGGTGATGGTGAACCAAGGATGCAATTCTGTAACTGGTATCTTCGTCGTCTAGCATCCAATCATCACTAAGGTAACATCTTATGGACAGATGAGGCTACATGAATGGTATTGAACTTTGAACCCTATTCAGATCCTAATCCCTTATAGCAATTGCAGGTATTTCTTTCTTTGCCCTGCAGTTTTTTGATTATAACTTTTAAACAAAGCAATTGCGGACCTATGTTTATTGGAACTTTTTTGTTCAGAATTAAATTTACTATAAGATCCCTAAGTATCGCCCTCTCGACTTGTTACACCCTGTATAGAATAAAAAAATAGTGTTAGATGTTAAAAACATAAGTGTTTATTGAAACAATAGTTTAGCCTGTTCGAGACTATAATTAGATGATTGGAGCGTGCCGTACATTTCTAGTATTGGTAATCCACGGAACAAGATTTGTTCTTTCTCTTACATGTTCAAAGCCCGAATTAAGTCTGTTTCGAGAGATTTAACCAATCCAAAGTTATATACGATGTTTGGAACTTCTCCCTTTAGTTTTGTCTTATCCTGTTACTGTTACTGTTACATCCCCACCTAAACAAAGGGCAATTTACATATTCGGTCTAAAACTTTTCACCGAAATTTCATTTTTTTCGAGCCTCTGAATCACCGGCGATCCACTTCCACAGCTCGAATAATGAACCAAGTGTTCACCCTTCCTCTCAACTATCTACCTCTTGGACCAATTCGGCTAAACATTCATAGATGTCCTGCACAGAGGCTCCCCATAAGAAATTTCATTATATTTCCAGTTATTTTTAAGGTTTTTGAGTTAAACCCCCCCTCACCTACCTTTTCTTTAACTTATTCTGCTGAAAAATAGTGTGTGCCAACCACATGGTGTTTTGTAACATCATAAGAAATGTTTTGTCAATACATGCATTACATCAAACTAGCCAAGGTGCCCGCTGTTGCCCAGCACATACTATCTGGGATGCCCGCTGTTGCCCGGTACATACTAGCTGAAGCTGAAGTGCCAACTGTTGCCCGGTATATACTAGCTGGGTTGCCCGCTGTTGCCCGGTACATACTAGCTGGGTTGCCCGCTGTTGCCCGGTATATACTAGCTGGGATTTCCGCTAGCGAACCACTTCAATGTTTCGTTTTCTGAAGAAGGCAGGATGCGCTAAGTGGTCCACATCCTCCTATCTAGAACCAATAATGAAGAGATAAAAGCCAAGTTAGACTACATGACTCTTCTCATTCCAACATTCTTCCTCGCCCTTGTTTTATTTTATCTTAACCTTTACAGTCATAAACTACAGTGTTCTTTGGGATAAGATTTAGGGTTTGAGGAACAAGGGAATACAATTTATTTTTGGGTGGTCACAGGATTTCTTCGAACCCAAACGATATATATATATTATTTTAATGTACTTTCCAACTGAAACAGCTACCGGTTCCACGAAGAAAAAATAAAAAATAAAATAAACAATAAATTTAGATCAGCGTCAGTTTGTATTTTATATGGATGCTGAGAGAGGGGTGGGGAGGGGGATCCCCCACGGAGCTGTTGTTCAACTATAAAAGTCGTAAATTGATTGACTTCATGTTAAATTGAAATAATTCAGGATTGTTTATGATCGGTTTCTGGACTGGGCTGGGGAGAGATTGAAAATCGTGCCTTGTCCAGGATGGAGTGGGCAGCCGTCTGGAGTGGTAGGACTATCCACATCTCAGACCTCACTTTCAACAACATTTCTGCCCTGTCTAGAGATGATCCTCATCCCGTTATTTCCTCTTCGAAGTAAAGTTCCCCACTTTCTAGGACAGTATCATATCAGAGGGGTGTCAGTGTAAGGACGGTCCCGACCTTTCAGGGACAACGATCTCTGTGTATCTCAATGGAGGTGCGCCCACTACGACAGTATCATATCAGTGCGGTGTCAGTGTAAGGACGGTCCCGACCTTTCAGGGACAACGAACTCTGTGTATCTCAATGGAGGTGCGCCCACTACGACAGTATCATATTAGAGCGGTGTCAGTGTAAGGACGGTCCCGACCTTTCAGGGACAACGATCTCTGTGTATCTCAATGGAGGTGCGCCCACTACGACAGTATCATATCAGAGCGGTGTCAGTGTAAGGACGGTCCCGACCTTTCAGGGACAACGATCTCTGTGTATCTCAATGGAGGTGCGCCCACTACGACAGTATCATATCAGTGCGGTGTCAGTGTAAGGACGGTCCCGACCTTTCAGGGACAACGATCTCTGTGTATCTCAATGGAGGTGCGCCCACTACGACAGTATCATATCAGTGCGGTGTCAGTGTAAGGACGGTCCCGACCTTTCGGGGACAACGATCTCTGTATATCTCAATGGAGGTGCGCCCACTACGACAGTATCATATCAGAGCGGTGTCAGTGTAAGGACGGTCCCGACCTTTCAGGGACAACGATCTCTGTGTATCTCAATGGAGGTGCGCCCACTACGACAGTATCATATCAGAGCGGTGTCAGTGTAAGGACGGTCCCGACCTTTCAGGGACAACGATCTCTGTGTATCTCAATGGAGGTGCGCCCACTACGACAGTATCATATCAGTGCGGTGTCAGTGTAAGGACGGTCCCGACCTTTCAGGGACAACGAACTCTGTGTATCTCAATGGAGGTGCGCCCACTACGACAGTTTCGTATCAGTGGGGTGTCAGTGTAAGGACGGTCCAAAAAATTGTTTTTATTTTCAACGTAACTATACTTTTAAGGATATCTTCAGTTAAGACATTTGCTATGCGATTTAGTAAAATTGTTGTATCGTTATTGAAATTACAAAACAATTGTCGCCGTATCCATATTTTGAATTCATTGCATTAGTTGTTATAAGGGTTGCCAGACGTCACAATCTGGTAGAATATTCCCGCCTTAATAACTGGGACCCAAAATTGCCATTTTCCTTTTTTTCTCTGAATTTTATTTTTCAACTTAGATATATTTTTTTTTGTTTTTCAGTTTCTTATCTTTGTAAGCTGAAACCTGGTCTAGCGCCCCTAGCGTCTCTCAGTTAACCTAACTTCTTACCCCTACCTGCTTCACCTTCACGAACTTTTACCGTCTTACTGTAATTCAAGTACAACATTTCGTTAGGAATGTTTGGGATCTGTTTGTTTCGATCTACAGTAAGTGAATAAACTAGAAATATGGAGCAGTCGGAGAACCATTCATCTCAACCATGCTCACGAATGATCAGTGACTTCGCGAATGATACACAGCTGTTAGTCAATATGTTCAGTGTCAACAAATGATACACAGCTGTTAGTCAATATGTTCAGTGTCAACAAATGTTTCATCTCTCTTTCTTCGGTAGAAAGTGAACTTTTGGTAAATACTAACTTTGATATCCGAGATCGGATTTTCGACATCTTCTACACACTAGTCAGGGCAAGGATATCTAAAAAGCTCGATCTGGTTAGTTATTGTGACTCATGCCCGGGCTTTAACCGCAAGGTCATATCGGATACTACCAGAGTGCTCTGGTGGACACGAGCCCGACTCTACTGAGCAAGTCCTAAACTTTGCTTACCCAGGTTTAGTTACATAGGATTGATCTTTAACGAGTACTTGACATCGTGCAGGCTCGGGACCATCGTATACCGACCGATTCGAAAGGATGGCATGCTCAAGGTTGTGATGCGATAAACCTAGTTGTGATTTGATAAATTTAAAAATTGAGTTACTCGTTATACATTCTCGTAGTAGAGGCGGGCTCATGTCCACCAGAGTGACGAAAGAGCGCTCGGGTAGTAGGCGATATGACCTTGTAGGTAAAGCCCGGGCATGAGTCATAATAACTAACTAGGAAAACTAATTGAAAGAATTGTAGCGGCATCACTGCGTCATAATCAGTTATTTTTATAATTTTTTATATTTATTGAACATATTAATATGAGGTACCTTCAATTTTGCGAAATCGGCAAAAAGGAAGGGGGCAGAACCCTGAATGACGTCACCTATTGTTTCTCATTCCAATTGACCAAAGGGACGGGGGCAGAACCCTGAATGACGTCACCTATTGTTTTTCATCCCAATCGACCAAAGGGAAGGGGGATTAGGGGTGAGGCTTAACATAAAAACTCCAATAACTGCCGGTATAATGAATGTGTCGACACAAAATTTCATATGTGAATTCCAAACTACATAAAGGCGACACTTATTAATTTTCAGCGGAAAGAGCTGAGAGGAGCTCAAATCAAATACCCCAATAACTGCCGATGTAATGAATTTATCGACATGAAATTTCACATTTAAAGTCAAAACCCAATGAGGACATAACCTGTCAAATTTCAGCCATATCGGCTAAAGGTAAGGGATGGTTGAAGGGTGGGGGCTCCCTTAATAACTGCAGTTGTAATAGATTTATCGGCATTTAGTTTGAGGATTTAGGAACCCCTATGTATGTCAACTGTTGAAGAACTGTATTAGCTCAAAAGGTGGACTGGTTTTGGAGGGGAATCGAAAAGTTAATTGATTAATTCGTTGTGGGAAAGTACCTTGCCGGTGTTTCATCGAAGACTTTGTTTTATCCTATTTTACGTTTTATTATTTTGGGTCACTTCAGTAACACTCAGTTACATCGCCATTTTGTTATTTGGAATTTTCTTCAACCCGGTCTGGAAAGATGCAGGGCATTAAAAATACTTTAATAATTAATGTAATTGATTGGGGGTGGGGGAGGATATTTGGGGAGGGGATAATGCCACCCTCCCCCCTCTTGACGGCCATAGTGCACGAAAGTAGAGGTCAGGTATTTGACTCCCCTCCCCTGGAGAGACGACAGTCGACTTAGAAGAGTCGAGGTCCATCTTCTAGTGACACGAGCTACACACACCACCACTCTGTCTCCAGGTACGCTAATTTTTTAGGATAATCCCTTAAGAACTTAACTCAAATAATATTCTTTTCCACTCCTTCCTTTTGACGGAATTATTTAAATAAAAAAAAAATATATATATATATGTGTAATAGATTCTTTTTTCAGAATTTTCATTGAATACCATATAAAAACTAAAACAGAACACAAATTACTTTAGATTTAGTGAATTAAACAAATGGTCTGTTATAAAACTAAAACAAAAGATTTCCGAAGGTATTGGGAGCTTGGGATCCTTTCTTAACACCCAAACTTTTTTGATCTCGAATTTCAAAATGGTTCAAAAATTTGTATTTTGAGTCAAAACAAACCCTTTTTGTTCGGTGTCTGCCCCCTACATCCTTGTCACACGACAAACTATTTTAATGAAACCAGTAAGTTCTGTTTGGCATGCCAATGGTCCTATTAAACATTTGCAGTAAATAAACTTTTTAGTTAGTTATTAGTTATAACTTACTAAACTATTTAAGATCTTCAAAATATTATTACAATAAATTGTTTTCCTATATATTCAAGCACAAAAAAAATAAAAGAATATGGCTTTTAGGAATTTTTAATGACTATATTGAAGAGTAAAGTCTTATTTAAATAATCATTTCAGCGGATACATGGAAAGAATAAAATAAATAAAACATTTGAAAAAATATAAATGTAATGAAAAGCAATGTTGCCATGTCAAGTATAACAACCGTCGACTTTTTGCGGCCGAAGCGAGGTATATATTTTCAGATGAGCTTGAAGCCGGGCGACACATCTCTATGTACGTTCGTAAAAATGGTCTGGTATTTTTCGTATTTGAAACATATATTACTAAAATACATAAAAATGCATGGTTTGAGTGTATATCAAAATGAAGGGGGAAGTTAACTGAGCAACCTTAATGACTGCCGATGTAATGAACTTATCAATATGAAATTTTATATGTAAATCGAAAACCTCCACACTTATAGATTTTTAGCCGTATCGGTCAAAAGGAAGGGGAGGGGGTAGAGGATTGACACAGATCGGACTTTTCTGGGGAGGAGGCGTGCTCACCCCTGCCCCCCCCCCCCCCTCCCTTATCTACGCCAACGCTTATGGTCGGCTTTCATTACAAATGGTTGAAGCCAAAGTACCTACATTGGCATATTGAAGTGGTTATTACATACGACAATTCGTGCCGCAATGTCGACATACATCTTATATTCCTTCCATGAATATTTTTAGGCACTTTTGGGCCAGATGTAATAAGCATAGATAGATAAAACAAACTTATTTTTGAAATATTGTCTATTCCACTAAAGATTCTTTAGTGGAATAGACAATATTTCAAAAATAAGTTTGTTTTATCTATTTATTACAAGTTTCCACAATATGTCCGCGTTTCTCAACTTATAAGCATAGATGTCAAGCAGATACTTGATATATCTGATATGCAGTAACCATATGGATACCTAGTATTTTCTCGGTAATAGTGTGGGCTGCCATCTCTGATATGCAGTAACCATATGGCTACCTAGTATTTTCTCGGTGATAGTGTGGGCTGCCATCTCTAATATGCAGTAACCATATGGCTACCTAGTATTTTCTCGCTTTTCACGTTACTAATAGGCTCTAAATCTTTGTATATCATAAACATAATAGCCCGGGTAATTTCTTCACAAGATACAGTAAGCCCCTTCTTTGAACGAATCAATGGACTTAAACTTGTTTATCTTCCTAACAACGAAAATAATTGTTATTTAACAAATTAATAAAAATAAAAAAGCTAATAAATAAAACTGTTTGCAACTAAAATTTTGAGTTAATTGAGAAATTGACATAAAAATAATATTTATGGATCAAAGAACAAAAAAAAAAAAAAATCGCGTAAGAAGTTCCACTTCTGGCGTGTTTTCCAAGCACAACTGTTTTTTTTTTATATGTACAATATGATTCACAGTGATCCAACAATATTACCGCCATACTAGTCAAATTCCACTCAAATTTCATTTGATTATAATTTTTTTTCAGAAGCAAATATTTCTGTCTATGAATTGTTTTTGTTATGGCGCCATTCAAAGAGAGATTCCAAGACCTGCTTTTCCTATTATAAATTAAGCAATTCGCATGCACATATCTTATAGACTTAGCTGATTTAAAAAAAATCAGGCACGCAGAAGCTGCGTAAAGTTAGCGAATTTCCACGTTAGGTATTCACAATTGTTTTTTTCCTTTTTTTCCCATGATAAGTCATATTGGCTAGATAAGGCTAGAAGAGAAATGTAAAACTGAGTAACAGAAGCTGTTCGTTTAGAGGTAAGGTGCTGCTATCTGAACGACATATCTTCGCTTCTAATCATACAGACGTTTTGTGACTCAAATGAAAGAAAACAATATTTCTGACCGAAAGTGACGAATTTGAGAAGGTAGCGCAAAATGTCGAATTTTAAATATATTTTTATTTCATGCTATTATCTAACCATGAGGACGGTTATCCATGTCAGATTGTTACCTTCCTGTTGTCCAATAACATGGCCAGTACAGAGCAACTTCACATAAACGGATGTCAGTAGGAATAGCAATTTTTTCCGCTTTACAGAAGAATCGGCACAATACAATATTGAATAAAAAATAAACCAGTCTTATGTAGCATCGTCTATAGCAACAACGACCAGGGGGCGGAACTCTAAAAGTGGCTAACAAAAATCGTGTGACCAGCTTCCATGATACGTGTGACCAGCTTCCGTGACCATGGGCTTTGCTATTTGGAGTGGAGATAGACTGTAGACTTTGAAAACGAGCCCGCCCCCTGCCTTTACTCGTTATTATACAGAGGTATGTACCCAGATCGCGACTCAAATTCGGTTGAGTTCCTCAGGTTTTTCATCTAGGAGGTAAGGAAACCTAGAGCGCACAATCCTTCGGAGAGAAGGTTAAATAGTGACTCAGATGTCAGGTAACTCGTCCCCAACAGGTCCCTACTCTAATTAAACTCAGATACCCACAGTAGAGTTGGGATTGGTTATAGAAGCTACCTGGAGAATGAGATGATTGTGTCCCTTCATGTTCACACTATTCCACCCTGTGTGCCTCCGAGTATCCACTTCTAATGGGATGAGGATGATTGTGTCCCTTCATGTTCACACTATTCCACCCTGTGTGCCTCCGCGTATCCACTTCTAATGGGATGAGATGATTGTGTCCTTTCATGTTCACACTATTCCACCCTGTGTGCCTCCGAGTATCTACTTCTAATGGGATGAGATGATTGTGTCCCTTCATGCTCACACTATTCCACCCTGTGTGCCTCCGAGTATCTACTTCTAATGGGATGAGATGATTGTGTCCCTTCATGCTCACACTATTCCACCCTGTGTGCCTCCGAGTATCTACTTCTAATGGGATGAGATGATTGTGTCCCTTCATGCTCACACTATTCCACCCTGTGTGCCTCCGAGTATCTACTTCTAATGGGATGAGATGATTGTGTCCCTTCATGCTCACACTATTCCACCCTGTGTGCCTCCGAGTATCTACTTCTAATGGGATGAGATGATTGTGTCCTTTCATGTTCACACTATTCCACCCTGTGTGCCTCCGAGTATCCACTTCTAATGGGATGAGATGATTGTGTCCTTTCATGTTCACACTATTCCACCCTGTGTGCCTCCGAGTATCTACTTCTAATGGGATGAGATGATTGTGTCCCTTCATGCTCACACTATTCCACCCTGTGTGCCTCCGAGTATCTACTTCTAATCAGCGAAAAAAATGTTATTTATATAATATATTATATATCTACAAATTCACGAAACTCCTACTCAAATCAAGTTCAATTGTTTATGTCGTCAATGAGTTGGAAATTCGTATACAATGTATACATAGCGGTTGCATTTAAGCACCTCACATATTCGGAAGTAAAAAAAAAAAGTTCGATTAACTTGACGTGTCTGCAAATAAATTTCCAGATATAGTTACATTAAATTATTACACCTTTCTCCATATTGTTAGACAAAGGGGAAATAATTATTTTTCGTTTTTAACGAGGCATTTTAATGAGCTGTGGGATAGAATTTTGATTGGAAACACTCAGTTGGAATACATCACATGATGACGGAATCTAGGCAAAAGGTTGTAACCTCCGTACGGCCTCCTTGAGCTCAGTTATTATTCCTACGTCTCCACCTGCAGGGCCTCCGCTTTAAATTGTAAATGCAACAGTAAACAAGAATTTCTTGACCGTTAAAGAATTATTCTTATGGAAGTAGGTAATACATAAACTTTCAGACAAAAGTACGACGGTAAGGAGGGTGGAGGCTACTTTCCTCAAAATGGTGGGTTTAAATCCAGTTGATGCCGTCAGGTTTTATTTCGCAGCTACACGGAGTATAGGGGAAGTTATGTAATCGGTCAACAATTCGATGCCGAGTTTTCAAAGGAATTTCATGTTTTCTGACCTCTAGATTCCAAATATGAAAAAAAACAATGTGTCTGGGTCTTTGAACACGATAACTCCCGAGAAAATGAATGTATCGAGACGGAAATTTTACTAAGTGAATCCAGATCCTATAATGAGAACATCCATTGTTTTTCAGCTAAATCGACCAGAGGGATGGGGGAGATTGGGGGAGGCATAACATAAAAACTCTCATCTTCTAATGGGATGAGATGATTGTGTCCCGATAGAATGAATGTGTCGACACGATATTTCATGTGTGATCAAATCACATCTATTGATTTTGAGCCAAATCGGCCAAAGGGGATAAGAGAAGAGGTTTAACTCAAAAACTCTAATAAGAGCCGATGTAGTGAATGTATCGACACAAAATGTAGTGTGAGAAGTTAGGAGCCCCTACGGAAGTCAACTGTTGAATATTAGCGCATAAAAGCCTACTGGTTTGGGGGGGGGGGGGTCGAAAAATTAATTGATTAATTCGTTCTAGGGAAGTGCATTTCCGGTGATTCACCAGCTTTTTTTATCTCGGGTGAAGCGCCTTTGGAATGGGACGTTCAATGGCCGCCCCCGTCCGGGTCATGTCAGCTAAACGTAAGACTTCGGGGTCGACGAAGATTGACAGCGGCCATTTTCTTTTCTGGAAATTCAAGGAAATAAATCAAACAGTTAGTTAATGTGAGACTCACGAAAAGGTGTTTAGAAGGAGCCGTTCCGGATACCAACCCCCCTAGGGTTCTGCTAGCCATGCAACCTCCTCCACCATCTGATTTATTCCAAAGCCAAACCGTTAAGCGATGTCAGGTACTCGTTAAAGACCCATACCCTCATTATACCTGGGTAGACAAAATATTGGATTCCCAGACCATTGGTGACCTCGTAGTAGATGCTCGCTCTTTATCGAGAGAAACGCAAACAAGAAAAGTAAGGACAAGATAATTAAATTTTGCTAGACGTCTATTACTTGTTTGTTTTTCGAGATGACCTTTTGAAGATTTCTCCAACTTTTACATATGGCATATCTGTTTAAAACCTTACTTATTATTAAGGACTATTTGGAGCAAGAAAAACGGTAGGTTTTTCATCAATTAGGGAGTGTATTTGCCCAACTATAACTGGGATTGGCAAGTTAGGCGGTTCAAATATATACCGGTTTAAATATTCAATGCTGAGTTTTCCACGATATTTCTCGTTTTCAAAATCTCTAAATCCAAAAATGTCAAAAGTAAACCCAACCGTTTGTCACTAGGTGTCTTTGTGTATGTCTGTGTGTTTCTGTGTCTCTCTGTTTGTCTCTGTGTGTGTCTGTGAACATGATAACTCCCAATAGAATTTATATGTCGAAACTAGATTTTATATTATGACTGACCCGGAGTAATACATCTATTGTTTTTCAGCCGGAGAGGGCAAATGAAAAAATAGTTTAATGCAAATAATTGTGGCTGGGAGTGTACATTGCCGATGACTCACCGAGGACTTTTGGAAGAGAAACATTTTCCACTCGACCGCTATATTTAAATGGTGAAAGACCCGTTGTGATTAATATCAAAAATATTCCACCATTGTTTGTTTATAAGCTTGTGTGAAGAATTTGACTTTCGTTGGAGGTTAGGTAAGTTTCGATTTTCTTATAACGAAGCGAATACGATTTCTCATCTCGATACATTTACTCGTTCAAAAGTAAAGAGAACGTTTAGACATCAACATTCTGCATAACAGCTATTTCACTTTTAGAAATACTTTGTGCAATTTGTGAAGGTTAAATGTTTTCAAAAAAATCCACAGTATGTTTGAGTAGATTTGTCGGTGTGATAGAGAAAGGGGCGTGTCAAAGCACGGCGAGGGGGCCAAGGAGAGAGTGATGTGAAGTGGGGAGTCGTGAGCCACGAGGCAGTCATCAGAGGGCGCACGACGCAGTGGAGGAGGGTTGCAGCAGACACCTGGGCAGCGCAGCAACCATGATGCAGTCATCAGAGGCCGCACGACGCAGTGAAGGAGGGCTACAGCAGACACCTGGGCAGCGCAGCAACCATGAGGCAGTCATCAGAGGGCGTACGACGCAGTGGAGGAGGGCTGCAGCAGACACCTGGGCAGCGCAGCAACCATGAGGCAGTCATCAGAGGGCGCACGACGCAGTGAAGGAGGCTGCAGCAGACACCTGGGCAGCGCAGCACCACGAGGCAGTCATCAGAGGGCGCACGACGAAGTGGAGGAGGGCTGCGGCAGACACCTGGGCAGCGCAGCACCACGAGGCAGTCATCAGAGGGCGCACGACGAAGTGGAGGAGGGCTGCGGCAGACACCTGGGCAGCACAGCAACCATGAGGCAGTCATCAGAGGGCGCACGACGCAGTGGAGGAGGGCTGCAGCAGACACCTGGGCAGCGCAGCACCACGAGGCAGTCATCAGAGGGCGCACGACGCAGTGGAGGAGGGCTGCAGCAGGCACCTGGGCAGCGCAGCAACCATGAGGCAGTCATCAGAGGGCGCACGACGCAGTGGAGGAGGGTTGCAGCAGGCACCTGGGCAGCGCACCTACCCGCCTCGGGTTCCACCTAAAAATTTCAATTTTTTGCATCTAAAGTCATTCAATTCTACGTTAAGTGGTAAATTCATTGTTTGTGACGTAAGCCTTTTTACATCTGGATTCAAGATGTTAATGAACTTTATTTGTTATATTCTAGGATTATTGCATCTTTTTCTAACTATATCAAAGGTTTTCAACGCAATGATTGCAATTATTAAAATGATATATATATTTTTTTTTTAATGAAAATTTATATAAATATGGGTGTTTGCTTTAACAATCCTACTATGTTTTCTTCTTAAAACTTTAGTTTTCAGCCCCAAATGGAAATTCATTTGAATTTTAAGGATTCCAATTCAGATTCATTTTGGATTAATGTAAAGAATTTTATCAACCATTTTCTGGATATTATTGTTTATCCAACTTTATACCTATTTTCGGTTCCATTTCTTCGAGAGAATTGAGTTATTTTATGACAAGATACTGTTGAAACCAAAATGAGTTTTAGACTGGATAATAAACATAAAAGATTTATACACGTGTTTAATTAATACTTAATAAGAAATGTTTAAAAATTATTTTAGAATTCGAAAGGAACTAAATATCACCATAAAATACTAAAATAAATCTTCAAGATATCTCACACACGGAAGGGTTCCGTATGCGAATATTGTGCTCATGTAATAATTTATACACATATAATATACATATAATGTTCTGAAATACAGTTTCTGCCCTCGCCACTGCATTCATCTCGTTCCCCACAGCTATAGCAGCAGGAATAATAATATAAAAAGGTTAACAGTTTTTTAGTTCTGAAATTATAATAAATGTTGTTGTTTCTTCAATATTTTACTACCTTTTATAAAATCACGAAACAAAATGTATCTCTATATATCTGGAATTCTATGTCATAAATCTTGGATTAGTTGGTTATATATCTTGGAACTATCTAAACAGTTGAATACAAATGTTATTTGAGGCATGTCATTAAGGAACCTCACGGAGTTCCTATTGAACCATCCTCCAGCTACATCCCATAACCTGGATATACATTACCTTCCGTACTGTTTTCACTTAATATTATCTTTCTATCAAATGATTTGTTGTCCTTTATTTCTCGCTGAACCTAAGAATCACCCATTAATTTTGTACAAAGTTTCTGTAATGTAGTTTTAATAGTTTCACAGATATCCGGGGGCAGACAGACGTCGGATACTCGTTCATAGGGATGACGGCCTTGACTTATGGTACCCTAAAAACAATCAAGGAATTGTCGACATGGTAGAAGAGAATTCAGAAAGAATTGTTATCCATATTTTTGTTTGGCTTTCTGCCACTCTAGGTTAACCATGAACCTATTTTTTTTATTTTTTTTCAATTAACAAAACATGCTATTGCTAAATTAGTTTTTTATTTTATTTTCTTAAATTGACAGGATTTTCATAAAATTTGTAGCATTCTTATAAGCCCGGTTCAAACATAGAACGACAACTGAACATATGCCTATTTTTCAGCTTTTCTGCTCATTTGGAAGTGGCTGGAATTGAATATCTATAGAATTATCTAGCTTAGGTCATGTTATTATTTATTCCGCGGCGGGCGGGTAAGTAGATATATCTCTCCTTCTACCGCCTCAACGTCATTGGGAATGTCAACATATCTTTATAAAGTTACTAACCTTTAACCTAGTTTAATGTAAAATTAATACATTTTAAAATATATATATCTGATGTGGACATTACACGAACCACGCTTATAGATTACTTCCTTCGCTCACCCTTCTCGAAATCATTCCATGCAAGCATTACTGGTTATATGAAAGTAATGAGTTTGTTTGTTTCATTGTAAATCATAATTCTGATAGTCTTTCTTATTTGTATCCAGTAATCTGAGTATGAAAAGTTGTCTGCAAAAGCGTGGTTGGTATAAATAAGTCGCTCTAACGACCCCATCACATAATTTTTTATTTATTTCTTCTTAATTTTTAAGGTTAATCACCTGCAATGTACTTCCTTATTTATGCACGATATGTTTTTCGGCCAAATCGACCAAAGGGGGGATTAGGGGAGAGATTTAACATAAAAACTCTAATAATTGCTGATAGAATGAATCATGAGACATGAAATTATATTGATATATCTGGTTTTCAGCCCAATCCGGCCTAAGGGGAGGGTGGGCTTAGGGAAGAGAGTTTAATCAAAAACCCCCAAATCTGGCGATTTATCGACATGAAATTTCTTATTTAAAGTCAAAATCCAATGAGGACATAACCTGTCAAAATTCGGGGGTTCAGCGGAGGGGGCTCAATTCATTAACCCTAATAATAATAAACGAAATTTAATATGAAGATTTAGGAGCCCCTATGTATGTCAACTGTGGAATAGTTGCGGAGGACAAGCGAAAAATTAATTGATTAATTAGTTGTGGGGAAGTACATTGCCGGAGATTGACCGACGAAGTTTTCCAATACTTTCCGTAGTGACGTAGTTGAGCCAGGATTTGGTGTGTGAGAGAGAATCTTTCAGTTTTGATATGGCCGGAGTTTATTTGGGTTGTACATATTGGAATAACGGCATTCTATAAGGTAACCTTTATCTGCACATTAATAATAAAGTATTTGGTCCGATTTTATCATAAACTCTCGGCCCATTCTTAACATTCCTAGATTTTTTCTTAATCGCATTTTTAAAGATGATAATTAACAAGAGTTCTCTCTAAACTCACCGTTTTGAATTCACCATTCAAAACTATTCTAACGTAAAAGCACCATCAATTTTAGGTGTAAAAAAATATATATGCAAGGAAGCAAAAAAAAAAAAATTAATTCTAGTAGAAAAATAATGGTATCGTCTAGGCGAATATATGAAAGAGGAGATCGAATATGCCATATCAGGAGGGACGCCTATCTATCCGTCTCTTCGGATCATTTATCAGCACCTGATTAAGATAGCCAAAATTTGAAATATCGTTACAAGTGGTCTAAAGTAGTTCAACGGATGTCTGAGGGGAGGTACCGTAAAGATACAGCATACTTGCGGCACTGCTCTCCATTCGATAGAATCATTACAGCGTAACCGGAGGATGAGACAATAATCCCCGAAACTGACAACTCCTAACCTAGAGTAACCTGGGCATGAAAGCAAAGTAATTCCCTTAAAAAAGAACAGGAACCTGCTGTTATAGCACTAGATCTGCTGTTATAGCATTAGAAAGAAGAGGAATCGTTGTATTAGGTACCCTACTAACTACATTTCATATAATAGTTATCAGATGTTGATAGACTAATTAGAGCCTGCCGAGTACGGAAATTGCTGTCAGGAAGTTGAAATCTCGACCGGAAGACGAGTTCAGGTCAAGAATACGTACATTTTTTTTTTTTTTTTTTTTGAGAATATTCCGCTAAATATTGAATTATTTCAAACATTTATGAGTATAACTTTTTTTTTTGTGCCCTTATGAACTTAGCATATCAGCTATTTACTTACATTGAAAGAGCTATATGACTATAATATTAACAGAAATGAATAGAATAGTTTTAATTGTTGTGATTTCATTGCGGATAGGACGGCTTCTATAGACGAGTTGTCATCTCCTAGCATCTCACATAAGTTTCTTGTTCGTAAACCCATGGTCATTAGTACTTCCTTATATCCGGGGCACTTCCGGGGCAGAAGGGTAGGTACTAAATTAAAATGTATTATTTTTTTCATTTAGTTTTAACCTGTTTGTATACTCTATTGCTTATTCATTTTGTGAAACCTTTTGTAAATGATAATTAACTAACAAATAGGTTATAACTACCTCAATAATATTTCGACTGCCTTGAAGTGTTTTCTGTAGGGAAAAATATTCCTAGTCGCCTGATTGACGCAGACTGATCAAAAGCAATTTTAATATCTTTAGTATTTTCTCAACATACTAAAACTCGTTTCAATACAACAAAACACACGAAAGAAACTGTCACTTTTATTGATTTTTTGCGCCCGATTTTCGACCTCGTATATAAAGGGGACCCCTTATGCTATTTGTGACACTTAGACGTTGGTGAAAACTAAATAAGTTTTAGGTAACCTTTAAAATTCGTAATGAGTCAGAAGATAGGATTCTTAGTGCATGTCTTCTGAAGGGAACCTTCAAAGAATTCCTAGCAGCGAGGGCGCTCTTGTAATGTTCTGGTGAAGGCAGCGGCGGCGCTCTTGTTGTAATGTTCTGGTGAAGGCAGCGGCGGCGCTCTTGTTGTAATGTTCTGGTGAAGGCAGTGGCGGCGCACTTGTTGTAATGTTCTGGTGAAGGCCTGCATGCGATAAATTAAATATGAAATAAGAAGATTGATGTTACTATAAAGTAACACCGCCATCGGTGAACTTTGCACCGGAACGTTGAATCTTTCCTGGGGCGAAGAATTAAAAAGGTCATGATAGGTTTTTCCTAGTAAATAAAATGGTTGATATTTGGCAGGTTAACGCCCCCTCCTGAAGCGCTGGGATTTTTTTTTTAAATCCTGAAATCGTGACAAAGGGATGTTTATTGACTGCCCGACAACCTGGCATTAAGCAAGCACAGGGAAGTTCCCATACGTCCCACGCTAGGGTCTGGGCGGGCGCGAGCTTGGAATGCCGCCTTGACGAGCTGTCACTGCTAGCTTGCGTCTTGTAATGGTGGGTTATTAGCAGTAATGGGGGGATCGTGGGAACCCACACCCACACATCCCCTCTCTATGCACCCACAAACCTTCCTTCCAACGATTATAGGTAAAGCGCCGATACCGTTCAAATGTTTAATTTCATGGAATTTATGCATAAATGGCCTAAAACTCGACGTCGTTTATGGAAAGTTTTCAGATTACATGGACAGTTTGTATGGGAGGCCGGCACGCTAGCCCCGCGTCTGTCGTGACATGTTAAGGTGTTGAGGGATCTTCTTCATCGGATTTTTGTGAGATGAAGGCTGGAGTTCTCAAGTCAACTTTCTCAGTCCATTACTCGTCTCTCTACACATCACATATTCACAACACACTACTCGCTACATACGAAGACGACACAGCCATTCTCTCAACACACTCGGACCCAACAATAACAAGCTCATACTTACAAGAACATTTACACCAACTGACGAACAGGGAAAACAAACGAATAATAAAAATTATTAGAAACAAATCCCTGCAAACTACCTTCACTCTGAGACACAACACTTGTCCACCAGTTTACATTAACAACCAGCCCATTCACTGTCCCATATCAAGGACTTCATTTAGACACAAACTACCTTCACTCAGAAACACTTGTCCACCAGTTTACATTTACAACCAGCCCATTCTCTGTCCCATATCAAGGACTTCATTTAGACAGACAGGTCTTCAGTCAATACAATCCATTATACTACTTGCGTCATTTTTTAAAAATAGTTGACCAAATATCTTTACGAATTAGAGTACTTAGATGCAATTAAGTTTAATTTCATTTTGCATATTTGGTGATAAATGCATATATTTGCATATTTTGATGTTCTGATTAAAAAAAAAATAATAAGAAAAAAAAATTAAAATACAACCTTGGAAATGAAATTCCAGTTTACAATCTTATGTAGATAAACATAATATTCGCCGAAAAAAATAACGCTAGCCCTCAATAATTTTCTTCGAATAAGAAGTAATGTCACTTCCCGGCTTTCCATCTCCCCTTTTTTGCCTTACACACGACACTCAGTTTGAGTTTGATAGTTACTTTCAGTACGAAAGTTTATATACATTTTTTTTTCTTAAAAATGCCGAAAGCTCACCGTTTTCCTGAAAATTGAAACTTTGGACCCGAGGCACTCAATAGCAAAGATGTAACAATTTTTATGACTGATGGAAAAATTGTTTTTTGCAACTATTGTTCAAAACAAGATCCATGAGAAAAAAAATCACAGATTGACCACCATGTGAATACAGTTGAGCTCTTTTGTCATTTTCTCTTGCTCTCTCTGACTCGCTTTATTCACTTTAATATTTATTATATTTTACATTTATATAATTCAAGAGTCATACCTATATAAATACCAACACTTTACTGTTAGATTCGCTTTATTACATTTTATATATATATATATATTCTTTCTTTTTATTTTATATTTATTATTATCTTGTAAATATCTGTTTATTGGAATGTATAGAGTAACAAAAACAAGGGATTCCCCGTCATTACCTAAAAAACCCCTCCATAACTGTACCTTCTACCCTGTCAACCAATTCTGTCAGTTTGTAAGTGACTCTTGATAATGCTTTAACACGGCGAAACTAGTTGAGTATTTGAGAATATATAGTGAAGTTTGACAAAGAAATTGTGTATTTTAATTATCTATTCCTAGAATGGAGCTTCACAAAGTAAATCTGGAAACCATAAATTATTAGAAAATATTTATTTCGCCATAATTATATATATATCTACTTACCTTCATTACACAATGATTGAATCACTCTTCAATAATATTTTTCAGTATTAGTACGATAAGCACTAAGTATATACACTGTGGCCTCAAATGTACACGGAACAACAGTTTTCAGGTTATTACCAGAGCCCGGATTTTTATGCAGTCAAAAAGTGCGAAATATGCCAAATAATATGCAGTAATAACCCGTACATTATGCAGCAAAAATGCTCTAAATATGCAATAAAACAGCTAAAACATTCAAATATATTAATGAGCAATATTATATTCCATAAGTTCTGAGCTGAATAAGAAATTGGAGAAAGAAAATTAAAAATTAAAAATGTATTTTTTTTACACCAAAATATGATAATTCAAATATATTTGTACATATTATCATATTTGATCAAGAAACAGCAAAATACAAACGTGCATAATAAAAAAAATGATTGAAACATAATATAGTATGTACGTAAAACGCTTTATTTAAAAACCAAAATATGAAAATATGTAATACAAACAAAAAAAGAAGAAAAGAAAAAACAATAATTAATACCTAATTGTATTTAAAAAAAGGAAAAAGAAACATAACTAGAAGCTTAAATAGTCAAAAAATAACTCTTTGCCCGGTGGCGCTGCGCTGAGCAAGAGAAAATGACAAAAGAGCTCAACTGTATTCACATGGTGGTCAATCTGTGATTTTTTTTCTCATGGATCTTGTTTTGAACAATAGTTGCAAAAAACAATTTTTCCATCAGTCATAAAAATTGTTACATCTTTGCTATTGAGTGCCTCGGGTCCAATGTTTCAATTTTCAGGAAAACGGTGAGCTTTCGGCATTTTTAAGAAAAAAAAAATGTATACAAACTTTCGTACTGAAAGTAACTATCAAACTCAAACTGAGTGTCGTTTGTAAGGCAAAAAAGGGGAGATGGAAAGTAGCTATCAAACTCAAACTGAGTGTCGTGTGTAAGGCAAAAAAGGGGAAATGGAAAGTAGCTATCAAACTCAAACTGAGTGTCGTGTGTAAGGCAAAAAAGGGGAGATGGAAAGCCGGGAAGTGACATTACTTCTTATTCGAAGAAAATTATTGAGGGCTAGCGTTATTTTTTTCGGCGAATATTATGTTTATCTACATAAGATTGTAAACTGGAATTTCATTTCCAAGGTTGTATTTTAATTTTTTTTTCTTATTATTTTTTTTTAATCAGAACATCAAAATATGCAAATATATGCATTTATCACCAAATATGCAAAATGAAATTAAACTTAATTGCATCTAAGTACTCTAATTCGTAAAGATATTTGGTCAACTATTTTTAAAAAATTACGCAAGTAGTATAATGGATTGTATTGACTGAAGACCTGTCTGTCTAAATGAAGTCCTTGATATGGGACAGTGAATGGGCTGGTTGTTAATGTAAACTGGTGGACAAGTGTTGTGTCTCAGAGTGAAGGTAGTTTGTGTCTAAATGAAGTCCTTGATATGGGACAGTGAATGGGCTGGTTGTAAATGTAAACTGGTGGACCGGGCTCTGGTAATAACCTGAAAACTGTTGTTCCGTGTACATTTGAGGCCACAGTGTATATACTTAGTGCTTATCGTACTAATACTGAAAAATATTATTGAAGAGTGATTCAATCATTGTGTATGAAGGTAAGTAGATATATATATAATTATGGCGAAATAAATATTTTCTAATAATTTATGGTTTCCAGATTTACTTTGTGAAGCTCCATTCTAGGAATAGATAATTAAAATACACAATTTCTTTGTCAAACTTCACTATATATTCTCAAATACTCAACTAGTTTCGCCGTGTTAAAGCATTATCAAGAGTCACTTACAAACTGACAGAATTGGTTGACAGTGTAGAAGGTACAGTTATGGAGGGGTTTTTTAGGTAATGACGGGGAATCCCTTGTTTTTGTTACTCTATACATTCCAATAAACAGATATTTACAAGATAATAATAAATATAAAATAAAAAAGAAAGAAAATGTATATATATATATATAATCTAATAAAGCGAATCTAACAGTAAAGTGTTGGTATTTATATAGGTATGACTCGCTTTATTCACTTTAATATTTATTATATTTTACATTTATATAATTCATGAGTCATACCTATATAAATACCAACACTTTACTGTTAGATTCACTTTATTAGATTATATATATATATATATATTTTCTTTCTTTTTTATTTTATATTTATTATTATCTTGTAAATATCTGTTTATTGGAATGTATAGAGTAACAAAAACAAGGGATTCCCCGTCATTACCTAAAAAACCCCTCCATAACTGTACCTTCTATCCTGTCAACCAATTCTGTCAGTTTGTAAGTGACTCTTGATAATGCCTTAACACGGCGAAACTAGTTGAGTATTTGAGAATATATAGTGAAGTTTGACAAAGAAATTGTGTATTTTAATTATCTATTCCTAAATATTTTCTTGTTTCAGATATATTTTTTTTTGGAAACTAAGATTTTAATATTTGATAGAAATATTCTATTCGTGAAATATATTTAAACACATTATTTATATTTGTTTCAAATAAATTATATTTGAAAATACATAACAAAAAATTTATTTCACCCTATTCAAATATATCTCTTTTTTCAGCAAACATAATATATACCTACGTACATATCGTCGCTACTCTTTTTTAGATATTTAGACAGATTTCAATCAAAAGAATTTATTTCGATTTTAGTTTCCACAAGCCCATAGATAGTTTCTTTCATAAATTATGATAAGATTGATGCAGATATTGATTTATGAAACCAAAATCAGCAAGATTCAGCAAAATAATTTATGCATGGTTGTAAGTGCACAAATTGTAGATCTAATGAGTATACGAATGAAAATAAATGAATCTATATGCATGTATATGTGTATATATATATTACTTAGAATCGATTGTTTTCACTTGGGTCGTGCGATCTTAAGCACAGACTCGTATGTTAATTTTTTTTGTTTCGTTTTTAGTTTTTAAGCCTAAGAGATTCTTTTCATATACAAGGTACATGTTGCATTTCATCTATTTCTATTTTCTCTATCCCTTTTTCCAAGTATGTATAGTTATATTTCCTGTTATAGCCAATATTTAATAAGTTTCTCAGTGGCGGATCTACCTACAGTCTTGGGGGCCATGAGATGTTTCGTTTGAAGGAGTCCGCCTCCAAAAATATGTTGAGTGAGGTTGGGTGAGGGAAGACAACAAGCAAATAGTTATTAAAAAATATGTATTATGTAGATATATGCAACTATTCTACTCCTCCCTATATTCTACTCCTCCCTATATTCTACCCCTCCCAATATTCATCAGTTTCTACTTCTCCAGCTGTTATGTACGATATGAAGGGAAGTTGGGTAATCGGTCAGACATTCGATGCGGATATTTCTATCGGAATTTCATGTTTTCCGACCTCCTGAATCCAAAAATGAAAAACAAAACTCTGTATGTGTGTGTCTCTAGAGCTAAGAAGAAGAAACGGATATGGCAATGGAGGCCGCGCGTATGAACGTAGTTAGATGTGTAAAATATTGAAAATACAAGTTGCTAGTGACGTTTATATCTGCGTTCAAAGAGAGAACATTTTATTTTGAATTCTCTTGAGTAGGTCTCTTAGAGAAGAGATAGCTACAGAAGACATAAATGGTGATGAGATTGTCCGAGGTTGAATTATCGAGGGAATTATCTCATAACCAGACGGGAAGGGATGGAGGCTTCTAGCTACCATGCTAGTATTTTAATGTGATTCGTAAGTAAAATCACGTTCGAAATGGAAACAGTTATGTGGTCCCCGCTTTTAAGTCATTCTGAAAACAATATCTTACAAGGCTGTTTCCATATTTCTTGTGAAGAGATTAGATTTGTTCTTATAAAAATATTACATAATAGGCAGAGTTGGGCCTTATTTAAATGATTTTTTTTTTTAAATTTTATCTTAATGAAACTTTGCTATGAAAAGTCTATAACGCCCCAACGTACATTATTCTGGAAGAACCTGAGAGTGATATCTTATAGAAACTTTTTGACAAAATAAACTTCAAATAATAAGTTATTTAAATTAAATAATAAGGTTATACATATCATTAATAATGAGGACCCACTCTTTCTAATCTAATCACTAGTAATTTGAGAGGGCGCTGGTAGCTCAGTGGTATGCGTGCTTGCTTACTGTTGGTTAGTTTATTTTATCTGGATGGGACGTTAAGCGATGGCCCTTTGGATGGGACGTTAAGCGATGGTCCCGAGCCTGTACGATGTCAGTTACTCGTTAATGACCCCTACTCTAGTTAGAATCCTATCGAGAAGTAGCACATTATCGCCTCCATTTTGAACCATGCACCCACGAAAACTAGGAGGTGAACGGTTTCTATACTGAATTCTCTTAGCATCTTCCTCCAACTATAGTAATATGCAGTCGATCCAGAGGGCGCCCAATCACAGTGATATGTCAGACCCCAGCCCTAGGTGAATAAAAATTTAGGGTAGGCAAAGTTTAGGACTCTCACAGTAGAGTCGGGCTCATGTCCACCAGAGTGACGTTAGAGCGCTCTGATAGTAGGCGATATGACCTCATTGTTAAAGCCCGGGCATAAATCATAATAACTTATTTTGAATTTTTAACCAATTAAATCGATATAATTTAAGATAATAAACATGTCAATGGGAGCAAGGCCGGCTCTACCTAATGGCGAGATGAGCAGCCTCTCTATGGAGGGGCGCCGAAAAACATCAAGGAAAACATTTGATTTTTTTTCAGACAAGACATTTTTACTAGATGTCTATTCATATTTTCAATTCTAAGTCAATAAGTAGATGCCAGGATGACCACAATTAGGACTCCGATATTAGATACTAGGCGATATGACCTTGTAGTTAAAACCCGTGCATCAGTCATAATAACTAACTAGTGGTTTGGCAACGATTGAACTAACCCATTGGTACATAGGTTTGTACTGATGTGCTAATTGCACTGATAGTCGTTTAATGATTTATATTTTAGAGGGTTATATTTTTATTCTTTTGGATTTTTTTTCTTCATTAAAACCTTATTAATAACCAAAAAAATCAACCATTGAAAAAAAGTATTATCAAAAAAGAAATAACCTGACCGGTGTTTTAATAAGGTGGTCCCCAATAGCAAGTTTGTAGCAGCAATGAGTTGCTGGAATGAATGCTGCCATCTGAGGGGTTCCATTACAAAACTGGTCCATCGTGTTGCAGGAGTTGGGGTTGTGCTAAGGAATGGGTTGAAGCAGCCGATGGGTGTTCGTCCATCCTCCCTCACCAAGCCCAAACCACCCCTCACATGGCTTCTCAACACTCATCAGACGAAACAGAGGTAATCCATATATCTTTGAAGATGGTACCTAGTTTGTTTACAAAAAGAATTATATTGTATTGTACATTTCAGAACTTGAGAGTAGGGATGTACGATGCTTCAGAAGTATTGATACACTTTCCATACTTTTCCATGTTTTATCGATTCTACTCGGTACTTTACTTCCGAAGTATTCGATCTCTTTACTCGATTGACTGCAGGTCCATGGCCGCCTAGCTTCTCCTTTCCATCTTTTATCGATTCTACTCGATACTTTACTACCGAAGTATTCGATCTCTTTACTCGATTGACTGCAGATCCATGGCCGCCTAGCTTCTCCTTTCCATGTTTTATCGATTCTACTCGATACTTTACTACCGAAGTGTTCGATCTCTTTACTCGATTGACTGCAGATCCTTGGCCGCCTAGCTTCTCCTTTCCATGTTTTATCGATTCTACTCGGTACTTTACAACCGAAGTATTCGATCTCTTTACTCGATTGACTGCAGATCCATGGCCGCCTAGCTTCTCCTTTCCATGTTTTATCGATTCTACTCGATACTTTACTACCGAAGGGTTCGATCTCTTTACTTGATTGACTGCAGATCCATGGTCGCCTAGCTTCTCCTTTCCATGTTTTATCGATTCTACTCGATACTTTACTATCGAAGTATTCGATCTCTTTACTTGATTGACTGCAGATCCATGGCCGCCTAGCTTCTCCTTTCCATGTTTTATCGATTCTACTCGATACTTTACTACCGAAGTATTCGATCTCTTTACTCGATTGACTGCAGATCCATGGCCGCCTAGCTTCTCCTTTCCATGTTTTATCGATTCTACTCGATACTTTACTACCGAAGTATTCGATCTCTTTACTCGATTGACTGCAGATCCTTGGCCGCCTAGCTTCTCCTTTCCATGTTTTATCGATTCTACTCGGTACTTTACAACCGAAGTATTCGATCTCTTTACTCGATTGACTGCAGATCCATGGCCGCCTAGCTTCTCCTTTCCATGTTTTATCGATTCTACTCGATACTTTACTACCGAAGGGTTCGATCTCTTTACTTGATTGACTGCAGATCCATGGTCGCCTAGCTTCTCCTTTCCATGTTTTATCGATTCTACTCGATACTTTACTATCGAAGTATTCGATCTCTTTACTTGATTGACTGCAGATCCATGGCCGCCTAGCTTCTCCTTTCCATGTTTTATCGATTCTACTCGATACTTTACTACCGAAGTATTCGATCTCTTTACTCGATTGACTGCAGATCCATGGCCGCCTAGCTTCTCCTTTCCATGTTTGTGCTCCTGTCCCAGGCTATCCTCTTCTAAGGAAGATCACGGATACTACCTACTGTCACATCCTTTTGCTTAGAGGACTTGTATATATTTTCTACTAAGTACAGAGTTGCTTGTGTCGTACTTCCCAGAGTGGCATACACTCAATACTCATTTATCTTTCAAGTAGGCAGACATCTGCCTTTGAGTAATTAATTATATTATTTTAGAGGTAATGGGAACTAAGGATGGAATGAGAACTCGCCGCATCCTCCTGCTCCTTTTCAGATGGGAAAATTTCAACATGAGTTGATATATATTGTAGCATGCCTACCTTATAGACAATATATAATGCTCAGAACTAGCGATGCTGCAGAGAATCGCGATCGCTAGGAGTAAAATATGGCTTGTGAGGTGTTGATCGAAAGAGAATTGCATTCGGAAGAACATGCTCGAAACCAGCGATTGCTGCGAGAAAAACGCAATCGCTGGGAGCAGAAACAAAGAACAATGGAGATGGGGAGTAGAAAGGAAGCCAGGATAATTGTCGGCATCCTGTGTGGTAATTATATTGTCGGCTCAGTTTTTCACATAACTCTAATTAATATCCGCTGGGATTCACAGTTTGACATCCGCAGGCAATCACAGAAGTGGTCACCGGTGATTGGCTGAGGATGGGGTGGGCGGAGACTGACGACCAATGAGACATCAGGAATCATCCCCAGAACAAATCATCCCCACTCTTCGCTCAACCTCTTGGCTCACTTCTTCAACTATTATTCAATTGTTAGTCTTCTCTTCGCACACTTCTTCTACTCATCGCTCTTGTGCCAACAGTTCACCACGTTACTATTATATTTGACAGTGAGTTTCAGTATGTGATTGTAGATTCTTGGTTCACGTCTCGGATGATCAACACGTATAGTTTATATTTGACAGTGAGTTTGAATATGTGAATTGAGCAGTGTTCGTTCATGTTTTGGGCCATTCAGGCGAGTGAGATACATTTTGATTTCGGACGCACATAAACTCAGTGAACAATCTAAATTCTATTGTGGCCTCCAGGCAGACCTACAAGGACTAGGTGAGTAGATGGGGTCGGAGGGATGTACATCAAGGATGACCACATCGCCACCTGCAGGGATCAGTATCGAGGTACCTCGTAATTAACGTAGAAAGTCCTTCAGACAAATGGCCAATTTATATTCACTTGTTTTTTCTTTTATAAATATGATATTTTCTTCTAAAATAAATATGTTACTGTTCTAGGGTTTGAGTTGTCCATTCTATTTCCCCCCTCCCATTCTTCTTCTGGTTGACAGCAATAATTAATTATTGTTAATTACTGATGTCAAACCACAGTTAGGAACTTGTACCCGTCCTTCTCGTGGGAGTGCATTTGGCTATCCAGGTATTGTTTTTTATTAAAGTCGCGATGTAAAAATACTCAATTTTAATAATTTTTCCGACGTAATTTTATATTCACTATTTACGTAAAAATGCACTCACACAAGGAGGGAGATGGTATAATTGGCGCCCGAACAGGGACTTGATTTGTTTACTAATTATGCTAATTAGTATAATTAGTGAACCCCACTAATTGGTCCCTAATTAATTAATTAAATTAAATTTTTTTTTTGCTTTTTAACATAAATTCCAGCCTATTGGGCTAAAATGATATATTTTTCCTTAAAGTCGGTAATTTAAAATCAAAACTGAAGAAGGATGGGTCGGGATAGTCTTCCGATTAAGGAATGTGAATGACATCATTTATTGATATTGATATTTTATTTTTTTTTTGACATTTTAAATTTTTCTGCGTAGTTAAGTAAGTATTTATTTTCATTTTTACATATTATAACTATTGTTGTATCGTGATGGCATCTGACAGGTCGCGATAGAAATTAGAAATTAGATTAGCACCAGACCTCCAGTAATATTAATTGTTTTGTTTTGAGTTAATTGTTTTGAGATATATATATTTCGTTTACCAGCATGGAAGGGAAAGGGAAGTCGGACTTAGAGCCGATACAGACACGGTCTAGTAAAACTATCCGTACGCCCCCGGAGTCCCCGGTAGAATTAGAGCCTAAATTTTACCTAGAGGCGATGCTTAAGGCCATGCAGGAACAGATGGGAAACTTGGGAAAGGATTTAAAAGCGGACATGCAGGAACAGATAGGACTACAGACTTCCGAGATAAGGGGTGTGCGCCAAGAAATTTCGGTAATGGCAAATAATATCGAATCCATTAATCGCGAGATGGGCACTCTACGATCTGAGTCCGGAGAATTGAGAACTAGACAGGACAAGTTAGAAGGGCGATATGACAAACATGTTTCTGAAGTTAGGGACATGGTAGATGTCTGTTATCATGAAATGACAGGTAGGATCATGTCAGAAACACAACGTTTAGATAAGGAGGTCGAGGAAATAAATTCGAACCAAAATATTTTTCGTACCGATTGTGAGAAGAGATTCGCCAATATCTCAAAGAGAATAGATACTGTTTCGGGTCAAAATCAGGTCTCAACCCCAAAACATAATGACCAAGTGACGTTCACCATCCCTGAAGAACATAAGGATTGGTATACAGGTCAGACCTTTGCTCGCGAACAACCTAGTAACGTCACTTTCCAAAATACGTATATAAAAAATTACGAACGTAACAAGGTAACGTTCCGTAACAATGTGTTGGATTTACCCAACCATTTCATATCAAATTTAGAAATTGCATATAGTCACATTGGAGAATTTTATAATCTGAACGAATTTATAAAGTCACATTTAAAGGGCGAGGGTCTGGATTGGTTCCTTGTAAAGTCAGGAAGTATCCGCTCTTTTGATGAATTCGTCAATGCGTTCAAAGATAGGTTCTGCGGGGAGAAATATGACGTTATAGTCCGTAGGGAACTTGATACCCAAGGCTATGCCGATCATATGGATAAAACACCCAGCGAACATTTTTCAAAATTAGTGTCACGACTCCAGGATAGTACATATAAAATTCCGGAAGGCTACGTATGTGAATTATTAAGCAAACATTATGGAGAGACGGTCGAAAATTCCGTTAGGATCCAGGGAATAATCTCTATTGAGAGATTACATGAGCAAATAATTAGGATAGGTACTAACATAATTAGACGTGATTGTAAATTAAAGGATAGTCCTTGGAAAGGCGGGGGAAGACAGTACCGACCAGATAGTCTTCCGAAAAACAATAACTTTCCCAAACAAGACCTACCTCGTTAAATTCTGGGAATGCACGGGGAACCTCTCACTACAATCGAGAGAGAGGGAATCAATTTAGCCAAGGCCCTTCCCGCGAGTCAAATCCAATTTATGATCGGCCACGTAATTACTATGACTCAAATCAGAATTATAATCGACCACCTAATTATAGGGATAACCAGTCAAAACCTAATGTAAGAAACATGGAGGTAGTGTCAGACAATAATGTCAATACTGATATGAAGGAAATAAAGCAATCCCTTGGAGAATTAGCTAACAACCTGAAGCCAATTGTTGACCACTTGATAAAAAACTAAGTAGCAGGAGTGGGATGAACAAACTTAAAACTAAGGGGGGAGGTAAATTTAAATTCAAGGGGGACATACGCAGTTTGCTTGGTACAGAGATGATGACGACATTGACAGGGGACATTGACCTACATACTAACATTGACAATGGATGTCCCACTCCTGTAAAGATAAAGACAGACTGTAACAACGGACTAACATTGATGAAGCTACAGGGGTACCAAGAAGGTAGCGGTTTAGGAAGACACGGCAATGGACGTTTGGAACCAGTTTTTATCAGCACGAGAAGACCACTTCAAGGATTAGGTTACGAGTACAAATTTTTTGATATCAGATCACCAGTTAACGTAGATTCAATAGTAGAAACATCCTTACCAATCACTGCTAAGGAGGAAGAGACCATCGACGAACAGATATACCCCGACAATACTATGACTGCCCCAGATCACGTAAATTCATCAAGTATAAAAGAGGACGAAATCACAGACGAACTGACAGGCAATGAAGAAAACATAACTTTCCCAGATGACGTCAGAATATCATCTCTGATGCAGGAGTTTTCTGTCCTACTTAGAAACGAGGACGAAGTAACAGACATATCGACAGACAATGACCACATAATCCGCTACCCGACTAATGGCAACCCCACTTGTGAAGAACATCCGCAGGTGAACTTCATCAAAGACAATAGGATAACTGACATTTCGGGACTACAACAACAGACTTACAAATTTACAGAAAAACAGGCCGAAAGACAGAAACAGAACTTTGAGGTACGACACCAACAGACTACGTTAGAAATTGGCGATCAGGTGTTAGTACAATCTCTGCGGATACCCACCGGTAAGACGGATATAACCAAGCTATTACTATTACTATTCTGGGAAGGACCTTACCAGATTTTAGACAAGGAAAGTCCTCAAATTTTTATTTTAGGACATCTCGGCAGCGACGTAGCGGAAGGAGGAATCTTTTATATTACCTCTTTAAAGCCGTATATTAGCGGATAAATTTACAAGCAGGCTAGAGAAGCGCTAGGGCTCTCTTTGAGATTAACGATCTTACTTCAGCCGAGTTAGGGGGGCGATTATTGCAGACGAGATCGCGGCCCTAGAGTCAGGGAAGAGATTTGTGACGTCTCTATGGGTGTCCATCCCCAGCTATCCCAGGAACAGTTAGACAAAGTCACACACACATAAACAGACACTATTCTTTATTATTTGGGTATTATTTATTATTTTACACTAACGGCCAACACCTCATTATACAACAACACACAAAGAATCACACATACACATTTATTGGGGACACGGGATTTATTATTTAGTTATTTTTTTTTGTAAATAGGATAAGGCAGACGGGGACATTCTGGCACTCCCTTGGGGCTTAACATCGAGCATACCCTCCTTAGTCGAGCTCAAAGATTCCAAAGTGAATCGCCAGGTTGTAGATATAATTTTAGATAATAAGTTAGGGTAGTTTTATTTTTTTTATTCTAGATAATAAGTTAGGATATGTTTTATATAACTTTAGTAATAGGGCATTTTTTTATAATAGTAGGTAATTTAGATAATAAGTTAGGAAAGTTTATTTTTGTTCATATATTTAGTAAGAGTATTTTTTTTAAATAGTATTAGCAATTTGTTTATGATGTTGGGATAATTTAGTTTAGATAGGTTTGTGGCTTCATTTGAAATTGACATAATTGTAGGACGGGGCAGACGGTATATGGATTGGCCATCCATGGGAATATACCTACGTATTTAAATTTGATTAGGAGACGCGGATCTGAGTAGGATGACAGCGAGGCGATGGCACACACATTTGTAGGTAGTCAGGTATGGTAAATGTACTTCCAATTGTATTTGTCTGTTTTGTTTTGTATTTTTAAATAATATTTGTATTAGTATCCGACCGTGTGTATCTATTGAAAATGTCACATTGACCCATATTTTATTTAGTGACCATGATGGGCTATGTTAACCCAATGAGAGCCTTGTAAATATATTTGTCACATATATCCAGGTATGGACCTTACTTATTATGATAGAGTGTCGACCACGGTAGGTCAAATGTCAATTTTTTTATTTTAGTTAAGAAATCCTAAGGCAAGGAGCCGAAGCATACATGACTGGAGGGGGAGATATATTATAAACTGGAGGGGATTCCCAGAATTGAAATTGAATTATCGTACACACGGAGAAGGGGCCACTCCATTGATGCTTGTAGAATCCATTTAAAGGGGCGGGAGTTGTTTAATTATTTTTATGCCATGAACTGACTGTTTGAACTGAAGAAAGGGTTTCGCTACTTGATTAATGCGGATGCCGGAATTTACATATGTTTATGAAACTGAGATGGGATTTGAGTGGGCTTATTTTTCTATTTTATATTTCGTCGTCGTTCCGGCAGAAGGTAAATACCTGTCGAAGGCCTAAGGAGGCATATGGTTAGGGTCTGGTCAACCCAAATTTTTATTGAAGCGGATTGAGTATATGGGAATTCAGTTGAAACATTGTCGAGGCGTGGGGCCTTTTTGGGTGTTTTAACCAGTCAGTGAATGTATGCTAGAAATAGAATCGTCGTTATTTGCCAATGGAGAGGGTCAACTCCAAGAAGTACAGCGTAAAGTAGACTCATGCTTTGGTCACGCATGCATAGGCAAGCCATGCCGAATAGAAAGGAAATTTAAAATCATGTTTTGGTCACGCATGATAATGAGGTCGATACCTGAGTATTATTTTATTATGACTTTGGGCAAGTCTTTCTTTTAATGAATATTGGTTAAGTGTATATGCTCAGTGAACGAGCAAGTGTTAAGTGAAACTAATAAAATATGTGACTTCCAATGGTCATTTAGCCGACATATTTTATTTTAACGGGAACGGGGGATATTGTAGCATGCCTACCTTATAGACAATATATAATGCTCAGAACTAGCGATGCTGCAGAGAATCGCGATCGCTAGGAGTAAAATATGGCTTGTGAGGTGTTGATCGAAAGAGAATTGCATTCGGAAGAACATGCTCGAAACCAGCGATTGCTGCGAGAAAAACGCAATCGCTGGGAGCAGAAACAAAGAACAATGGAGATGGGGAGTAGAAAGGAAGCCAGGATAATTGTCGGCATCCTGTGTGGTAATTATATTGTCGGCTCAGTTTTTCACATAACTCTAATTAATATCCGCTGGGATTCACAGTTTGACATCCGCAGGCAATCACAGAAGTGGTCACCGGTGATTGGCTGAGGATGGGGTGGGCGGAGACTGACGACCAATGAGACATCAGGAATCATCCCCAGAACAAATCATCCCCACTCTTCGCTCAACCTCTTGGCTCACTTCTTCAACTATTATTCAATTGTTAGTCTTCTCTTCGCACACTTCTTCTACTCATCGCTCTTGTGCCAACAGTTCACCACGTTACTATTATATTTGACAGTGAGTTTCAGTATGTGATTGTAGATTCTTGGTTCACGTCTCGGATGATCAACACGTATAGTTTATATTTGACAGTGAGTTTGAATATGTGAATTGAGCAGTGTTCGTTCATGTTTTGGGCCATTCAGGCGAGTGAGATACATTTTGATTTCGGACGCACATAAACTCAGTGAACAATCTAAATTCTATTGTGGCCTCCAAGCAGACCTACAAGGACTAGGTGAGTAGATGGGGTCGGAGGGATGTACATCAAGGATGACCACATCGCCACCTGCAGGGATCAGTATCGAGGTACCTCGTAATTAACGTAGAAAGTCCTTCAGACAAATGGCCAATTTATATTCACTTGTTTTTTCTTTTATAAATATGATATTTTCTTCTAAAATAAATATGTTACTGTTCTAGGGTTTGAGTTGTCCATTCTATTTCCCCCCTCCCATTCTTCTTCTGGTTGACAGCAATAATTAATTATTGTTAATTACTGATGTCAAACCACAGTTAGGAACTTGTACCCGTCCTTCTCGTGGGAGTGCATTTGGCTATCCAGGTATTGTTTTTTATTAAAGTCGCGATGTAAAAATACTCAATTTTAATAATTTTTCCGACGTAATTTTATATTCACTATTTACGTAAAAATGCACTCACACAAGGAGGGAGATGGTATAATATATATTCCTTACTTATCAATTTTTGAAGCTGACATATGTTTTCCAGAGAGGCCTCGACCAAAAATGACCCGCCACCACAAGGAACGAAGGACGAAATTTGGACGGAAACAAGACGATATCGGAAAGGACAACAAAGAAGCAGAACTCCGCGACACCAGAGATTTGGATACCAGATAACTGATTTGGATGCTTTCCTTACCAAGGTAACTGACTCCGTCTCTTTGTGGACTCCCTTAACCAGAGGGGGTGTGTTCTCTGGGGGGGCTCCCGTCCTGTCCTAGTCCTATCTCTTCTGCGACGGCTGTTTAACTTCCCCAACTAAGGGACAAATATAATATAAAAATCAGTTACTGCTGAGTCGGAGATAAAAATAATTTTTGCAAACAAAAACGAAAATAATAAAATAAAAAAGTGAGGATACACCCTGCATTGTAGAATATAGAAACGATGTGATGACAGGTAGAGTATGCCAGTAGATATCGAAGCAATCAAAAAGTTTATTTATTACATCAACTTCAATGCCATACTTATGTTGTTATAACTTCGATGTTAATTGAAATTTTTTTTCATGTCCGCTGAACTTAATAAGATAAATTTAAAGAAAGTGCATTTAAGTTTTGAACAGCAAACTCCGAAGAAAATGTATTTTTTTGATAACACGCCGTCCTTCAATCATTAGTTTTTTTTTTTTTTTTTTTTTTTTGAATGAAATTTATTTTTCATTTATCCATGACCAAAACAATGACGCATCGTGTCTCGGGTGAGGGGTAGCAGTCGCCCAAAGAGTTCCGATGTATGTTCAACATAATTAATTTTCCAGAAAACGCAAAAAACTGCTCCACACTTCATTATTGACAATAATTTAACTTTTTTTTTTTCTAGGAATCAAACACAATAAAATAAAAACATCATTGTAAAAAACATGAAATATTTCGCCAACAGTTTTTCCGGAAAATGAGATTTTTTTTTGTCATACTCCGTTTTGAAACTGTTCTAAGGACATAACCCCTTTTGAAGCTGGAATACATTAAAAATACTCATTATTGAGTAAAACAAAGTTGTTATTGTAAAGAAACTACAAAAACTATACATCAAACAAGAAACAAGAAAGAAATAGAGGTCAGGTTAGGTTTTATGACTCATGCACGGGCTTTAACTACGAAGTCATATCGCCTACTACCAGAGCGCTCTTTCGTCGCTCTGGTGGACATGAGCCCGACTCTACTATGGGAGTCCTAAATTTTGCGTACCCTAAATTTTTAATCACCCAGGGCTGTGGTCTTTAACGAGTACCTGACATCGTACAGGTTCGGGACCATCGCTTAACGTCCCATCCGAAGGACGGCGTGCTTATATTTATTTTACCTCCCAGATAAAATAAACTAAGGGCCCCGTTCGGGTTTCGAACCCACGATCTTGAGCTCAGAAGGCAAACACGCATACCACTGAGCTACCGGCGCCCTCAGAAAGAAATAGATAATTATAAATGAAAAACTATACATCTTAGCAACTTAGCTTACAGGATAATAAAAATCAATAGCAGGTTGACATCACAAAACCTAACATCACAACCTAAAACCACAAAAATTGTGTACAATGACTAATACATTATTCAATGGGCTCAAAAAAGTCGCACTTTTGTTGATTTTCAGGCTAGTCACCAAAATGTGAAGCATTATCGACGCAGTATAGGAAGAGTTTTCCATTCTTCACCGAAGTATTTTTTTAAAAGATTGTCAACGTATTTTTATTTCTTTTTTTCGCTGGTTTCACAGGTCTCAATCAAAGTAGTAGTTATGTTGGCAAAACCTTTCCCAACCTTGCATAGCCCTTTTCGCTGGTTTCACAGGTCTCAATTAAAGTAATAGTTATGCTGGCAAAACCTTTCCCAACCTTGCATAGCCCTTTTCGCTGGTTTCACAGGTCTCAATCAAAGTAGTAGTTATGTTGGCAAAACCTTTCCCAACCTTGCATAGCCCTTTTCCCATATTGTAGTTAGGTTCACCCCTGACAAGTGGGTTTCCTTTCGAGCTTTTGGTAATAATAATTCTTTTAGCTGGTGCAAATTTAATTTGGCAAGAAGTGGGAGATTTGTTTCTTTACACACGGTTGTCCAGTCGTAAACTGGACAATCTCCGTGTCTTGATACCCGAATTAATGTGCCAATCCTTGGGAATATCTCATGATAAACCTTTATTTGCACCATTGTTGAATGTCGAGTCAATATAAAGATCACATAAATCATAAAAAATTGTAAAAGGTAAAAAATATGATATGCTCTGTTCTGTTCTAAACTTATCATACAATTCTTAAAATGCCTTCGACTTTCTCCCATTCGACGCTCAACTTGTAAGCAGCCGCCTTCTTTTTTGAAATTGAACTGATTACTCCCTTTTACAAGCTAGTGTTGTGTAGGAACAGTGGGTCGGGTCCTGGGTCCATCCGGACTATCATCGGCTGCCAGTTCTTCTGATGAATAGCTGTAAACGAAAATAATTTATTTAAAAAATCCGGTTTCAACCGTTGAGGAAGAGCCATTTTTGCCTTTCAAATTACAAAATTGATGGAAGCTCTTTTTCTCCAAAACCCTTCAACGTTGAGCCTCGTGATCTAGATAGCCCTATGATTGACTCTTATTTCTTGTCATCTGCGGGAAGTTTTTCTAAAGTGCCAGTTTTTCTGAAGTGCCAATGATTCTGAGGATTCCAAAAGTCCCAGACTCATGGTATAATAGTGTTTATATCAATTATAGTGAAAGAAATAAAAATCGCAAAAAAAAAGTCGGTGATTCATCAATGAAGTACATTTACTCCCCAGCGCACAGTATGGTTTTCCTTAATCCTTAAACCAGTGGGCTGATTTGGGCTCAATACCATTATGTAGGTATCTTATTGAGAGGCCTATCAAGCCTCATATAAATGACATGTCGATACAGTCATTACATCGGCAGTTATTACCATCTTGAGTTGAACTCTCCACCTATTCTCTTTGGCTTTGGCCGATTTAGCTGGAAAAAAGTCACCCTTAGGAAAATCTTAAATATTATGTACAAATTCTTATAGTCGAATCATCCCGTCTATCTTTATATTACAGGGAACATTTTCGCAGGTATAGTCAAAACCTAAATATATTACTGAACTTAGTATTAACTTAATTTATATTCAAATAACAAACAATATAAGGCATTATAACTGCGCAAGGAACGCTTCAGTGTGACTTAGCACCTCCATAATATTGGTTTTTCTTTCAACTACATTATAAACATCCTATTTTTCCTTATCGATGGGAAATAGTTTGATTAGAAAAACTTTCTATGGCTTGTTGTCTGACTGGACATACTCCGTTTTGTTTTCCAGGCCTCCATAGACACTCCAGGCAACATCCCTGTGGTCCTCTCCAGCCCATGTCTGCTCTACCAGACTCAGCCAGGCGGGTACCAGGAGCAACTTTCTCTCCCTCTCGGAATGGTAACAACAACATTTAATTAGATTGATAATATTAATGTCTTTGGGATGAAACTTCTGCTCCTTGGGTTAGTTATATGAGAGATCTGTTAAATAACTTCATTTAGCCCATTAGGATTCGAACCTCTGCTTCTTAGGTTAGTAACATGAGAGACCTTTTAGGTAAGATGATTTGGCTCGGGTATAACCTATGTTACCAACCTGCCTGTACCTTGGATTGGTAACATGAGATATCTCTTAGGAAAGCTGAGGGATTCGAAATTCTGTTCCTTGGGTTGGTAAGATATCTCCGCTCCGCCTGCCCGGGGCTTCAAACTTTACAGACACTAAAAACCCTACACTATTTTGTCACAGATCTTTTTGTACTCATACAGTAGAATATAAATGTTGTAATAGCCGAAATCATAGCGCATAACTCTCTACTCACTATTTGCAAATAGCATACGCTTAGTGACCTGAGGCCAATCCAAAAGAAACTTGTCAAACTTAAAATGTAAGAAGAGAAACATATCTGTCTTCATATAACTAATACAGATCATCTCAGTCCAAGAGAAACATATCTGTCTTTATATAACTAATACAGATCATCTCAGGCCAAGAGAAACATATCTGTCTTTATATAACTAATACAGATCATCTCAGTCCAAGAGAAACATATCTGTCTTTATATAACTAATACAGATCATCACAGTCCAAGAGAAACATATCTGTCTTTATATAACTAATACAGATCATCTCAGTCCAAGAGAAACATATCTGTCTTTATATAACTAATACAGATCATTTCAGTCCAAGAGAAACATATCTGTCTTTATATAACAAATACAGATCATCTCAGTCCAAGAGAAACATATCTGTCTTTATATAACTAATACAGATCATCTCAGTCCAAGAGAAACATATCTGTCTTTATATAACAAATACAGATCATCTCAGTCCAAGAGAAACAATATTATTTACATGAAAAAGTCAATTCAGTAACAAGTACTAAAAAAAAAAGCTGAAATATACACTAAAATCAACTGAAATTTTACTCACTAATTGGTCACTATATTCTAACTTAACTCATAAAACAGCTGACTGACAAGACTATCTCTGACTATGAGAGCCTTCTAACCCTAGAATAATCTATGAAATGTCATTGGCCAGATTTTACAATGTTCTGCAACTAAACAGAAGCTCTGAAACTGATAACTTTATCTAAAATAATCTTTTACATTAATAATAACATTAAAATAACTAAAAAACATAAAGACAACTATATTTAGTTAGTTATTATGACTCCTGTTCGGGCATTAACTTTGAGGTCATGTCGCTTACTACCAGAGCGATCTTTCGTTACTCTGGTAGACATGAGCCCGACTCTACTATGGGAGTCCTAAATATTGTACCTTCCAGGTAAAATAAACTTAGGGCCTCGGCCGGGTTTCGAACCCACAATCTTGAGCTCAGAAGGCAAACACGCTACCACTGAGCTAACGGCACCCTCAAATATAACAACTATATTTAAACCCAAACAAATTATTTGGATAAAAATAAACAGATTTGAATCAGAACTGAATAGATGAATACATTTATAAACAATGAATGATAAGTTCGAATATCAAGGTTAAAAAATAGAACGTCCCACTCTAGATCAACAACAAATAGAGGAACTGACACACAAAAATGTTTCAATATACTCGGTGTCGCAACTTTATAGGGTATGCGATTTACCTATGAAAATATACTAAAGTTTTCGCGAAAAAATGTTTAAAATGAAAAGTCTTTATTATAGATTCTGTGTAACTTTTTCACGTAATTTTGTTTTATTTTTCATATTTACGATCGGTACAAACCATCAGTAAAGTTAGCAATTTAGTAGTAGTAGCAATTGTGGATAATAGGATAAAGTGGAATAATTAGTAGCATTATGTATAATAATAACTAATTATAAGAAAACCAAATACATTTTATTATTCAGATAAAAAAACCAAATAAAATTTATTATTCAGATAAAAAAACCAAATAAAATAAAATGTATTTGGTTTTCTTATAATTAGTTATTATTGTTCATAATGCTACTAATTATTCCATTTCGTCCTATTATCCACAATTGCTACTACTACTAAATATTTAATACTGATTATTATTAAAAGAAAAAAAAAAAGTCTCTGTAAAGTCATGAAGAATATCCACAAAAAAAAAGTACAATGAGAAAATATGTACAACGATAATACAAAAAAAAAAAAATAATAATAGAAATATAATAAAAATTTAAGTTAAAAAATATATATAAATAATAAATACAAAACTTAACTTTTTCTGTATCTAAACCAACCTTCCCTCTATTCAGTTACTTTGAAATTATATAAATTTTAAAACCTTTTCCTGAATAGAAAGATTCATAATATGAAGTTTCGTTGAGAGAGATCCGGCCATTTCCCTGTGATGACGGAGCAAACAGACTGACATGAACCCTTTCATCACGGAGCAAACAGACAGATGAACTGAGATGAAAGTGGTGTTTGACCTGAAATGGATAAAACTCAAATACCTTTCAAAAATACCAAATAAGTAGACTGTCACGCCCTTTCAATTTTATTTATAAAGATAGGAGCACATGTTTTTCCTGATGAATTCAAAAGCTATACTTTTTCCGTTGGATACTCGCTGAGATATTCATTGCTGAAATATGACGAAGTCTCCAGTCCTCTGATTATATTGACGATGATTTTGTTGATTGGTAGAATGTCCCGAACTAGCAAGTTTTTTGGTCGGACTAAAAGTGGCGGTTTGTCTCATAAAGCTATTTTTCCAGTGGGCTAATAGACAGTTATGCAAAATGTTCTGAAAATCGGAGACGACAGACAGATACTGCAGTTTTAGAAACACGTACAAACTTGGATCAAGCTTCTATAAGTTAGTTATAGAGAATTAAATTTCCGTTCGGAGCCTAGGAACATTTTGTGTATTATTCTAAAGTTTCTCTAATTTGTGTGAACTGTTGAGACGCAGGTGGTGAATGCAGTGTTCAAGAAGGAGAGCTGGGTCTACGTGCAGACCCCCCATGGTGAGGAGGGCTATGTTCGTTACCGATCCTGTCTGCCGCTGGGAATCCTGCCACCAGCCCCGGAGACGACCGCCCCGCCCTGGGAGACCCAGTCAGATATCTTCCCCAAGCCGACAGGAGGCAGGCTCGGCTCCAGGTCCCAGTGTGGCTCCACCGTCCAGCACTGGTACAGTTTCACTTTAGTATACAGTAATTCGCGAGGGTTACTTTTTTTTAATGTCCTGCGAATTTTCCCACTATAATACAGTAAAAAAAAAACAGGGTTATGTTCTTCAAAAAAAAAAGGTATAAGTAAGAATTGTAAAAGAAAATTGACAAAAAAGGTAATAAAAATTTCTAAAGGGCAAATTTCATATTTATCTAATTTATTTCCATTTTTCGTCTCTTCAACTGTTTTGCTTTTTAAGAAATGGCTATCATCTACACATTGACATCCTGTTCCAAACGAGTATCATTAGTTGGACGAAATATTAAAAGAACCTATATTGATTAACAAGCAACCAACGTATGAGAGTAAAGTACTAATCTATTGGTAAAAAAAAATAAACAGAGTTTAGTCAGTGTGTTAGTTGGACTTAGTATATTATAAATATACTATATAGTCTTAGTATATTTATAACTAAACCTGACGATAGTATAATGCCAAAAACGGCAATTTTTGTACAACGATTTTTGTAGAATGTACGATATTAAAAAAAAAATGTTTTATTGTTTTATTTCTTTATTTAGATATAAATTGTATATTATTATCTTTCATTGTGTGTATAAGTTGTAAAAAGTTATAACGCGAACTTTCTAACATTTATTCCGATTTTTTTTTTCGAACTGTGCACAAAAATCATACTTGTAAAAAGGAAGATCAGCCAACCGGAAAAATTGAACTGACAAAGGAGGGAAAGTGGGGCGATTGTTTTAAAAATACGAATTTCGTGTTAAACGCGCTGTTGTGAATACCTACCATGGATATCCGCTAACTTGACGGAGCTACTGCATGCACAGATTTTTTTAAACTCTCGCTTGGAAAGTTGAACTAAAATGTGACCCGGGGTCGCTGCGGTCCGGAAGTACCTTCTACAGCTAAGAGCTGTCTGAGAAGTGGAATCCTGGTGGAGGCTCCTCCAGGCATCACTCTCTTCTAAGTACGAGTATAAGAGCGAGAACATGTATTTTCTGTTTTTGTTGTCTCAGGGACAGAGGGCGGGAGTGTGGGGAGGAGAGTGTGGACTCTCTCTACCTCAGGTCTCAGGCGAGAACCAAGCGACAAGTGCTCCTCGTCATCGACACAGACTACACGGCCCAGGGGCCTAACACGCTCACCGTTTCCAAGGGGGATGTGGTGAGTCTGGTGAGCTCTCAGGTCCAGGACTGGTTCTGGGTCCAGACCCGAGACGGCCAGGAGGGCTACATACCCGCCGTCGTCGCTGGACATGGCTTCTTGTAGCCCCACATCTCAACAAAACCATCAAATGTTTATTTTGTTACATTTAATTTCACAATAACTTTTCAACTTCAAAATATATAAATAACTAGTTGTTGCCCGGGGAACACAATCTGTATACCACCACGACTCCACCAGGACCATGTCACTCACTATACAATCTCAACCCAGACAATAGGTTCGCCAATCCCTCGCCCCGAAGTAAAGTTGCTAAAATGGCGTGGCGCCCCCCCCCCCCCCCCCCTTGAGATAGGACAGTAAGAAACCACCTAATTACACATTTTTAACTCTTCTAATTTGTTAAATTAATTAATTTTTTCTTTTGGATGTCGTCCTCCGGTGGAGGCCATGACCCTCGTTCGCCGAATCGTAGGGCAAAAGAAGAAGGCATAACAAGTTTATTATTTTCAAAAACATTTAAATCTAAACAAAATGATGATTGTTGGCATAAACCTCAGAAAAAAAATGTTGGTTGTTGTAAATAGCAGTTGAGCGTCTCGAACTCATCCTATGTCGTTTCAAGTAAGAGACTCTTTGGATTTTGTCTGAGTAAATAGTTTATAAATAAATATTTTTGGCGTGGGTTACATTTAGTTTATTAGCACGACTAACTAAGCGATTTCGTTGGTTTAATCAAGTTATTATTTAAACAAAAAAAGTTGATGTGCAAATAGTTTTTTACATATTGTAAATATTTAATGATACGTAATACTGTGCAAAAAGAAAGAAGTAGCCGTTTACGAAAATTAAAAATGTACAGGCAAGTAAATATATATTTATATAATATTTTCTAGTTATTTTATTAATTTCTTTACCTTTTCCTTTTTACTTCTCCAACTACATCACGAAAAGTTATGTTAATGGTGGGAAACTCACTTCCTATTTTCGCCCCCCCTTAACTCCCGACCAATGAATATATTGATGCGAAATATTTGTGATGCTCTTAAATTCAAGAAAACCTCAACTACTTCACTAAAAGGACTAACGCGTGAGTCAATCATTTATTATTTCATACCTTTTACCTTATAGACAATATATATAAATGCTCAGAACTAGCGATGCTGCAGAGAATCGCGATCGCTAGGAGTAAAATATGGCTTGTGAGGTGTTGAACGAAAGAGAATTGCATTCGGAAGAACATGCTCGAAACCAGCGATGGCTGTGAGGGAAACGCAATCGCTGGGAGCAGAAACAAAGAACAATGGAGATAGGGAGTAGAAAGGAAGCCAGGATAATTGTCGGCATCCTGTGTGGTAATTATATTGTCGGCATTATTTTTTTTTGTTAAACAGTTTTTCACATAACTCTAATTAATATCCGCTGGGATTCACAGCTTGACATCCGCAGGCAATCACAGAAGTGGTCACCGGTGATTGGCTGAGGATGGGGTGGGCGGAGACTGACGACCAATGAGACATCAGGATCATCCCCACTCTTCACTCTAAGCTCTTGGCTCAAGAGCTCTTCAACAGATTATTGAACTATGATTCTTCTCTACGCTCTGGTGCCAACATTAGTCTTCTCTTCGCTCTTGTGCCAACAGTTCACCACGTTACTATTATATTTGACAGTGAGTTTCAGTATGTGATTGTAGATTCTTGGTTCACGTCTGGGATGATCAACACGTATAGTTTATATTTGACAGTGAGTTTGAATATGTGAATTGAGCAGTGTTCGTTCATGTTTTGGGCCATTTAGGCGAGTGAGATACATTTTGATTTCGGACGAACATAAACTCAGTGAACAATCTAAATTCTATTGTGTCCTCCAGGCAGACCTACAAGGACTAGGTGAGTAGATGGGGTCGGAGGGATGTACATCAAGGATGACCACATCGCCACCTGCAGGGATCAGTATCGAGGTACCTCGTAATTAACGTAGAAAGTCCTTCAGACAAATGGCCAATTTATATTTAATTGTTTTTTCTTTTATAAATATGATATTTTCTTCTAAAATAAATATGTTACTGTTCTAGGGTTTGAGTTGTCCATTCTATTTCCCCCCTCCCATTCTTCTTCTGGTTGACAGCAATAATTAATTATTGTTAATTACTGATGTCAAACCACAGTTAGGAACTTGTACCCGTCCTTCTCGTGGGAGTGCATTTGGCTATCCAGGTATTGTTTTTTATTAAAGTCGCGATGTAAAAAATACTCAATTTTAATAATTTTTTCCGATATAATTTTATATTCACTATTTACGTAAAAATGCACTCACACAAGGAGGAGAGTTGGTATAATTGGAATGCCGAATGCAATTCTCTTTCGTTCAACACCTCACAAGCCATATTTTACTCCTAGCGATCGCGATTCTCTGCAGCATCGCTAGTTCTGAGCATTATATATTGTCTATAAGGTAGGCATGCTACAATATCCCCCGTTCCCGTTAAAATAAAATATGTCGGCTAAATTACCATTGGAAGTCACATATTTTATTAGTTTCACTTAACACTTGCTTGTTCACTGAGCATATACACTTAACCAATATTCATTAAAAGAAAGACTTGCCCAAAGTCATAATAAAATAATTATATATTACAAATACTCAGGTATCGACCTCATTATCATGCGTGACCAAAACATGATTTTAAATTTCCTTTCTATTCGGCATGTCTTGCCTATTCATGCGTGACCAAAGCATGAGTCTACTTTACACTGTACTTCTTGGAGTTGACCCTCTCCATTGGCAAATAACGACGATTCTATTTCTAGCATACATTCATTGACTGGTTAAAACATGAAAAACGGCCCCACGCCTCGACAATGCTTCAACTGAATTCCCATATCCCTAATCCGCTTCAACAAAAATTTGGGTTGACCAGACCCTACCATATGCCTCCTTAGGCCTTCGACAGGTATTTACCTTCTGCCGGAACGACGACGAAATATAATAGAAAAAAAATAAGCCCACTCAAATCCCATCTCAGTTTCATAAACATATGTAAATTCCGGCATCCGCATTAATCAAGTAGCGAAACCCTTTCTTCAGTTCAAACAGTCAGTTCATGGCATAAAAATAATTAAACAACTCCCGCCCCTTTAAATGGATTCTACAAGCATCAATGGAGTGGCCCCTTCTCCGTGTGTACGATAATTCAATTTCAATTCTGGGAATCCCCTCCAGTTTATAATATCTATATCCCCATTCAGTCATGTATGCTTCGGCACCTTGCCCTAGGATTTCTTAAATAAAATAAAAATAAATTGACATTTGACCTACTGGTCGACACTCCATTATAATAAGGTCCATAGCTGGATATATGTTACAAATACATTTATAAGGCTATCATTGGGTTAACATAGTGGTCAATTAAACAAATATGTGTCAATGTGACATTATCAATAGATATACACAGTCGGATACTAATACAAATATTATTTAAAAATACAAAACAAAACAGACAAATACAATTGGAAGTACATTTACCATACGTGACTACCTACAAATGTGTGTGCCATCGCCTCGCTGTCAGCCTAGTCAGATCTGCTTTACTAATCAAACTCAAATACGTAGGAAATTCCTATGGATGGCCAGTCCATACCTCTTCTGCCCCGTCCTACAATTATATTAAATTAAAAGAGGCAACTAACCTAAATTAAATTATCCCATCATATAAAAAAAATTGCTAATACTATTAAAAAAAATACTCTTACTAAATATATGAACAAAAATAAACTTTCCTAACTTATTACCTAAATTACCTACTATTATAAAAAAATGCCCTATTACTAAATTTATATAAAACAACTAAAACTAACTTATTATCTAAAATTATATCTACAACCTGGCGATTCACTTCGGAATCTTTGAGCTCGACTAAGGAGGGTATGCTCGATGTTAAGCCCCAGGGGAGGGCCAGAATGTCCCCGTCTGCCTTATTCTATTTACAAAAAAAAATAATTAAATAATAAATCCCGTGTCCCCAATAAATGTGTATGTGTGATTCTTTGTGTGTTGTTGTATAATGAGGTGTTGGCCGTTAGTGTAAAATAATAAATAATACCCAAATAATAAAGAATAGTGTCTGTTTTATGTGTGTGTGACTTTGCCTAACTGTTCCTGGGATAGTTGGGGATGGACACCCATAGAGACGTCACAAATCTCTTCCCTGACTCTAGGGCCGCGATCTCGTCTGCAATAATCGCCCCCCCCTAACTCGGCTGAAGTAAGATCGTTAATCTCAAAGAGAGCCCTAGCGCTTCTCTAGCCTGCTTGTTTATCTATCCGCTAATATACGGCTTTAAAGAGGTAATAATGAATGTCCCTCTCACATCGTTATTGCCGAGGTGTCCTACAATAAAAGTTTGAGGACTTTCCTTGTCTAAAATCTGGTAAGGTCCTTCCCAGAATAGTAATAGTAATAGCTTGGTTATATCCCTCTTACCGGTGGGTATCCGCAGAGATTGTACTAACACCTGATCGCCAATTTCTAACGTAGTCTGTTTGTGTCGTTTCTCAAATTTTTGTTTCTGTCTCTCGGCCTGTTTTTCTGTAAATTTGTAAGTCTGTTGTTGTAGTCCCGAAATGTCAGTTATCCTATTGTCTTTGATGAAGTTCACCTGCGGATGTTCTTCACAAGTGGGGTTGCCATTAGTCGGGTAGCGGATTATGTGGTCATTGTCTGTCGATATGTCTGTTACTTCGTCCTCGTTTCTAAGTAGGTCAGAAAACTCCTGCATCAGAGATGATATTCTGACGTCATCTGGGAAAGTTATGTTTTTGTCATTGCCTGTCGGTTCGTCTGTGGTTTCGTCCTCTTTTATACTTGATGAATTTACGTGATCTGGGGCAGTCATAGTATTATCAGGGTATGTTTGTTTGTCGATGGTCTCTTCCTGCTTAGCAGTGATTGGTAAGGATGTTTCTACTATTGAATCTACGTTAATGGGTAACATGATATCATTAAATTTGTACTCGTAACCTAGTCCCTGAAGTGGTCTTCTCTTGGTGATAAAAACTGGTTCTAAGCGTCCATTTTATTTTCCTAAACCGCTACCTTCTCGGTACCCTTGAAGCTTCATCAATGTCAGTCCGTTGTTACTGTCTGTCTTTACCTTTACAGGAGTGGGACATCTATTGTCAACGTTAGTATGTAGGTCAAAGTCCCCTGTCAATCTCGTCATCATCTCTGTACCAAGCAAACTGCGTATGTCCCCCTTGAATTTAAATTTACCTCCCCCCTTAGTTTTAAGTTTGTTCATCCCACTCCTGCTACTTAGTTTTTTATCAAGTGGTCAACAATTGGCTTCAGGTTGTTAGCTAATTCTCCAAGGGATGCTTTATTTCCTTCATATCAGTATTGACATTATTGTCTGTCACTACCTCCATGTTTCTTATATTAGGTTTTGACTGGTTATCCCTATAATTAGGTGGTCGATTGTAATTCTGATTTGAGTCATAGTAATTACGTGGCCGATCGTAAATTGGATTTGACTCGCGGGAAGGGCCTCGGCTAAATTGATTCCCTCTCTCTTGATTGTAGTGAGAGGTTCCCCGTGCATTCTCAGAATTGTAACGAGGTAGGTCTTGTTTGGGAAAGTTATTGTTTTTCGGAAGACTATCTGATCGGTACTGTCTTCCCCCGCCTTTCCAAGGACTATCCTTTAATTTACAATCACGTCTAATTATGTTAGTACCTATCCTAATTATTTGCTCATGTAATCTCTCAATAGAGATTATTCCCTGGATCCTAACGGAATTTTCGACCGTCTCTCCATAATGTTTGCTTAATAATTCACATACGTAGCCTTCCGGAATTTTATATGTACTATCCTGGAGTCGTGACACTAATTTTGAAAAATGTTCGCTGGGTGTTTTATCCATATGATCGGCATAGCCTTGGGTATCAAGTTCCCTACGGACTATAACGTCATATTTCTCCCCGCAGAACCTATCTTTGAACGCATTGGCGAATTCATCAAAAGAGCGGATACTTCCTGACTTTACAAGGAACCAATCCAGACCCTCGCCCTTTAAATGTGACTTTATAAATTCGTTCAGATTATAAAATTCTCCAATGTGACTATATGCAATTTCTAAATTTGATATGAAATGGTTGGGTAAATCCAACACATTGTTACGGAACGTTACCTTGTAACGTTCGTAATTTTTTATATACGTATTTTGGAAAGTGAGGTTACTAGGTTGTTCGCGAGCAAAGGTCTGACCTGTATACCAATCCTTATGTTCTTCAGGGATGGTGAACGTCACTTGGTCATTATGTTTTGGGGTTGAGACCTGATTTTGACCCGAAACAGTATCTATTCTCTTCGAGATATTGGCGAATCTCTTCTCACAATTGGTACGAAAAAGATTTTGGTTCGAATTTATTTCCTCGACCTCCTTATCTAAACGTTGTGTTTCTGACATGATCCTACCTGTCATTTCATGATCTAAACGTTGTGTTTCTGACATGATCCTACCTGTCATTTCATGATAACAGACATCTACCATGTCCCTAACTTCAGAAACATGTTTGTCATATTTCCCTTCTAAATTGTCCTGTCTAGTTCTCAATTCTCCGGACTCAGATCGTAGAGTGCCCATATCGCGATTAATGGATTCGATATTATTTGCCATTGCCAAAATTTCTTGGCGCACACCCCTTATCTCGGAAGTCTGTTGTCCTATCTGTTCCTGCATGTCCGCTTTTAAATCCTTTCCCAAGTTTCCCATCTGTTCCTGCATGGCCTTTCCCTGCTGTCCTATCTGTTCCTGCATGGCCTTAAACATCGCCTCTAGGTCAAATTTAGGATTTTCTACCGGGGACTCCGGGGGCGTACGGATAGTTTTCCTAGACCGTGTCTGTATCGGCTCTAAGTCCGACTTCCCTTTCCCTTCCATGCTGGTAAACGAAATATATATATCTCAAAACAATTAACTCAAAACAAAACAATTAATATTACGGGAGGTCTGGTGCTAACCTAATTTCAGATGGCATCACAATACAACAATAGTTATAATATGTAAAAAAAATGAAAATAAATACTTACTAAACTACGCAGAAAAATTTAAAATGTCAAAAAAAAAATAAAATATCAATATCAATAAATGATGTCATTCACATTCCTTAATCCCACCCATCCTTCTTCAGTTTTGACTTTAAATTACCGACTTTAAGGAAAAATATATCATTTTAGCCCAATAGGCTGGAATCTACGTTAAAAAGCAAAAGAAAAAAAATGTAATTTAATTAATTAATTAGGGACCAATTAGTGGGGTTCACTAATTATACTAATTAGCATAATTAGTAAACAAATCAAGTCCTTGTTAACGGGCGCCAATTATACCACCTCTCCTTCCTGCGTGAGTGCATTTTTTTACGTGATTAGTAAATATAAAATTATATCGGAAAAATTATTAAAATTGAATATTTTTACATCGCGACTTTAATAAAAACAATACCTGGATAGCCAAATGCACTCCCACGAGAAGGACGGGTACAAGTTCCTAACTGTGGTTTGACATCAGTAATTAACAATAATTAATTATTGCTGTCAACCAGAAGAAGAATGGGAGGGGGGAAATAGAATGGACAACTCAAACCCTAGAACAGTAACATATTTATTTTAGAAGAACGTATAATATTTATAAAAGAAAAAACAATTGAATATAAATTGGCCATATGTCTGAAGGACTTTCTACCTTAATTACGAGGTACCTCGATACTGATCCCTGGAGGTGGCGATGTGATCATCCTTTATGTACATCCCTCAGACCCCATCTACTCACCTAGTCCTTGTAGGTCTGCCTGGAGGCCACAATAGAATTTAGATTGTTCACTGAGTTTATGTGCGTCCGAAATCAAAATATATCTCACTCGCCTGAATGGCACCAAACATGAACGAATACTGCTCAATTCACCTATTCAAACTCACTATCAAATATAAACTATACGTGTTGATCATCCGAGACGTGAACCAAGAATCTACAATCACATACTGAAACTCACTGTCAAATATAATAGTAACGTGGTGACCGGTTGATACATGAGCGAAAAGTTGAGCCAAGAGGTTGAGTGAAGAGTGTAAATTCACATACTGAAACTCACTGTCAAATATATAAAAGGAACGTGGTGAACGGTTGACACAAAAGCGAAGAGTCTAAATTCACATACTGAAACTCACTGTCAAATATAATAGTAACGTAGTGACCGGTTGATACATGAGCGAAGAATATAAATTCACATACTGAAACTCACTCACTGTCAAATATAATATTAACGTGGTGACCGGTTGATACATGAGCGAAGAAAGTAAATTCACATACTGAAACTCACTCACTGTCAAATATAATATTAACGTGGTGACCGGTTGATACATGACCGAAGAATGTAAATTCACATACTGAAACTCACTGTCAAATATATAAAAGGAACGTGGTGAACGGTTGACACATAAGCGAAGAGTCTAAATTCACATACTGAAACTCACTGTCAAATATAATAGTAACGTAGTGACCGGTTGATACATGAGCGAAGAATGTAAATTCACATACTGAAACTCACTCACTGTCAAATATAATATTAACGTGGTGACCGGTTGATACATGAGCGAAGAATGTAAATTCACATACTGAAACTCACTCACTGTCAAATATAATATTAACGTGGTGACCGGTTGATACATGAGCGAAGAAAGTAAATTCACATACTGAAACTCACTCACTGTCAAATAGAATATTAACGTGGGGACCGGTTGATACATGAGCGAAGAATGTCTTCCAAACTGCTCTCCACCCTCGGCCCCCCTTTTTGGTGAGGATGATTCCTGATGTCTCATTGGTCGTCAGTCTCCGCCCACCCCATCTCCAGCCAATCACTGGTGACCACTTGAGAGTTCTGTGATAGCCTGAGGATGTTAAGCTGTGAATCCCAGCGGATATTAATTAGAGTTATGTGAAAAAAACCTGTTTACCAAAATATTGATGCCGACAATACAATTACTATACACAGGATGCCGACAATTATCCTGGCTTCCTTTTTATTCCCTATCTCTATTGTTCTTTGTTTCTGCTCCCAGCGATTGCGATTCCCTCGCAGCCATCGCTAGTAACAACGAATATCAATATGAAAGATAGAAACCTGCATATGTTTTATAAACGAGTTGGTGGTGCATTGGTTGGTTGGTGTCTCAAAGTGATGGCGTTAGTAAGATGTTCACATGGTCTTCTCCGGTATATCTGTCCACAGTACTAAGTTATTCCTTCTGTTCTCTCTCCATAACGATGTAGGATTGCCCGTTGTTATTATTTCTAAGCCTCCCGATTTAAATCCATTTATTTAGTTATTGTTGTTCTGTTCTCTCCCCGTTTCAAACTGACCCCCTCCACCTGGCTCCTCCCCTCTCTCCCACTCTCTCGTTCACTCCGCCGCGCCCTCCCCCCTCCACTTCATAATATCTCAGTCTGTCCTAGCCTCTCAGCGTACATCCTTTTCATCGGTTATTGTTTCTTAGTTTTCTATGATAAGCCCTTTTTGAATTTTGTTTTTTGTTATTTTTTTTTCCTTCTGTACTTTACACATATGTAAGAGAAGGTGGATGCCTAGCCTTGGTCTATTCATAAATATTTATATAATTTTTTTTGATGAATTGTTATCTCCTAATTTCTCTCCTTTACCTCCCTTCCTCACCCCTTCCTCTACTTTGTCTGTTTCCTTCCTCATCACCTCTCATGACATATAATACCCTTCAATGTTGCCATGTTAATGCCCAGTCCCTGCCAGCCCATCACGATGAGTTCTCCGATTTCCTCCTCAAATAGCTTCCATATCATCGGCATTTCTGAGAGCTGGCTCAAACCCTGGATCCCCTCCTCCTCCTTCTCTCTTCCTGACCACCATCTCTTCAGAAACGACCGGTTAGACAGACCTGGCGGCGGGGTTGCTGTATTTGTTCATCACAGCCTCAAGTGCCGTCGTCTTGACTCCTCATCATCCCCGACTGCTTCTTCCCAAGTTGAATTCCTCTTCCTTGAAATTCATATCGATTCCACCAAACTCCTTTATGGAGTAGTTTACTGACCTCCTAAAGTCCCTTCCGACCCCACCTTTGAGTCAGCTCTCCTCCGTCTGATTCCCCTCTATAGTTGCATCCTGATCTCCGCTGACTTCAACTCCGACCTCCTGTCTCCAGCAGCTCCCAACTCCAAGTATCTCCTGGACCTCTGCTATTCTTTAAACCTTTTCATAGTTCCCTACGCCCCGACTTTTCATACCCCTACTTCTCACTCCTGGTTGGATCTCCACCTGGCTGACTCCCAACAAAAGATTAGTTCCTCCGCCCAACAGCCAGTTCCCTTCCTTTCTGCTCACGACCTCATCCAAATCTCCTACGACATACCATCTCCTCACCTTACTCCTAGATCTTTACTCCTCCGAAACCTGAAGTCCTTAACCTTCGAGACGCTCCAAGAGGACCTTGCTTACCAGTCATACTCCCAGTCCTCTTACATATTTATAATTTCTCCCTTCAAAACTCCGTCTTCCCTTCCGCCTGGAAAGAAGCATTTGTACTTCCTCTCAACAAAGTCCCTAATCCTGAAGCTCCTAAAGACTTTCGCCCTATCTCCCTTCTGTGTTCCACATCCAAACCTTTAGAGCGTATAGTTCATTCCCAAATCTCAGATTTACTTCTTACCAACAAACTCCTCGACCCTTTCCAATCTGGTTTCCGACCCGGTTATGGGACTCAATCTGCTTTACTGAAACTAAAAGAAGACTTCCGACAGGCCATTGACTCTAGACAACTTACTCTGCTAGTACTGTTCGACTTTTCCAAAGCCTTTGACTCCGTGGACCACTCCATCCTCCTCTCCAAGCTGGCCAGTCTCCCTCTCTCCAATAATGTCCTCCTCTGGCTCCAGTCCTACCTCGCAGATCGTTCCCAGTCCTTCAAATTCCCCAACTCTCCCGCCTCATCCTCGCTTCCTCTCCACTCAGGAGTTCCCCAAGGATCCTCTCTTTCCCCGCTCCTATTCTCCCTTTTCCTCTTGGATCTTCCTCCACACATACAATTTTGTAAATACCACCTCTACGCGGATGATCTGCAGATTTATTTATCCTTTCACCCCTCTACTTTCCCTACCGCACACTCGCAAATATCTGATGACATCAATTCCATATCCTCCTGGGCCAAACAGAACAAACTCCTCCTTAATCCTCACAAGACCCAAGCGATTTTATTAGGTAACAAAAAACTTCTCAATAACTTAACTGACCCCCCTCTCTTGACTCTGGACAACACCAACATTAACTACTCTAGCAGAGTAAAAAACCTGGGTATCATCCTCGACCAAACCCCTTTCCTGGAGAGACCACGTATCCTATATTTCCCGTAAATCGTTCCAATCCCTTGCACAATTTAAACGTTCCCGTCACTCTCTATCACAAAGTTCCCGGAAACTCCTCGTATCATCCCTTGTTTTCCCCCATTTCGACTACGGGTGCCTGGTTTATAATGATCTGAGTAAGGGACTCGATATCAAACTCCAGCGAATCCAGAACGCTCATGTCAGATTTGTTTTCGATGTCCCTAGAGACGCTCATATTTCGCCCTGGTACTCCGAGTTGAAATGGCTCAAACCCCCCTACCGCCGAAACTACCTCCTAGGCTCCTTCCTCTTCCTAATGCTTAAATCCAAAGAACCCTATTACCTCTACCAAATGTTTCAATTCCAGTCCTCGGTTCACCAGAGGCACACTAGATCTCGTCCTTCAGACCTCTTCATCCCCTCCCATCGCTCCTCAGCCTTCCACAAATCATTTCTTGTCCAGGCCTCCTCTCTTTGGAACTCCCTGCCTCCCCCAATCCGTCACTCTCCTTCCGTGGCTTCCTTCAAATCCTCACTATTCCAATTCCTCTTCACCAAACAATCCATTCCTCTTTGATCTCTCCCCCGTATTCTCTAATTCGTCAACCTTAATTATCTAATCATTCAAATTACTTTTCCTTTTTTTTTTCTCTCTCTCTTTTTTGTCTTTGTCATTCTCTATTTTTATTATATTTTTTTTATTAACATATTTTCTAAATTATTCGATCATAATCAATAATATTCATTTTTGGCTCATTTACACATTAATATATTTTTATTATGCATTTATTTATTTTTTATCTTATCTTATTTTCTGCTTTCTAAATTAATTTTATTTTTAACCTTGGCTGGGCATCCTTCCTTTTCTTTTATAATTTATTTCTTCCTTTTCTTTTATTTATATTTATATTTATATTATCAATTTTATTTGTTTCTTAGTTATAAGATTTTCTTTTTCTCTTTTATTTATGTAGATTCTTTTATTTATTTTGTTTCATCATATTGAAGTTGTTAATTTTATGTTTTTTCCTGTTTTTTTAATTCCTGTTTATCTATTTTTTTAGTTGTATAGTTTTTCTCCAATGTAGCACTAATTTTTATTTACCTACCTATCTTTTTATTTCTTTGTTCTGATACTATATTTCATTGTTCATTTTCTTTACTCTGAATGTATTTATTATTAGGGGACCTCGGTCCCAGAATAATAAAATTTCTTTTCTTTCTTCTTCTTCTTCCATCTGCGGGATAGATGACTTCATCTGAGTCCTCACTGGGTTGTCAGAGATAGTTTCGTAGTTTCCATAGTCATTTATTACTACCACTTTAAACTTTCACATACATCAACTCTCCATCTTGACTTCCACACACACCTAACCACACTCACAAGAAGAACAACCTTGCTACTCTTTTGAGCACACATCTACACATTTTTGCACTTTATTCCCCTTTCTCATTGGCCAAAATTATCACAGCCTTCTTTTACTTACACATTTTAATTTAGTTTTATTTTTTATTATATTTCTTATTTTCTAACATTATTCTGATTTACAATTACATTATGACATCAATAATAAATTAATATGATTTAAACTTCTTTTTTTTTAAAGAAGAATCGATCATAGCATTGTATCGAGTATACTGATTATGATAACATACGGTAAACTCTCGCTAGCTCAGTGAACCAATCTCAATTACATTTCTTTCTATTTTTTATTACACAGTGTAATGTGGATCATTACAATATATATACATATACATAAATTAATATATCCGAAATAATAAAGGATTGACTCACGCGTTGGTCCTTTTAGTGAAGTAGTTCAGGTTTTCTTCAATTTAAAAGCATCACAAATATTTCGCATATATACGTATACATATATACCATTAGCATGTACGAATGTTGTATACGAAAAGAATATCTTGTCGGTCATTTTATGAAGCAGTACAGGTTCTCTACTAAGGAGTTTCTGGCGCCTCAAATGTTACTTTAGCATAAGTAAACTTGGAATTTTAATTAAAATAAATATTATCAATAAAAAAATGACCTAAGCAGTGTTTTGTTGATTGGGTCCTCTTTAATGAACAAGAAACTGTTGATTTTATGTCAAATCGGCCAAATGCGAGGTTAAAGGAGAAGGGAGGACAACTCTGAAACCCTACTTTCTAGCAATAGAATTATTATATTTTATTTGTGGATTCAGATCTATAAGTAAGAAACCTGTTGATTTTAGGGAGGACTTGAGAGGAGAGCGGAAAATTATCGGTTTATTACAAATAATTCGAGTTGGAGCTGGGGAAGGAGGTTCTATCCTTACTACCGGCGTAGGATGTGAGGGGCAATACTCGATCCCAATATCTAGCACCCATGAAAGACCGGAGAAAGGAGCCCTGAGAAGGGCCGGGGAAAGATGCCCTGAGAAGAGCCAGGGAAAGGTGCCCTGAGACAGGCCGGGGTAAAGAGCTCTGAGAAAAGCCAGGAAAAGAAGCCCTACGAAGAGACAGCGAAAAAAGCCCTATGAAGAGACAGGGAAAAGTGCCGTGAGAAGAGCTGGGGAAAAGAGACCTGAGAAGAGCCAGGGAAAGGTGCCCTGAGATAGGCCGGGGTAAAGAGCTCTGAGAAAATCCAGAGAAAGGAGCACCAAGAAGGGCCGGGGAAAAGAGCACCAAGAAGGGCCAGGGAAAAGTGCCGTGAGAAGAGCTGGGGAAAAGAGACCTGAGAATGGCCGGGGAAAGGTGCCCTTAAAACCGGCCGGGGAAAGGACCACCAAGAAGGGCCAGGGAAAAGTGCCGTGAGAATAGCTGGGGAAAAGAAACCTGAGAATGGCCGGGAAAAGGTGCCCTTAAAACCGGCCGGGGAAAGGAGCACCTAGAAGGGCCGGGGAAAGGAGCATCTAGAAGGGCCGGGGAAAGGAGTACCTAGAAGGGCCGGGGAAAGGAGCACCAAGAAGGGCCGGGGAAAGGAGCACCTAGAACTTTACCTTAAGCTCTCTAATGAATGATTCCCGGAGGGGAAGCGCCCTTCTTCTATGGACATTTTCATATATTCCATCTGTTAAATTCAAATAGTTATTTTAGTTAGGATTTTAAATATGAGGTCATGTTGCCTACTACCAGAGCGCTCATTTATGGCTTTGGTGGACATGAGCCCGACTCTATTATGGGAGTCCTAATTTTGCCTTTCTAGATTTATTCACCAAGGGTCGGGGTCTTTAACGAGTTCAGACGCCCCTATATACATACATATATATATACATATATGTATGTATATAAACCATTCAATAATATCAACAATTTTATTGTCATTTTAAAAAAAGTAGCTTAGTTATTGAACATTCCGTTTCGAAGTGGTATGTCAATAAAGCAATCAAAGTTTCCTATATCAAAGAATTTATTTATTTTCTAACAATTTGAAGTACGCATATGTGAAAAATGAAGAAAACATGTTTAGTTAACAGCTGGAAGTAGTCAACAGAACACACTCGGAATGTCTCACTCACACAAAACCTAAAATTTTACAAAAAATAAAATAAAAAAATCGTAAAATTTCAGCGAACAAAAGTAGAACATTGGATCATGATGAGAGCGAGAGGTGTGAATTTATTCAAATGGTCGAATAAAGTGGAGCCAGCCAGCTTCTACCAACGGTAACATTATATGATATGTTAGCTGTAACATTTTATCGAACCATTTCCATTCCGATCCTTTAATAAAGTGGAGCCAGCCAGCTTCTACCAACGGTAACATTATATGATATGTTAGCTGTAACATTTTATCGAACCATTTCCATTCCGATCCTTTAATAAAGTGGAGCCAGCCAGCTTCTACCAACGGTAACATTATATGATATGTTAGCTGTAACATTTTATCGAACCATTTCCATTCCGATCCTTTTATTTACTTTTTTTAATTGAACTCCATTAAAATAATCTTTCAATTAACTGTATTTGTTAAAGTGCAGCTGTACGCATTTGTCTATTGGTCTTTTCACGTATTTATTGCACTAGAATGGCCTGGGACAAGTTATGAAAATTTGAAAGTAGAAGACGCTTAATGACCAGGCCAGTTCAAATGAAAACTTGAAAAAAGCCTATTGTCAGGAGGAAATACGCACTTTTTTTTTTTAATCCAAATTTTATTCTTCTACCTCAGAAATTTTACCTCCTCCCAGAAGACGGAGTCTGAGTCAGCCAGGACTGTACAATCACTGTTATATCGCTGTATAACTATATTTATATAACTAATAAAAATCAATCCAGTTCAAAATGGTAAAAATAAATGTGCGTTAGGATAGACAGGAAATTGACTGGATTTGGATTTATGTAGGTAGCCAGCTGTACTCGTACTTAGAAATGTGTTTATTCATTTATAAAAATTTATAAATAACAAAAATAAAAATTATTATCGCAATAATAAATAGTATCAAATGAATCCGTATTAAAAACAGAACTTAAAAATAAATGTGCAATTGGATAAGGAGGGGAGAAGCTCAAGTGATAAGGAGGGGATGAGCTCAAGTGATAAGGAGGGGAGGAGCTGAAGTGATAAGGATGGGAGGAGCTCAAGTGATAAGGAGGGGAGGAGCTTAAGTGATAAGGGGGGGATGAGCTCAAGTGATAAGGAGGTGAGGAGCTCAAGTGATAAGGAGGGGAGAAGCTCAAGTGATAAGGAGGGGATGAGCTCAAGTGATAAGGAGGGGATGAGCTCAAGTGATAAGGAGGGGAGGAGCTCAAGTGATAAGGATGTTTTTATTTTTCAGTGGCCCAAGAACCAGCCAAGGGTCTGTTGGAAAAACCTGGCTAAGAGACTGCCCAAAAAACTTTTCCACATTTAGTCGATGGTATGTGATATTTAAATAAACAGTTTGGGGCCTGTAGACTGTAGCTGTTGGCTACCTATGTGGCTCACTCGTATGGGCCCTCTACACTATGGGCCAGGCAGTGGCCCAATCCTGCTAGGCCAATGTGTAGAGAGGGGTTGGCTTGTGTTGGTCATGTTGGGCCAGGGTGTTGGCTTGGGTTGGTGAACGTTGGCTTTGGGAGCGGTTTTTCAACACACATCAAAGGAGGCCAACATGCGTGAACCAAGTGCGCAGTAGATAAGAGACGCACCCACACACTCGTCCAACATTGGCTGTTTGTTGCTTGCCAGTAGTGCCTTGTTTATTCCTTTTATCCTGTATTTTATATTATTTTATTGTTTGTCTATAAAAAAAATGGAATAGTTGTCCTTCGTAAGAATATTAATTTATTATTATTAGTATTAATAGGTAATTATACGTGCCCGAACAAAACAAAAATTGTTAAAATTTACTAAAAAATTTATATATATGGTAAATAATTACAAATACAAATTGTACCTACTTTGTTCTGTTCCGATGAATGGTTAGCGTCCACCATGTTCTTTGTTTCCATTTCTTTTCAACCATGTTTTTGTCAATAATATGTAAGTAACAATTATATGCCCTAATTAAACACAAAGATGCAGCAGCGATTTTCTCGATATCCATCACGGAAATAGGGTTCAAGCAACTGAGTGCTGGTCCAAGGTTTGGCCATGATACTGGGCCAATGGCTGGCCCAGCCATTGGCCCAGTATGTGGAGCCAAGGTCCAGGCCTGCGCCGTCATTACGCCAATATTGGTGACCAATGCATTGGCCTACCTTGGCCCATATTGTAGAGGGGCTAATAGACTGTAGCTGTTGGCTACCTATGTGGCTCACTCATAGACTGTAGCCGTTGGCTACCTATGTGGCTCACTCATAGACTGTAGCTGTTGGCTACCTATGTGGCTCACTCATAGACTGTAGCTGTTGGCTACCTATGTGGCTCACTCATAGACTGTAGCTGTTGGCTATCTATGTGGCTCACTCACTTAGCAACTGTCCAACTCAACCAATGACGCACACTCGTCTCAATTATATTTGTGAGCAATTCGCAGAGCAGAAACAATCATAATATTTAGTATTTCGAAAATCATCATATTCTCAGTACTTTCTTTTGTATTTTGAAAATTGACTCCGTAACATCTCCCTGCAATGAACTGAAACTCAAACAGGCCATGGAAGCTTTCAGTAGGACAGAGGCGCTCAAAACATTTACATTATGTTGAAGTACAGATGTCATGTTATTTTCGTAACAGGTATGGATGGGTATCTCACTATAACAATATGTTCCTCGCTACTGAAAATATTAGCTCCTAAAAGTATGAGGTATTTTTTACAATCTGGCTACTGGAGCCATTCAAAGACAGACAGGAAGGATCAATGAAGGTTTTGGCTTCGGAATCCTCAGGAACAGGTCGCATTTAGATGAATTGGTTTTTAAACTTTTTCTTTTAATACATTATTTGAAATCAGAAATATTCTGATAGGCAGACTCAAGTATTTATAGTATATAAAAATTATATATATATTGTGATATATTGGATATCAAAGACCTAATGATAATTATAGTTCTGAGAGCGACCACGAGTAGCGCACTAGTTGGAAGATACATAAAGTGGAGGGGATAAAAATTCAAGTTTGTTCCTGTGTCGGAGAAGAGAAGACTACCGTTTCAGCTGTCGAGGTAGGCAGTCATTCCCGTCTGAAGTGTCAGACGAGACAGACCTTCGAGTTGAGCTGTTGGAGGAGAAGACATTCCTGGCTGAGCTGTGGTCGTAGGAAGGAGACTCCTGTTTGAGCTGACGAAGGAGACAGAAGACTCTCATTTTTGCTGCTGGAGGGAGATCATCCCTGCTGTCTATTTCCAAGGGACTGCAAGTTCCTCAATCTTCGTGAATTCTGGATGAGAGACCGCAGGCTGGAGTGTGGTTTGGAAAAAGAAGACTTTCAAGGTAACGGAACCATTTATTTTACATTTTTCTCCGACATCGAGACGAATTGCTGGCTGATCATCAATAGACATCTCCATATTGCGGGGGTTACAAGAACATTTAAGATCATATAAATGGTTTCATGTTTTATAGATAATTTATTCCAGATATGCAATTCATGGAGGGACGCCTCACTATTATATGGTCAATGATTGTTTTAATAAATGTATGTTGTCTTATAAATTGTTCTCTGAACCCTCTATAGCCTCGCTTACCTTCTGAGTACGCACGTTAACCCCAAAAGTAAAATCATTTTCATATTAAATAATAAAAGTTATAAAGACCCCAAGCAAGGTCACTTCAATTTAATGGTGAATTGCGCCGGGTATATCTCAATTTAAAGATATGAGGTAAGAGCACTTCAATTTATATATAATTATATATATATAATATAAAAATTATAAATATATATATATATATATATTGTGATATATTGCATATCACAGACCGATTGATAATTATAGTTATGAGAGCGACCACGAGAAGCGCACTAGTAGAAAGATACATAAAGTGGAGGGGATGGAAATTGAAGGATTCTTCGCTGAAGTGCGGTATGAAGTAGTCGGTCTTCATTCAGCTACGAGAAGGGTTAGTCCTCATTCAGGTAGGAGGAAAGACAGTCTTCAGTCAGTTACGAGAGGAGATAGACAGTCGTCGTTCAGCCACTAAAGGTGGACAGTCCTCGTTCAGCTACGAGAGGAGGAGTGAGTCCTCGTTCAGTTACGAGAGGAGACAGTCTGTCTTCAGTCAACTATCAGAGGAGGTAGACAGTCCTCATTCAGCTACGGAGGAGGTAGTCATTCCGAGTTCAGCTGTTGAGCTGGGCAGTTATTCAGAGTTGAGCTGTTGAGGGAGAGGACATTCCTGGCTGAGCTGTAGGAGGAAGGAGACTCCTGTTTGAGCTGACGTAGGAGACCGAAGACTCTCATTTTGCTGCTAGAGGGAGATCATCCCTGCTGCCTACTTCAAAGGGACTGGAAGTTCCTCAATCTTCGTGAATCCTGGAGGAGAAACCACAGGCTTGAGTGTGGTTAGAATAAAGAAGACTTTCAAGGTAACGGAATCATTTATTTTATATTTTTCTCCGACATCGAGACGAATGGCTGGCTGATCATCAATAGACACCTTCATGTTGCGGGAGTTACCAGAACATTTAAGTCTATATAAATTGTTTCCTGTTTGATAGATATTTTATTCCAGATGTGCGATTATGGAGGGACGCCTCACTAATATATGTCAATAATTGTGTTAATAAATGTATGTTGTCTTATAAATTGTTCTCTAAATTCTCTATAGCCTAGTTCACCTTCTGAGTACGCATGTTAACCCCAAAAGTAAAATCATTTTCATAGTAATTAATAAAAGTTTAAAGACCCCAAACAAGGTCACTTCAATTTATGGTGAATTGCGCCGGGTATAGCTACAATCAATTATAAGAGGCAAAGATCATCACAATATATATATATATATATAATTTTTAATAATTTACAATTTTTGTAAACAATTTAGCGTTCACATTTTATGGAAAAGGTAATATATGTGATTTCTCAATATTGTGTATTAAAAATAATTTTATTAATTATGTTCCTAAGTCGCTGTAGTAATTAAGAACAATAAAATCATCATTACAGTCATTTCATAAGTTGTAAAATCATATCATATATATAAAGCTGAAAATGTCTGTGCGTTGTACCGCTATAACTCACGAACGGCTTGTTGGATTTGATTAATTTTTTTTTTTAATTTGTTCGTCTGTGGAAGGTTATAGGCGTATTAGTACCTCAATATCTGGTCCATCCCAGCATCCACCCACGCAATCTTTGTAACTCGAAAACCATTGCAACGATTAATGAGAAATCTTTTTGAATAAATTAGTTTTAGCTCCAAAGCTAGCGTTACTACAGTTGAAGGACTATAAGCCTTATTCCGTATGAATAATTGAAAATTATAACATCATGAATGTACTGTCGAGGAACTGAATAGCCTTATAGGAGATATTGGGAGAAAAGTCAAAGTTCTCCGGGCAACGCCGGGTATTACTGCTAGTTGTCTATAATTTTAAGCGCGACATTGATATGCTTGCGTCGCGTATAGGGTAACATATATTTATCATTTTACAAATAATTATTCAATCTATATTGAATTGTTTATGCTAATTCGAGACATATTGTTCTAACGTTTCTAAAAATTTAAACCCTTAGGTACAATATTTTTTATTTTAGTTTTTTTTTAATTTTTCGAGCTCGGTGGTACGTTCGTCGCGAAATTATTTACTGTGCTCAAAATATTTATTTAATATTTATGCAATTTTTCCGAATTGTTCAAAATACATTTAATCATTGTTCAGAAGTTTTTAGTATGTGCTTTGTATTATTTTCTGTTTGAGAGCTAATTCTACTCCGAAATTACTTAAACGCTTGCATCGTGTATAAGGTACCTATGAAATGTTATCTGTTTCATAAGCAATTATCCAATATTAATTTAATTTTGTTAGTTAATTTAGTACGATATGGTTAGTGGGAGCTGGTAGTGGTCAGTGGCGGAATTATGGATGAGAGGATCACAATCCGTATCAGAGGACCAATTAGTAAATATTGTAGAACCTGGCTGTTATGTCCCAGCTCAGCTGGATCACTTCAGTTATATAGCACTGGCACAGGCCGCTTAGACATGTTACCAATAGCAGGGAACAGACTAAATCCATGGGCATACACATGTTTTGTCTGATTTTGTTCAATTCTAGGGTTATCCAACATCTCTAGCTCCTCTGGATCTATCAAGATACATGATCCGAATTCTGGTGACTCGCCAGCACTCCTGGATCGTTAGTTATTGTGACTCATGCCCGGGCTTTATCTGCGAGGTCATATCGCCGTGAGCCCGACTCTACTATGGGAGTACTAAATTTTGCATAACCTAAATTTTCATTCACCTGGGGTTGGGGTCTTTAACGAGTACCTGACATCGAACAGGCTCGGGGCCATCTCTTAACGTCCCATTTGAAGTACGGCATGCTCTTGTTTTTTTCAACTCCCAGATAAAAAATCTAAGGGCCTAGACCGGGTTTCGAACCCGCGATCTGAGCTACCAACGCCCTTTACGTTTTTTATACTCGATGTAAATCTTTTTAACTTAATCATTAAAATTAATTATCATAAGTTATATATAATTATTAATGTAATTTGAATTATCGTAGTAATACGATTTTTTGCCATGATTGATATTTGGGTTCTGTATGAGGCCTACTTCCTTGCAAGCGTCCCTGTAATATATAAAGGAACACTTGTAACTACTGTAAACAATTATAACTTAGTTCATTCTAAGCTGTACTTTGGTAACTGTATAAATATCCAAAACAAATTATATTGTAAAAATCAAACTACATAGCATAGATGATATCTGTAGTAATGAAATAATCTATAATTCCCCTATATCTCATTGTAAAACCATTTCTATACATAGTATACCTTTTGTAAAATATATCGAAGAAATTAACCAATAACAGTACTCAATTATTCAAATATTGTTATTCATTTCACTTACGACAAAACTAAATGGCCATTGATTGATATTCGGCCATATAACGACAGAAAAGAGCTGTAACAGGTTTTCAGGAACGTATTGAGCCGCAATTTAGCTCCAAGTATCTTTTTTTTCCTAACCTTGTTACAATATGGGCGAGTTCACTGGAATACATGGGAGGACAGTCAGGAGAGATACTAGTTGGGCGAGTTCACTGGAATACATGGGAGGACAGTCAGGAGAGATACTAGTTGGGCGAGTTCACTGGAATACATGGGAGGACAGTCAGGAGAGATACTAGTTGGGCGAGTTCACTGGAATACATGGGAGGACAGTCAGGAGAGATAGTAATTTGTCCCTAAGTGTGTATCCCATTGTGTTCGAAGCTGAAGAATATGCCAATCTCAGGTGCGCCTGGCTCATCAAGAGACGGAACATCAGGGGAGGGCGAATCTTTATACTGTCTGACAGCCAAGCAGCGCTGCGAGCTCTCATCATAGATTCCAAAATCGTCTTGAATGCCTTCAAGCAATGGAGTCCCTGACGGACCAAAATAGAGTAGAGTGGAGATGGGTGCCAGGGCATCAGGGGTTTGAGGGCAACGAAAGGGCTGATCACCTGGCCCGGTCAGGAGCTGACAGAGAACCTATAGGACCGGGACCCTTCTGCGGGATCTCTAAGAGTACCGCAAGGGCGGCGATAAAAGGTTGGCTGACCAGGAAACACATCCAGTCCTGGAGAGGGATCCCAAAGCAAAGACAGTCATACTCTTTGTAGCGGAACCCTCAGAGAAAAGGAGCAGAGAATGGGTGGATGGATCTTAGAGATTTGACAAGGCTGATCACAGGACACTGTCGTATGAACAAACACCTACACAATATGGCATCACTAGAAGCCCTCTGCGCAGGAAATGTGGCGAGGAAAATGAGACTCCGGTTCATATTCTAAGCCTAGGGGCACTAGAAAGCAGAAGATTTTACTGTTTCGGGTCTACCATAACGAAACCGAAGCAGGTAATCGAGGGAACCTGCAACAGAATCCTGGACTTTATTAAAGATACAGGGCCGCTGTAGGGACCAACACACATTCTGGCCGCGGTGATACAATCAGCCCTCGGAAAAAAAATGGGCGAGTTCCAATATTGAGCATTAAGTTCATCGGTTATACTAGGAAGGGGGAAGTCAAATACAGAAATATGAAAAGAGAAACTATGCAGTATGTTCCATTATTTAGTGTATTATTTTTGTTAAATAACTACATCGGTTATACTAGGAAGGGGGAAGTCAAATACAGAAATATGAAAAGAGAAACTATGCAGTATGTTCCATTATTTAGTGTATTATTTTTGTTAAATAACTACATCGGTTATACTAGGAAGGGGGAAGTCAAATACAGAAATATGAAAAGAGAAACTATGCAGTATGTTCCATTATTTAGTGTATTATTTTTGTTAAATAACTACATCGGTTATACTAGGAAGGGGGAAGTCAAATACAGAAATATGAAAAGAGAAACTATGCAGTATGTTCCATTATTTAGTGTATTATTTTTGTTAAATAACTACAAATTGTATATTTTAAAAAAAATAATTAAAATAGGTACTACATGTTTTATTTTAGTTAATTTTTTCTATTTTACACATTTCACGATATTTATTTATTTACTAACCTCTGCTATTTCCGATCATGTTAGCTCTCTATTTTCTTTTCTCTGTAAGTAGGTATATGGTCCTTTCAAAAGTTCTGTCGTTTTTTATAAAGGAACGTTTATTTTGACTGTAGCGTCTTTGTTATGATTCTAATTCCAATGCGACCTTTGCTAATGTAAACAGCATTGTTTACTATCTGTGAAAAAAGTATAATATTTTCATCCAGTCACTGCTAGACGTTCAAATGAATTTATTAAAATGGTTTGAATTGAAATTAAAAATCGGTCGATTTTACTTGATCAGTTTAAACTCGGCTTAAAAGCTACTGTGGCCGCTCGAAAAATATGCTCCGTGTTTGGTGAAAAGGCTGTCTCTGAGCGTAAACGTCAATTTTAGTTTTCCAAATTTCGTCAAGGCGACGAAACGCTCGAAGAGGGGGCTCGTCCTAGAAGACCTCAAGTTGCCGAAGAACAGCAAGTTCGGGAATTAATAGAGTCCGATCCGCGTCAAGCATGTTCGGAAATAGGCAACACACTAGATATTTCAGAAGCAACAGCCTGGAGATACTGACATCAAATGGGAAAAATAAAAAAGCTTGACAAATGGGTCCTTCACAAGTTATGGGATACCAATAAGATGATTCGATTAACAACATCTTCATCTCTAGCTTCTCGAGTAAAAATGATCTATTTTTAGACAGAATAATCACTTATGATAAAAAATGAGTATTATACAATAATTTTAGGCTGTGTTATCAATGGCTCTCAGCTGATGAAGAACCAATAAAATTTCCGAAACCTGATCTTCAGCCGAAAAAGGTTTTATTGGTTGTTTTCTGGACAGGCAAAGGCGTCGTGCACTATGAGCTCCTAAGTCAGGGGTAAACCATCACTGCAGAGGTCTACTGCACGATATTAGACCGCTGTCATCTAAACTTAAAATATTCGATCCAGAACTAGTGAATAGAAGAGGACCCTTGCTCCTTCAGGACAATGCTCGGCCACATACGGTAAGGTTGATCAGGGATAAATTGATAGAGATTGGATGGGAAACTTTACCCCACCCGCCATATTCCCCAGACCTATCCCTCACTGATTGTTACCTTTTCAGATCTCTGGAAAATAGCCTCAGGCAGAAATGTTTTGATAACCGGCAAAGCCTAGAATCGGACTTAAATAAGTTTTTTGGCAGCAAAAATCCATTCTTTTAAAAAAAAGATATTTGAGACCTTCCATCACGTTGCCAACCGTTCTGACCACTACGTGTCATTAATTAATGATCTAACTAATTTAGTATATCTTCTATATCTGGAAAACGGGTTGCTAATATTAAATATCTCTGTAGATATTTATTGTTTTTAGGAAGTCTAGCAAGGAGGTATCCATGTGTGACCCTGTTGTGTTTAAGGGCAAGTCTTGTCAGGATCATCAAAGTTGCCATAATGAAACGCATTCTAAAATTTCTTTTCATTTCATTCTCATTTTTTCCTCCCTCCCACTATTAATTTTTTTAATATACCTACACAAATAAGTAAATATGCTTTCTCTTCATTTTATGTTGAACTTAAATTGATATTAAATGTGATTTTTAGGGGAGACTTTCTGAGAAATAAAAGAAAATGTTCTGTTCCATACAAAACAAACCGAAGTTGGGATCAGCTGGTGGTGTCCGATTTCAAGCCACTTTTTGCTCTGATCAACAGGTAAACAAATTTGGAGGTTAGAAATAAATTTATGGGGATGGACAGTTTTTTTGTTGTTGTTTTTTTGTCAACTTCAATTATTACTTTGTGGTATTAAATAAATTATTATTTCGCAACTGTGTGGAAGTATGTTTAAAGAAATGTTATTGCTTACACAACTCCATCCTAAATTAGATAGAATTGAAAGGGTCACATGAAAAACCTGATTATTTCAAAATCATATATTGAGGTGATCTCTGCCTCATATAATTGATCGAAGCTATACCCGGCGCAATTCACCATAAATTGAGATGACCTTGTTTGGGGTCTTTAAACTTTTATTAATTACTGTGAAAATGATTTTACTTTTGGGGTTAACATGCGTACTCAGAAGGTGAACTAGGCTATAGAGAATTTAGAGAACAATTTATAAGACAACATACATTTATTAACACAATTATTGACATATATTAGTGAGGCGTCCCTCCATAATCGCACATCTGGAATAAAATATCTATAAAACATGAAATAATTTATATAGACTTAAATGTTCTGGTAACTCCCGCAACATGAAGGTGTCTATTGATGATCAGCCAGCCATTCGTCTCGATGTCGGAGAAAAATGTAAAATAAATGATTCCGTTACCTTGTAAGTCTTCTTTATTCATAACCACACTCAAGCCTGTGGTTTCTCCTCCAGGATCCACAAAGATTGAGGAACTTCCAGTCCCTTCGAAGTAGGCAGCAGGGATGATCTCCCTCCAGCAGCAAAATGAGAGTCTTCGGTCTCCTACGTCCGCTCAAACAGGAGTCTCCTTCTTCCCACAGCTCAGCCAGGAATGTCCTCTCAACAGCTCAACTCTGAATAACTGTCCAGCTCAACAGCTGAACTCGGAATGACTACCTCCTCTAGTAGCTGACTGAAGACTGTCCACCTCAACAGCTCAACGAGCAATGTCTGTCTGCCCCGACAGCTCAACTAGGACTGACTATCTCATACCGCACTTCAGCGAGGAACCCTTGAATTTCCATCCCCTCCACTTTATGTATCTTCTACTAGTGCGCTTCTCGTAGTCGCTCTCATAACTATAATTACCAATCGGTCTGTGATATGCGATATATCACAATATATATATATTGTAGGTAGCATTATCAGGATACCACCGATTATTTGCGATATAATCGGGTTTATAATAAATAAATGAGGTTGCGAGAAGCCGCCACCAGAGACAGTAGCAGCACTTTCCAGAGGCTCTACTTGGGTCAGAGAGAAATAATTCAACTTTTAGCGGATGCTCCTTAATTGAAGACGTCCGGGCAGGTGCAGCTTGTTTAAACAATATCAAAAGGCAGGAAAATTCTGGAAAGGGAGGCTCGAAGCTCCGCCCAATATGACGTCGACAAACAACGTGAGCCAATGAACAGCCAGATGCTACTGGTTTACCCCCACTATAAGGCGCGAGGAGAGCTCTGAAAAGTCGGGTTCACATCGTGAGTCTTGTGACAGACCCCGGGTAGTGTCCACGTCAGTTTGTGTTCCGAATCATATAGAAATTATTATAAGTTCAAGATGTGATCTCACAGTTTAATCTCACGATGAGTCTGGCGACAGACACTGGGCCGAATCCACGTCAGTCTCAGTGCCGATTTATATAGTAATTTATTCAAAGTCAAAATGTGATCACAGTTTAATCTCACGATTAGTCTGGCGACAGACACCGGGCGGAATCCACGTCGCTCTCAGTACCGATTTTATACAAAAATTTTCTTAATTCAAAAATGTAATCATACAAGTGTTTTTGTATAGGAGTAGGAAGTTATCAATCCTCTCCTATGGTTCAATAATGAACATAATTGATGACATCCGGACAATTACACCCAATTAGTGTCGGAGTGATCAAATTCTTTGTTCATCAGAGCCAATAGACATTTATTTTCCGCAATTGAAGAGATACTCCATCCGAAGCATCATACTTCCAATAAGATGTATCGACGCACCAGGACATCATTCGTTTATTGAATTCAACGCAGCAGGCCAAGGAAATGTGGAATTCAACAAACAGGTTATATTTCCCAAATGTTTAATTATTGCCAATAGAGCCGTATAAAGAACCAGTAATGTCTTTCAGTCAGAATCTAGCTTGTCACTTTTCGCCCATCAGGCTTCAGTATTAAATTACTTCTTTTAATTAATTAAGTTATCTATACAATTTATATAATTACTCTTTTTATAAATGTTCAATTTTGTATTATAATAAATATGTTTTCGTTCTAATTTTCGTTTATTTACCCAGACGTTATGCATGCTACTCCAGGGTGGTCAAATGTAATTAACAAAGAGTTAGTTACAAGTGGTCACCATCAAATATCTTATAGCTACTCTGATATTGAGAAAGTGGAAGGTTATTCAGGCAATATTTCGTTTTAATGTCGCGATATATTTTAATATTTATTCAATTAACTTTTGCTCGATAAATTAATATTTCAATTTTTTTAATAATCCACAAATATTCCACTTCCCCGGTAGCAGGTACGTTATAATATATATATATATATATATATATATATATATATATATATATATATATATTAGTTTTAGAAACTTGGCCAGATGAGAGCTAAGGCTGTGTAAAGTTTCATTTTTGTCGCTTAAAAACTGAGATTACTACAGCTTGAAACATAATTTAGTTTCCAAATCCGAGTTTGGTAGGTATAAGGGAAGATCCACAAACACACATATGGACATACATACGTTTTACACAAACTGTATGTGCCTGTGGTCTTAACTGTATGTGCCTGTGATCCTAACTGTATTTGCCTGTGGTCCTAACTGTATGTGCCTGTGATCCAAACTGTATGTGCCTGTGGTCCTAACTGTACGTGCCTGTGGTCCTAACTGTATGTGCCTGTTTTTTTTTTTTTTTTTTTTTTTTCGGAGGGTGGTGAAAAACCTTTAATAGGCTAACATGTGACAAGATGACAGTAGTCACTGGACAGTGTGAGAGTCTCCCTGATTGGGCCTACTCACTAAAAAACACCTCCCTGTATCCTCTCCTGCCTCATTATCCCCGTGGAACCGCCATCACGCATTACTTCACGGGGGAGGCTCTAGCTGACGCTCTCCCTCAAAGACAACTACGCATTACGCAATTCCACGCTCCTCCATCTCTCAGAGCTTCTCGAGGACTTCCGCAGCATACCCGCCGACCGCAGTCCACTTCTCCTGCGACTCCAGCATGCGTCTCACCTAGAACTCTTTCAAGCTCATGACGCTCCTCGCTGAAGCGAACACACTGGAAGAATATGTGTTCAACATCTTCCCTTGCTCCGAAGCAGTGTGGACAGTCCGGGTCTTCTACTCGTTTAAATCTAAACATATATGCCCGGAAACACCCGTGACCAGACAGCAGTTGGGTCAGGTAGTAAATACCCTACTTCACCGTGGGATCGGTTTACCCACTTTTCAATATTCAATATTAATCGGCGAGTCCACCTGCCAATCGGTGAATTTTCCCACCTTGGTGAATTTTCCCACCTTGTACGTGCCTATGGTCCTAACTGTATGTGCCTGTAGTCCTAACTGTACGTGCCTGTGGTCCTAACTGTATGTGCCTGTGGTCCTAAAATGTTAACAACTCTACTTCCCCGTCAATTAATCATCTAAGTTTTTGTTCTCTCTCCAAGACGCGTTCCGTTGAAAATTGGTGTCTTACTTCGGGACTTCAGAACCCTCCTACTCACACACTGGAGACAGGCAATTGTTTTTTTTCATTTTTGGAATCAGGGCGTCGGAAAACTTGAAATTTCGGTGAAAACCCAATGTCGAGTTTTGGCTGATTTCGTAATTTTCTCTATACATCTTATATAGCTGGGGAAGTAAAACGCACAAACTTAAAACCCAATTTTGTCTGATGAAGTAACTTTTCATAAAGGAAAGTAATAAAAATGTGTAGAATAGCCTCCTGTGTTGTTACAGGAGTCAGTCCTCTAAGGCGCAACTGACGGAGTGCTCCGCCCAGCAGACGGCCCTCGACGAGAGAGACACCCGTAAAGTCAGTCATATCATATTCGATCTAGAGGGCGTCGTTATAGGTATTCATTCACCTATACTATGTTACAGCTAAATTTAAAATTTGCTTGTATATTGAGGTTGAGGCAAGCTTAATTCGCTGTGGTAGTATCGGGGAATGCTAAGACGAGACCTGTCCTCTAGCGGCAGTATCTGGCAACTTGACAGGCGGGGTAACGAACATCTTTCTTACCCCAGAGAGGGTTGTACAACAGTTTGATAAAGATTTGTAGTATGAAAATATTTGTTATTTACTTTTCACGCACCGTGCGATAATATATAATTATTGTTGTGTGAACCAAACTATAAGATTGCTCTAAAATCCTAAACTTACGATGCACTATTTTGTGCTCTCGATCCGTTTATTGAATTGAAATTTCTTTAGTGAGACTAGTGAATCGGAATTACCTTGACATTAGCGTTAAAAAATCAAACATGAAACGCTAAGGAGAGAGGTATGAGTAGAGCACAGATAGTACAAGTTTAGATAGGAGTCGATGCATCACCTCTTGTGAGCTACTTGTTTATGCGTTAAAATAATACGCTTGATTATTAATTTAATACGTTTAGTTTTATTCTGAGTTAGTGCTAAATAGTTAAAAATGCCAAAAAATTCAACGGAACGTGTTCGACAATCCCGTGCAAGACAAAAGCAAATACAGCAACAAGAAAGTCAACATAAAGCTCATTTTTAATAATTACGCTTCATTTATATTTTTAAATGATTAAAATTCATGATTTCTTATTGATTAAATTTTATTACAAGATATCTACACAAAGTTGACACAAGAATATTTATATCGCAGTTACCACAAACCACTGGTAACATTTGTAACAGTGAAGAACCGGATCAATAAAATATAATTTGAAAAAAAAAAAATGGAAATTAAAAAGTTACGGGGAGGTCGTCGAGTGAATATGCCCGGTGTTTCAGTTCCGGAATATAGTTTTCCTGTTTTTTTTATATATTTTCTAATCTGTAATTTATTATTTTTCCGGTTAGATTCTCACAATTACGACGTTGAAGCACACGAAAGATACTTATTTAAATTTCGGAGAACTTTCAAGCCAAAGGTCAAAAATAATGTACTTGGATTACCCCATGAAGAGGCTGCAAAAAAAATCATTCCAGCTCTGGATTTGACCATGTCTCCGGAAACTTACACGCACGGGATCTGGCAATACCAGCGGGACTTGTATGGGCTCTCCAAGCCGGCCGTCGGTAATACCACATTTAATAAATGCATAAGCTGATTGTCTTTACCTCCCTGCTTCTGTGCTAGGTGAGAATTACACAAAAAGAAAAGTTCTGTCAAAGGTTCCGTACTTTACAGTAATAAAAAAGGCGATGAACATGGTGGGAGTCGGTTGTCTGTCCATCATAACAAATATAAATTTAAATAACACAAAATCTTTCCATTTTTGGAGCTTATAACCATGGATATTTTATTTCCCGTATGCGAAGAGGGTTAGGCCTGAGGGATGAACTCGTAGCGGGCCTCAGGTCCAACAAGGGCCCGAAATATTGACTGTGATACCATGATATCAATTTATATATACTTCTTAAACATCTAATACTGGAATTTTGTGTGACCGTTGTCTAGCACATACTTGCTGAGGTGCCGGCCATTGCCTTGCACATACTTGCTGAGGTGCCGACCATTGCCTAGCAAATACTTGCTGAGGTGCCGACCATTGCCTAGCACATACTTGCTGAGGTGCCGATCATTGCCTAGCACATACTTGCTGAGGTGCCGACCATTGCCTAGCACATACTTGCTGAGGTGCCGACCATTGTCTAGCACATACTTGCTGAGGTGCCGGCCATTGCCTAGCACATACTTGCTGAGGTGCCGACCGTTGTCTAGCACATACTTGCTGAGGTGCCGACCAGTGCCTAGCACATACTTGCTGAGGTGCCGGCCATTGCCTAGAACATACTTGCTGAGGTTATGAAATTGACTGCATAAGACAATCTTGTGGTGGCCCCATCAGCTTTTTTTTCTATGACCAGGAATCACGAAGCTGCTGTGTCACTGTAAGAAGTGGAACATCCCGGTGGCGCTCGTCTCTGGCTATAACGCGAAGTCGTTCCGGTTGAAGACTGTCCGACGAGAAACAAAGGAGGTTCTGGAGATGTTCTGCCACATTGTGCTCGGGGACGACCCAAAGGTGAAGCGGGCCAAGCCGCACCCCGACATATACATACAGACAGCGAAGAGGTTCCGCTTCTGGCCAAAGGAAATGTACAAGGTACACTAAATAGGTGCAAGGTACTATGTACTAAATAAATGTAGAAAGTACATACTGTACACTAATTAGGTAGGTACTAAATAAATGTAGAAGGTACATACTGTACACTAATTAGGTACTAAATAAATGTAGAAGGTACATACTGTACACTAATTAGGTAGGTACTAAATAAATGTAGAAGGTACATACTGTACACTAATTAGGTACAAGGTACTAAACTCTGCAATAATGAATAGAGATATTTTCCTCTCCTGGAGCTTCAATTGTTCGACGACATTAAAATCCATTCTTCGATAAATGATTTTATTTATTGACGGAATTTTGGAAAATAATTCCCAATTGAGTGAATATGAGGCGTTGCGGATACGAAGGGCGAACTCAACAAAAGGTGGTTTTCAGAAAAACGCGTTTGAAAAATTTTGCAAAACGGCGAACTCAACAATAAAGGTATTCTAGTTAATTTTTTATTTATTTTATAATAATATTATTTATATTTTAAATAATAAACCTATGTAATTGGTCAGGAATTGGTTTGAGCCTCACTTTTAAAAAAAGAGCATTTTATTTATAATTTGCAAAACAATTACAATAAAGTCTGTATTGTGCATACATAAAATAAATTTTAAAACGAGTTGTTTTCATGAGCAATATTCAGTCATCATAATCAAGTTGGCATCTTCTGTTTCCTCGTTGGGCGTGGGAGTAGCTGACTGGGGATTTTCAATAATATCTGTGGTACTCGCTTCGGCGATACATATACTAAAATTGGAACGATACAGAGAAGATTAGCATGGCCCCTGCGCAAGGATGACACGCAAAATCGTGAAGCGTTCCACATTTTTCGGACGACACGACTCACACTAGACCGGCGACTTAGACTATTTGTACAGTATTTTGAATAGGCGTTCTAAATTATCTACTCGACAAAAACTAAATTGTTATACCTATCTTCTCCGACCTCTCTGGACCTATGGCTTACAAATATATGGTACAGCCAAGACTTCGAACATCAAAAGAATACACGTATTTCAATCCAAGACTCTCCGACTGATCACGCAATGCCCACCATACGTTAGCAACAAGACTTTACACCGCGATTTGAACTTCACACCCATAGACACAACCATTAAACATTTATACCAACGTTTCTACACCAAAATTTACTTACACACCAATCCGGAAATTCGCAAAATCACAAATTTACCCCACAATCCCCCAAGAAGATTAAAGAGAGTTTGGCATAGAGATCTCCTGGTATGAAGTGATGTCATGAGGGTTCACCGCTGGGTGTTTTTCCTCTCTCAAGCCTCTCATGTCATATTTATTTTTATTATTTTTGTATAGTACCTACATGTCAGCCCAGCCGCTGGTTGTGCATTTTTTACATAGTTGTGGCTTTCAATAAATAAATACAAAAAAAAAAATAATAAAAAAAATAATATCTGTGAAGTATGTTGACCAAGGTAATGGAACGTACGGTAGGAGATCTCTAATATCTTTAAGTTTTGCAGGGGGCTCCTCAGTGGAGGACTGGGGTGCCGAGGGAGTGGGGTATTGAGTTCGCCTTTCGTATCCGCCCTCCTATCGCAGTTTCTAGGCAGCATGGTATCATTCTGTGCGTTTTTTGAGAGGGAAAGAAGGGCGAACTCAACATGAAAAATATACCTGTAGATTCTCAGAAGGGTCTAGATTCGGATGGAGAGAAAAAAAAATGTTTGTCCCAATGTTGAGTTCGCCCTTCGTATCCGCAACGCCTCATATATAGACTCGAAATTTAGTAGGTGGATCCAGTACCCGATACGTAAGGGGGATCCAGAACCCCCACCTACTGATTATCGGCCAAAGAGAAGGGCGGGATTAGAGAGGGTCCTTAACTGCTGATGTAACCAACGGATCGAGTATTGACAACTTGAGTTGGACCGATATTGATTGAGGTTAGTTTAACAATTCCAGATCGGGGCAACTACATTGCCGATTATTTACCGACACATTTTTTTCGAGATATTTGTAATTATTATTACCTTATTAATATGTATACATGATGTTTACAGTATTTAGTGGTGACGGACACGAAAGTCGGCTTGACAGCAGCCAAGAAAGCGGGAATGCAAGTGCTCCTCTATCCGACGAAAGGGTTGGAGGAGGAGACGAAGAAAGAGGCCAACTCAGTGACCTACAACCTGGAGCACTGGGACCCCAACCAGTTCGAACTACCAAGATACTCCGATTAGAGAAAAGTACAAAGTATTAGGTCAATAAGTTCAAAGGAGTTTATAGATAAGTCAATTCAAGAAAAAACAAACAACACACAGTTCTACAATAAACGTACATTATTGTTCATTAGTCATTGTAGCTATTTATTTACGAGTATAAATTAATTTTAAAAGAATAGTTATAGCCATTACAAATTATGTTGTTGTGCACGTTGCTACTACAATGTACTTGTTCACATGGGAACTTGTCAATGGACCCAAATAATCTATAACTACATGAGTCCAAAGGACTGAAGATGGTGTAATGGAGCAGAGGTCCCCCTGGGGCAAACTTGTTGGGTTTTTATTTTCTTTGACACGAGTCGCATGATTGTATGTATGACGTAATTTCGGATGACATAGAGGGCCAAAAATAATTAGTAAACTACCATAGGTCTTAGCGATACCTCGGTCTCCTAAATCGTCATGATAAGAGTGTAACAATTCCTTTTTTAAAGAATCAGGCACCAAGATTAAGTTTCTCCTCTCCTTAGGGTTAAAGTATTTTTAATAAACTATATCATCATCCGAATTTAGTACATAATTTCATAATTTAAAAAAATATTTTAATAAAATAAATAATATTTATACTATTAAACACTTATAACGGCGAAGACGAGATGGACGTCCCTCCTGAAATGGAAGGAACAATGGGGGCGGACGATTAAAGGTGCGGTTACAAGGAGCTTCTTCTCGACTGTAGAGAACAGGTTGGCGTTAAAGGACAAACCGTTCCCAGCCCAGATGACCAGATCCTGAGTGAACACGGCAAGATGAGGTACTACCTCCACAGGTTCAGGATCCTCGATTCCCCCTCTGCCTCTGCGGCACCCAGGAGTAGACAGTCCATCATCACTACTGGAGGGTCTAAGAAGTTCCCTGGTGAGATTTGGTGGTCAATGGTGAAAGTTAGCCTTTGTCAATACTATTTTAGTGCGACGTTTTTATGAACAGTTTTTAGACTTTGGACAGAAGATTAATTTTTATGAACTATAACTTGATTGTCTATCTAAATTATTGTATCTAAAATTGAAAATTAAGTTGTGTTAAAGCAGGTAATATACATATGGCGCATGAAGATAAGTATACTCCCTTCCAGTATGATACTACTGGATGGAAACCGGAAAAAATGTTATTTGAATCAGATTTTTTATTGACCTTAACCTGGGAAACTTGTTACTTTATATTTACTGTTTATTTTTGTTGGGTCTAATTATCCACTCAAATATTGGGGGAGGATAACTCTAGGAAGTAGTTTGTAATTCCACCTCCACAAACCACCTGCCATAAAGAGCTTTATAAATTTCTTTACAATATAAATTCTTCTTCTGTATGAAAGAATTTTCCTGTTTCGGTAAAGGATTGATGAGAAGGACAATTCATTCAGGAAAAACATTTAATAAAATAATTGGTAATTTGTTATATGTACATAAACATTTATTTACATTTTTACATGATATAATTTTCATTAAATTAAATAATTCTTTACAGTTCTTAACATGAAATGTTATTTGAAAATATTTTTCTAAGAAATAATTCAAAGTCCAAGCCGGAGAGGAGTCCTTACGGGGGTTGCTCCGGGAGCGCCGGGCTCTGCGATCTGCTGCTTCCGTCGGTGGGTCCGCGATTCCGCCTCTGCCTTCTCTCGCAACTTCATCTGTCTCTGGGCTTCTTTCATTTCTGCTTCCATACCTAAGACAAAATTGTTTCAAGATATCAAGTTTTTTTCCTATAGATTTCTGACTAAGTGGGCTTCAGTATGCTTTGTGAATCATCAAAAAACAAAGTAATAATATTAAAAACTTAACCTCGCCGTACTTCGGAAGGGACGGTAAGCGATGGTCCCGAGCCTGTACGAGATCAGGTACTCGTTAAAGACCCCTAGGATTAGGTGAATAAAAATTGAGGGTAGGCAAAATATAGGGCTCCCATAGAAGAGTCGGGCTCATGTTCACCATAATGACGAAAGAGCGCTCTGGTAGTAGGCGATATGACCTTGTAGTTAAAGCACGGTCATGAGTCATAATAACTAACTAATAATGTTTCTAATAAATGTGACATCCTGATATATGGGAAAATCTCAGACAAATTAGGAAATTGTTTGAGAAAATTAGGTAATACGGTTTTAAAACTATGAACCCCATGAGTCTTGTGCCAGTGCTTAGATAGAGGTAGGAATAAAACTGAAATTGAGAACAAATGTATATAGTCTCTTCAATTACTTAGTTGTGGCCTTAACTATGAGATCATATCGGTGGACATGAGCCCGACTCTACTCTGGGGATCCTAAATTTTGCCAACCTAGGTTTATTCACGTAGGGTAGGGGTCTTTAACGAGTACCTGACATCGCACAAACTCGGGACCATCGCTTAACGTCCCATCCGAAGGACAGCGTGCTCAAGGTCTTAGTGTAATATGAAAATAATTTTATTAATATACACATGTGATCAGTGATGATTTTTTTAAATACGCCAACGTTTCACGAATATCACGTATAAATTAGTTTATCTAATTAGAATATAATAATTGTGTCTTTAATTTTAGTCTACCATTGAAACGGGAAACAAATATTTGAAACCAAACAAATCCTCAACTGTAAAGCCACGAGGACTTCCTAGTTGAAAATGCAACTTTTTCCGTAAGTGTTGGTAAACTTATAATAATGGTTGGCACTCAGCAAACTAGTTTATTTCATAATTAAAGCTGACGATGGTGTAACACCCAACCTGGCAGTTTATGTCATTTTTTTATTGGACTAGATAATATAAAAAAAGTGTTTTATCACTTATTTATCGAATTTTTCATGATCATCACAACATTCTTATGGGCGGATGTAAGTTGCGCCGATCCCTTGACCGCTCCGCAATCCCCGATATAACCTGCGTCAGGACCTCCGACAAGACTAATGCTAATTGCACCAAATGAGAAAAGTTGCATCGAGTTTAGGAAATGGAAAAGAGTAAATATACAAGTTATAGCTTCTTAAAGTAAATACGTAGGGAAATGGTCGAACATTCGCAACAAAGTTGAGGCATAACGTCAGCTCACTCGTTGTGCTAATCCAACTTGTGATAAATAAATGTCCAAATGTTTATATGAGAACTTAGGTTACGTATTTGTGAATTCTTTAAATTGGAAGTAACTAATGGCATCATTTTTATACACAGAAAGGCAGAAGTCTCCCACAGATAGAAATATTTAAGGGTGCGAGTTGTCGAAAGTTTCTTGTTGTCGTGTTGTTAAAAACCTTCAACGAGTAGACGAGTTTTACAGGGTTCACCGGATTTAGCGCGGCACGAAAAAGAAGGCTCTAAGAAATAGAAATGTTTTATACTAGAAGGAGAAGTCTCCACTATTTAATAACTTACCACGTAAAGGTATTATCTTAATTTTTATGGCACAGTTTACATAATACTACTAAATAGAAACAGTACCATCAGATACATATACCACGCATGGAAATGTTCATTTCTTGCTTTAAATATTGAAAAGAATCGTACTGAAATTGTTTCTGCGGGATTAACTTCTGACAAAATACAAGATTTGAAATCTATAATTAGTTTAAATGAAAAAAATAAAACTTATTTTTGAAATATTGTCTAATGCACAAAAAATGTATATATTAAACTATCGATTTACCTATACAACATCGTAGATTTAGTTTTGAACTAAGACAAGTTGGCTAATTGCGAAACTTTTTTATATGTATACAAGGTTGGTAAAGGAGAGTGTGTTTTCTTGTAATTCCAACCCCTCCGTTACCTACCTGTTTAATGGAGGGCAGCCAGATACGAGCAGTTGAGCCATAGTTGTTCGTCGTTTCAATTAAAATATAGTGTAAACTGTGCCATAACAGTTAAGATAATACCTTTACGTAATAAGTTATTAAATCTCCTTCTCCTTCTAGTATAAAACATTTCTATTTCTTAGAGCCTTCTTTTTCGTGCCGCGCTAAATCCGGTGAACCCTGTAAAACTCTTCTACTCGTTGAAGGTTTTTAACAACACGACAACAAGAAACTTTCGACAACTCGCACCCTTAAATATTTCTATCTACATATTATTTGTTCACTCCAGTCGTTACATATTCTGGAGATGACACTGTAGTGGCTTATATGGTTTAAACCCGGCCGAGGAGAATCTTGAAATTCCCGCAGAGAAGAGAACCACTACAACATACACGGGATGGATTTGCACAGGCGAAGTTTAGAATGGGCACTGCGTACATACCCTCCATGGCCTCCTTCCTCCTAGCCGAGCCGGACCGTCCTGTCTCCTTGATAGAGAAGAACATGGGCCCCAACTCTGCAAGCCAGCCCCCGTCCACCGCTGTCACACACTGCGTACATACCCTCCATGGCCTCCTTCCTCCTAGCCGAGCCGGACCGTCCTGTCTCCTTGATAGAGAAGAACATGGGCCCCAACTCTGCAAGCCAGCCCCCGTCCACCGCTGTCACACACTGCGTACATACCCTCCATGGCCTCCTTCCTCCTAGCCGAGCCGGACCGTCCTGTCTCCTTGATAGAGAAGAACATGGGCCCCAACTCTGCAAGCCAGCCCCCGTCCACCGCTGTCACACACTGCGTACATACCCTCCATGGCCTCCTTCCTCCTAGCCGAGCCGGACCGTCCTGTCTCCTTGATAGAGAAGAACATGGGCCCCAACTCTGCAAGCCAGCCCCCGTCCACCGCTGTCACACACTGCGTACATACCCTCCATGGCCTCCTTCCTCCTAGCCGAGCCGGACCGTCCTGTCTCCTTGATAGAGAAGAACATGGGCCCCAACTCTGCAAGCCAGCCCCCGTCCACCGCTGTCACACACTGCGTACATACCCTCCATGGCCTCCTTCCTCCTAGCCGAGCCGGACCGTCCTGTCTCCTTGATAGAGAAGAACATGGGCCCCAACTCTGCAAGCCAGCCCCCGTCCACCGCTGTCACACACTGCGTACATACCCTCCATGGCCTCCTTCCTCCTAGCCGAGCCGGACCGTCCTGTCTCCTTGATAGAGAAGAACATGGGCCCCAACTCTGCAAGCCAGCCCCCGTCCACCGCTGTCACACACTGCGTACATACCCTCCATGGCCTCCTTCCTCCTAGCCGAGCCGGACCGTCCTGTCTCCTTGATAGAGAAGAACATGGGCCCCAACTCTGCAAGCCAGCCCCCGTCCACCGCTGTCACACACTGCGTACATACCCTCCATGGCCTCCTTCCTCCTAGCCGAGCCGGACCGTCCTGTCTCCTTGATAGAGAAGAACATGGGCCCCAACTCTGCAAGCCAGCCCCCGTCCACCGCTGTCACACACTGCGTACATACCCTCCATGGCCTCCTTCCTCCTAGCCGAGCCGGACCGTCCTGTCTCCTTGATAGAGAAGAACATGGGCCCCAACTCTGCAAGCCAGCCCCCGTCCACCGCTGTCACACACTGCGTACATACCCTCCATGGCCTCCTTCCTCCTAGCCGAGCCGGACCGTCCTGTCTCCTTGATAGAGAAGAACATGGGCCCCAACTCTGCAAGCCAGCCCCCGTCCACCGCTGTCACACACTGCATGTACATACCTTCCATGGCCTCCTTCCTCCTAGCCGAGCCGGACCGTCCTGTCTCCTTGATAGAGAAGAACATGGGCCCCAACTCTGCAAGCCAGCCCCCGTCCACCGCTGTCACACACTGCATGTACTCCTTGGAAGTCATCACCAGCTCGTGGTAGACCACGTAGTCCGGGGTGAAGCCCATCCCGAAGAGGGCCGAGGTGGGATGGAGATGACAGGGCATGCCGGTCCGCAGGTGCACGTACTCACCAATTCCCTTCAGACGGGCTCCCTGGTGGAAGTAAGCTGGCATACATACAAAAAAGGAGCTATTACTGAACAGAACGAGAATGGACCTGCAATTAGATCTTGGAAGAAGGCATTGGGAGTAAAGTACATCCTCAGTGCCGGCCTTTCAACAAGTTCTTAGTCTCCAATGTCTCTTCAACTAAAAACGTTGTAAGATATTTTATGCTTCAAATACAAAAGGCGAATTGAAACTGAAATCATGACGTTGCATGGTCGGTCAATTTCGGCCAAATTGCCACGCCTAAGATAAAGATTTGAACACAAAGAAAGCTGAAAGATGAGGGGCTCAACTCGAAACTTCCATCTCAATAACTTCCGAATGTATCGAGATAATTTATATTTAAATTGAGGAGACCATAAGGTAGGCACTTACTCATTTTTCACGAAATCAGTTGAACGCAAGGAGACCAAAAGGGGGGGCTCAATAACTGCCCAATTAATGAATGTATGGACACAACATTCTATATGAGGACGGTCGATTGGCTTCAGAGGGAGTACGAACCGTACTGCTGGGGAAGTACAAACCAGTGATTCACCCAACACTTTATTAATACTAATTATAATTATTGGTGATGAAGAGGATTGGGGCTACCTGAGCAAATGCACTTCCTGACGATGTCCCAGTCGGAGCCACAGGATATCAACTCCAGTTTCTGCTGATCCAGGATGTCCTTGAGCTGCTGACGCACCTCCCGCACCTTCCTCATCGCCTTGGCGTGGATGAAGTGGTCGTTACACCATGTAGATGAGTACCTAACCAGATTTGTGTTGAACAAGTCCAATTAATATCTTAATTGAGTTTCTTTCACAAAAAAAAAGTGAGAGTACCTGCTATGGTAGTCTCAGTGGATTATTTATCCACTGCCTCTTACCACTCGCTTACCAAGATATCTTTGTGCATTTGTTTTATACATGTTCATTATTAATTTATGGTTTCCAGATTTACTCTGTGAAGCTCCATTCTAGGAATAGATAGAAATTGTGTATTTTAATTATGTTCATTATTATAATGAAAACTTTACTAGACGATTACAACAAAGTTCGTTTCATTCAAATCGGTCTAGTATAACCAAAATTGTAGCGATTTTAAAAGAAGATTCAGAAGAGCTTCATAATTAGCATTATTCGCATGGAGAGCAAGGGCAGGCATGCTACTAGCTCAATGGATAAAATCCATAAGGTTAACCCAAAGTCACTCTGTTCAATTAATTATATAAAAATATATAAAAATATATTTCATGGTGTGTTACGTTACGGAAACGCTTTTCTGTTACAAGGGCATTGTGTTTCTCGGGATTTACTATAGTGCTGCTGTTAAAAAAAATGGATAGAATCAAAATCTCCCTAAAAAAATAATTTATATATTTATATATATATATATATTTTTTTTTTTTCAAGTAAACGGAAGTTTTCTTGTAACTGAACTGAATCTTAGTGACTAAAAACGGTATGTCTGATGTTACTAAAGCCGATTTATTTAAACATAAAACACAAGGGAAGTTCCGCTTTAACCGCTAATTTTTTATAAACGATGTTTACTCTCTAATGCACTAAGCATCTCAGCTATTCGTATTAGGAGTTACATTCACACCAGCAGCTCAATTTTTGAGAAAAAAAAAAGAATCATCAAAATGTATCACTAGCACCTAGTAGTGACTCTAATAACCTTGCAACTTTAAGTAGACGTTTCACAAGGAAACAGTTGTTTACATCACCCAATTAAAATGGAGTATGGCAGCTAGTAATGCAGAATGAGAGAATGAGTAACGAAAATGGCTTCTTTCTGAAAGACTATTAGAATGAGATACAACCTGACCACCTCCCCATTCCATTGAAATGCTCCTGGCAGGCTGAATCAGTTATTTTTGAACTTTTTGAACAATAAAATCACACTAAATATCCCCTAAAATAGATCATGGCTATAAGAAACAATGTATCGATAATTTCAAGTCAATTCAACTCAACTGAATGGGTTATTTCTGAAGGGCATTAAAATTCAGTTCAAATTTAATTTATTTAAACCTTGTCCCTCTTCAATCTCGACGATTGATTGATACCTTAAATGTCTAAATGGGTTAAGCCTGTCTCGTCTTGTCTTATATAACCACGCTTACAGATAACATGTCAACTAAAGTAGATTACAGCACAGGTTACCTCATCCAATACAAATGTACTAGCCTCTTGTGGGATCTCACGGATTTTTTTTTTTGTAGCAAAGAAATAATATCAACTCAGCTCTGTAGATATATAAAACGTTAAAGATTCTTTTTGTATTAAAGATCTTGACACAATAAAATATTTTATCAATCGAAAATTAAATATCTGAAACGATTTCCGAAGACACTATCCAACGGAAGACAGGAATTCCCTCGAAACGGAAAGAGATCTTTTAAATAAAACTTGTTTACTTCATTATAGTCAACAATTTTCTTATAATTATGGCTTCGATGACCTTCTCGACCAAGAAACTATTATTACTATTTAAATAATAATTTTCTACGAATTCCAGGATATTCGGTGCCGAAATCTAGCCGATATTCTGCCATTGCAAACTCTAGTATCCACCTGACCTACTTGTTCTGTTTCCACTGGTTGTAGACATTGAGAAAGGTGAGGTGATCCGACTCGGGAACCTGGAACTTCTCGCGAACACTGTCCGCTTCGTCCTCTCGACCTTTCGGACGGTAGAAGATGGTCGGCACCGACAGCATTGAGACTGAAAAGATCAAAAATATAGTTACAAAACGGGTCCAAAAAAAAAGTATTTTCATAATTCTCTATTCATGTAGAATAAGAATATCGTATAGACAATGTTCCAACGCAAGGAGACCCACCAGTGGACCAATAGCCTCTCTTTATATCTTCCAGGAATGGCTGGAAATTCCTGGAGGGGTTTCTTTCTATAGAAAAGGTCGAAACATTTTTAACATGGAAATTTCAAGGTTGACTTTGTACAGCTGCCATATTCTCAAAAAATGAATAAATGATTTTTTTTTTTGGGGGGGGGGGGGGGGGGGTCCCCGCTGGAGGCCACAGCTTCCAAGATTTATTTATATTTAGTACTTTTTAGAAATTAATTCCCAAACAATGCCTCATTTTTTGTGTGGTAAAAGAGGTTAGAGCCCTCTTCCCCCTAGTTAGAGCTAAATAAGAGGTGTTCAATCACGTTGACTATTGAGCTTAGCCAGCGCCCCCCCACTATGGTCCCTACGCCACGTCTAGCTCGCTCGCTCCCCCCACCACTCACGGTCCAGTCAGCAGTCGTCCATCACAGCCTGACCGGGACGCATCTCACCTATGAAGATATCACGGACATCCCCCGGGAACGTGAAGACATCCCCGTGAGGACCCCGCTCTGATCTCATTATCAACACGGACCAGCAACGAGGAGCGCCACAATCAGATAGGCCAAAAACATTTTTTATTTAAAGTGATCAAATGACATTCATTTCACTTCATTCATTTTATGTTTCAATTATAATTCTTATTTCATTACTTTCACATTTATTTCTTACACATTTACTCCCCCAACATTCTGAGTTCTTCAGGTCATCGGGCCTTTACTTCACAATACTAAGTGTCCGACCCTGACTCAAACAAGAGGTAAGAGGTAGGATGAAGAAGGTTGGTTACCGATGATGAGTATCTCATTGGTGCAGCCCATCTGTGTGGAGACGATGAGCATCTGACATTGTGGGGGATCCAGAGGGAACTCCGCCATCTGCCTTCCGAGCTGAGTGAGGTCCCCCTTGTTGTCCAGCGCTCCTAGGATCCAAAGCTGGTATAGCGAGTTGAGGATGTTGTCCTGAAACGGATGTTGTCCCAGTCAGACACATTTTTCATTAACACCATAAGGACTGCCCTGCTTCAGTTCATTCCATTCATCACCTTATTATCTCGTTTATTATTCATAATTTAAAATAGATAATATTTAAAGACATATACATTTTTATAATGAATCTTATTACCATTTTATTGTTTAACGGAAATAAATATTATTATTTACCGTAGAGATTTGTTCTTCCATGAGTTTGTATATAATATGTATACATATATCCTAATTTCTTTTCTTTTTTTTTCACATTTAAATTGAAGGACATGTACTTAATATACTAAGGAAGACCAATCGTTCGATTCATGGATTCTGAAGAAAATTAAATTGCTCCTCTCTTTAAAATTTCATAATCTAATCGTTATTTGGTCTTGTTACTACTTTCTGATAACTCCTACTCGTGGGAAACTCAATCAGTCCCTCTCTACATAATGTTTTAGTTGCCTTCAGTTGCCTTTAAAAGAACTAGTTGGTGGCTTTCACTTTTTTTTTTTTCGTTTCGTAATTTTTACCATAGAGGATAAAATACAATTTGATGAAAAGGATGTTGGGAGGAGAAATTGGGTGAAAAGGAAGACAGTGAAAATGTGCGGTCAGAGGAACAAGAAAAGGTTGAATTGGGATCGGATCAGTTCCTGATAATAGCGTTACTTGTGATGAGGGGGAAGAATGCTACGCAAATATGCAGACAGATCAGATGGGCCAACCGGGGTGCAACTATTGCTGCATTAAGAAGCGACAGGTTGGCGAGCCTCTAAATACTTTGCGAGTTACACGATATCCTACCTTCTTCGTAAAGAAAGGCACATGAGGGCAAACGTTTCTCCCCCTTCTAACCCAGAATGTTGATGATGAAAATCGGATAAAACTGCACGAAAGCAACATTGGGAAAACTTCCTAATGCAATGGTTTCGGTTCAAATCAGAACAATAGTTTTATAGGGAGAAAAGGAAATAAATAAAATTATGAAAAATAAATTCAGTCTACTGTCTAGTGTGCACAGTGTAAAGAGTTGAGATGCAATATAAGAACAAAGCGAAGCAGTTTCTCGATATATCTACTTGCAGGGGCTGCATAGGGGAGGCAGGCACCTGTCAGTTCACCGTCCATAGCCCCTATGGACCTACCGCCACACTTCACAACATGGTATGATCTGTATGTGTTCTAAGGAGGGTCTCCTCGGAGTGGGGGCAAATCATTGGAAAAGGAAAAGTCACGAGATATGTTTGATTACCTGCGGTGGGGGATCCATAAAGTGAAATTTGAGCAGGTCCTCTACCCCGAGGGATTTGAGCAGAAGAACTGTGTTGGCAAGGTTGGTCCTCTGTATCTCGGGAACGGTCGAGGTGAGCAGTTCGTCCTTATACTGTCGCTCCGTGTACAGCCTGAAAATACAGATCAGGTTATCCTTAGCTTCAGATTATAGTGCAGTACCCATAAATAACTCACAGATAAATCCTAACTTGTGTTGTTTCTCGAAAACGGAATTAGGTAGATTTATGCTCTTTACTTCATTTCGTTTTAAATGAGAACCCTTCACGATTTTGTAATCATATATGATTATAATCGATGATAGATAATTATCTATTATGGAAATGATTCAACGAACTATGTGATAGCCGAATGACATGATGAATATATGCAGATAAAAATACTTTTTAAAATATTTTTCTGACTCATGCTCGGGCTTCAACTTCGAGGTCATATCGCCTATCACTAAAGCGCTCTCTCGTCGCATGAGTCGGACACTAGTGTACGAGTCCTAAACTTGGCCTATCCAGGATAAATTAGGGTAGGGGTCATCAACGAGTACCTGACATCAGGCAAAAACTCTGGACCGACTTTTAATTCCCTTTCCCAAGGATGGCCTGGTTAAGATTTTTTCAGATAAAAAATGTTAGGGGCCAGCTGGGTTCGAACTCATGATGCTGAGCACATTAGGCAAGCATGCTACCGCCGCTCCTGCTCTATACTTTGAATATATTTAAATAAAGTAATAATAACACAAATTATTTCTTAAATACACTTTTCTTACATATACTTTTATAGTAATACATGGCTTATTGTTAACCATAATACAATTGGATAATCATACTTCAAAATTATTTACTCCGTCTTTCAGAGAACACCCCAAAAAAATTAAATAAATGTTATAATGATACAAGATTTTTGCGAATGCTCGTGCAATTTTGAACCAAATAATTTAAAATAGACACTAAATTAAAGTAAACTTCGAAGTAAACATTCAAAATGATAAGCAAATTATCTAAAGAAAATTTCTAAAATCGTTAAAATTTAGTTTTTACAGTTTGTTGTTAGTATCTAGTTATCTATTGTGTGAGAAAAATCCTTTATATCAATCTTAAAGAGCATTAAATTCTCAACAAAAAAAGATTCATCCATTTTTCTGTAAAAGGCAATCGTTTCGGAGCCCGAAAACACCATGAAAATGATAGTCGCGAGTGCTGATGCTCTAGAACTGATTATTTTGGGTTTTTTTTTTGCCTATTTCTCTGAAACGATTACACACACGATAAACAACCTTAATTGAAGAACACAAAATTTAAGAATTAGAGAGCATGCAATTTCCTAAAGGATGAATGATGTTGGCTTCACGCGGCTTTCCTAAAGGATGAATGATGTTGGCTTCACGCGGCTTTCCTAAAGGATGAATGATGTTGGCTTCACGCGGCTTTCCTAAAGGATGAATGATGTTGGCTTCACGCGGCTTTCCTAAAGGATGAATGATGTTGGCTTCACGCGGCTTTCCTAAAGGATGAATGATGTTGGCTTCACGCGGCTTTCCTAAAGGATGAATGATGTTGGCTTCACGCGGCTTTCCTAAAGGATGAATGATGTTGGCTTCACGCGGCTTTCCTAAAGGATGAATGATGTTGGCTTCACGCGGCTTTCCTAAAGGATGAATGATGTTGGCTTCACGCGGCTTTCCTAAAGGATGAATGATGTTGGCTTCACGCGGCTTTCCTCATTCAATATTAACCAGCTTTTAGAGGTCAAATCTTTAACTACTTTTACTTTTTTAGAGTTTTTCGGAAACTGACTTGCAGAAGAAAAAAGCCCAGACCGAAATACTTTTTTTTTCATATTTTAATTTCTGAAAAAGTACTGAATATCATCAACTCGGATTTTCATTTACATTTCAGCCAAATTCCGTGTCCATGAGGCCAACGGTGTAGACATGCACAGCGAGGAGACAGACAGAAACACATCTCTCCTGTGTATATTATACAGCCGAACTGATCTGAAGGCCCGCTCTTTTCGAATCACAACCAACTCGCCTACTGAGAGAGGACAGCTTTCATTGAAGTCAGCCGACAAACAAATCAGACTGTGCATGGAACGTTGAGGGGGACAGAGTACCCTAGATCTTCTCTCCGCCACTCACCTGAAGCACTGTCCTGGACCAGTACGCCCCGCTCGTCCTGACCTCTGGTTTGCGTTGGCCTGTGATATCGGGTAGATTTGCAAAGCATCCATTCCAATCCTGGGGTTGTATACCTTCAGTTTGCAGTAGCCCGAGTCCACCACGTACATTATACCGTCCACTGCAGCATAACAAACATAACTCATTAAAAAAACAAAAAAAAAAACACGAAATATACTGAAAATAAATAGGTGTCTTACTGAGGGTCTGGGGCTGGGGTAGAGGAAGCCCCCAGGATACTGCCACCAGGCAGTACTGCCTCTGGTCAGACTATGATTAATAAAGAGAAAAGTTATAGCTGACCTGTGAGGGATGTTTCAGCAATGTTGGTAGCGACTACGCACTTGCGGATCCCGTCTGCGGAGGCCTGGAAGATCTTGGCCTGGAGGTCGGAGGGGAGCTGTGAGTAGATGGGAAGGATGGAGAGCGGGGGAGCCGCGTCTATCTCCGCAAGTCTCTCAGCCAGCACCTCACATGACACCTCGATGTCCTCCTGACCCGGCATGAACACCAGGATATCACCTACCATAACATTAATAAAAAGAATTATTCCGTGAATCTCTGGCATCCAACTTCCAATTTTCTTTATTTAAAATTAAAAATGAGCGGCAAAGGATAGATAATTATTTTAAAACAAAAAACGAAACTAACTTAACTAGCTTAAAATAGACTTTTCAGGTGGGTTAAGATAAGAACGTTCAAAAAAAGGAGGAACCAAAATATAAACGAGAACACTAATCATAAAGAAATTATCGTTAAATCGTCCACAAAACAAGGATGCCGCAGAAAGGTTCCCTTCCCATTGATAACAGAAATCTCTGTCTCCTTTTATTTTTCTACTAAAACTCCTAACTTCATGTAAAAGTACCTAATACCGGACTTGGCCGTGGAAACCACGGACCGTCGAGGTATTTTAATACAATGTGGGCAGAAGATGGACTTCTTTCTCATAAGGATGGACGGAGACTTACCGTTGGTAGGCTGGAGGTGGATCTGTATAACCTGCTTGACTGCCGCCTCCACGTAATCCTCGACGGGGTTTCTGGAGAAGAGGACGTCCACCTTGAAGGTACGTCCTGGGATATTGTAGACAGGAACATGCCCGAAGAACATGGAGAACTTTGTCGAGTCCATCGTGGCCGAGGTGACAATCAGTTTGAGATCCTGCCTCCTCGAGACGACCTACGCACACAATTACTTTAGGTAACCTTTATAGTGGCTCTCAAACTGAGGCTACTCTAGACGTAATCTTTTTGAAGCTCTAAACTGGGATTAGTTCCTGATATCCTAAAATAAATAATTCAATGTCAATAAGAAACAACTAGCTGTGTGGATGTAGTCGTCAACCATGCCAACGACGAGTAAATATAATTGCGTGAAATCAGATCTATTTAATTTAGATGATTGAATATTTATAGATGGTTGGTCGCTTCTAATTCATATCACTGCTAAGGATCCAACTGCATAGGCAAACCCGTGATGGTGGTACAAACAAACAGACATAAAAGTACCCCTACAGCCAGGCCCGTGATGGTGCTACAAACAAACAGACATAAAAGTACCCCTACAGCCCGACCCGTGATGGTGGTACAAACAAACAGACATAAAAGTACCCCTACAGCCAAACTTCCGTTCTGCTCTTTGCTTCTTCCGTTTGAAATATGTTCACAAATCGTCTGTGAATCGCCCTCTAAATCCTTCCCTTTCTTTGCACGATTTCCCTGGAAATCATGTCAGAAAATTAGTAGGTTCTTATGAACTCCACATACAAAATGTCATTTCTAAGTTTTCATTGCTTCGAGTTATTAGGGGTTTAAGGGTCTACTTTAGAGGGGGTTGCCCCTTTGACCAATAGGTTTCTAGCTCAGGGGCTACTGAATCCACTTTTACAATTTTGATTCGATATATTAATTCTAACCAAATTTATCGTGTTCACAGACTTATAGATATTTGATTTTTTGTTATTTATTGATTTAGTGGGTAGAAAACATGAAATTCCAATGAAAACTCGACATTTCATTTTTGACTAAAGCTCCCTCCGGAAATGTTGGGCGTAAGTCCTTGATGGGCTTCAACATGATGAGACCATAAAAATACATTTAATTTGCTACTAATAGGACTTGCAATTCCGAGATCTCAGGATATCGACAGATTGTCTAATCCAGATCCAGGTGCATGCAGCCAAGCCCAAGATCCCCAGCTTCTTGCACATTTTTGAAATCTAACTCCTACAAAACTATAAGTCGCATTTTGGTGAAATTTAAATGATGAAATTCGAAATTAGTTCCAAGAGTGGATAGATTCGGTTTGATGTTACTAACTTTTTCCGTTAAAAAAGATGGGGGAGGAGTAAAAAATTATGACACTGAACGTTTTTTGCAGAGATGAGAGAAACATTTGAGGAGCAAACATTCAAAAAAGGATTTGTCCAAAAAAATAAGAAATGAGATAAACAGCTTTTCTAACTGGAATTTTACCGCGCTTTTATAATATCAACTCCGTTCTTTCAAAAAAAAATTTGTTCCGTGTATATCCAAGGTTGTTTTATAGGGTTTCAATCAAAACCAAACTTGTCCAAAGAGCGTTTTCATGCAAACCCAGTTTTGTCCATCTAGACCAATCATAGTGCTAGCTGATAGGTAGGTTTCAATAGTGCAGGTATTGCTTGTTTGTGTCAATTTTTCTCAAGATTTTATTGATTCTTAGTTTCTTTTATTCTTTTTTAATATAATCATTTGATTAAAATGGACATTTTTACAGACGACGAAAATTGAGTAAAAGTAGGGAAACTTAAGAATGGGAGTAGAAAAAGAAAGTCAACTGGAGATTGTTTTCTTGAAAAAAAAAAATGCAATAATCTGCAAGAAATTTTACTAGTTTTTCCAATTAGAGGTCACAGCTTTCTACCTGCTGACCGAGTTTTCGGCAGCGCCGAGAAACTGTTGCAAAAGAAAACCACTATCCTAAGCAAAGACGAATACGCCAAATTGTTTACGGAAATAGGAAAAGTAAATGAGTTAGGGAAACATTGGGATCTGCTTGACATTAAAGCATTAAGTCAGTGCTACAAAAATTGTGATCAAGTAAGCGATATGAAATGATGCAGTATTACAAAATCAGTGAAAGGCGAAGTAAAAGTTAAGTGTCTGAAATACTATAAAGTTGAGGATGACGTGCCGTCCAAGACATTGTTTAAAAAAGGCTGCACATATAAAAGGATTGAAAAGGACCACAGCTTCTCATTGGAGAAACTACCAATTTACCATGCTATTTCCAACGAAAAGAAAAAAGACGTAATTTCCCATCTCTCAAAGATACTCGGCGAAAACTGGCAACAGCAGAACACCGATGCAATTTCGTAGTAATCATGAAGAAGGCGTTTTATGCCACTGTTTGGACACAAAAGATATTTTTATTATTTAAGTTGAATACAATTTTATTATAATTTGAATTATTAAAACAGGTTTAGGAACAATTTTAGCTCAAATCTGTTTTATTTTTATTGATAATAATATTTTTATTATTTAATTTTAATTACCTACATTATTTCTTTTAAACATAAGTCAGTATTACATTTTTTTGATAATAAAGTTTTCGCTCAAATCCTCTTTATTTTTATTGATTAGCCATTTTTTTTTTTTTTTTTTCGAAAGGGAATTAGTCCTAGAAGGATTCAATCTAAACAATATTTGTTCATGTGTTTCAAACAAACACGGACATGTCCAAGCTATTCACAATTTTAATTACCATTGTCAAAATTATTTTAGCTAAAATTTAATTACCTATGACATTAATTACGTTTGATTAATTTTAAAAAAATTTAAAACCTATATGAAATAGCGTATAAGCACGCAAAATCATTTCTTGCTGTTTTCTCGAATCTCTACCAATGTGACAAATCTCTTTTTGAATGTCTGCTCCTCACTTAATAAAAAATATAAAGAAAAATGTGTTTTTAAAAATATTATCTATTTCACAAAATATATGGGATTAAAGTATAGTTTTATATTTTTTTTAGTGTTTGTTAAATCGTGGTTAAGATGGTAGCAATACCGAAAGTACTCCCATAAAATTTGAAATAGACAATATTTTTAAAAAACATAAGTTTTTCTTTATATTTTTTTGTAAAAAATTATGATAGATTTGATTAAGTATGGTCTCAAATGAAAGATAATATGAGTAGAATCAAAAAAATGTCTCGTTAATTTTTAGTTTTTGAAATAGTGGCATGAGAAGGGGAAATGTGTGTGCAAAAGTTGGTCCAACTCGAACAATTTTGCTAATAAAAATCTGAAAAAAGTCTGTGAATTGTCCATAGAGGAAACTTTCGAACAAAATTGTTTCTGATGAAATCATAAAAATAGTTTTGCAAAGAGGGGAGCATGATTGTTTCCAACAATTCTTCAATTTCAGGAAGATCCCAATGGGCTCAACTTTACCAAACTTGTTAAATAAATAACAACATTACAAACATTGCTCCGCTCCAACAACCTTTTCCAATCTGACGATTTATTTACAGTTCATAAGAAAATACATAGACCACTAAGTGGTGGGATATAGAAGTCTTCTATAGTTTCTAACTGTTGAGTGATTTTGTGGGAGCAATGAGTTCAAAGAAGTAGAAACGAACTTTCAGTGTGAAATCACTTCATGAAGACCAAAAATTCATCAGAAGCAACATGCAAAATTTGCACAAAAATAACTATACATATATAATAAAATACACTTTCAGATATGTTGCGATATGATTCAATAGTAAAACACTTATTTTTGTCAAAAATGTTGCTAAATATACATTAATGCGGATACTGTGTTCGGGATTGATATTTTGAGAGGGGGATATGAGGTACTAGATGATACCTGTCTGAGGAGGCCGAAGAGGACGTCTGTGTTGAGCGACCTCTCGTGAGCCTCGTCCATGATGATGACAGTGTAGTTATCCAACTCTGGCTCCCTCAGCGACTCTCGCAGCAGGATACCGTCCGTCATGTACTTTATAACTGTGTTCTGTCGACAGAAAACAACCTTACAGACTTTACCACTTATTTTCGGGGTCATCGAACTACTTTTGTTTCTCTTTAAGAAAAGTTTCCAAAAAGTTGTTCGGTTAGCTGTATCCTTCAAAATTAGGTGTTATATGATGCCCTTTGTTACGGCGCATTTTCGAGATATCCTGTCTGGAAAGGACACTATTTGGGAGAGGGGCAGAATCCCAACTTGACCAGGAGTGGCCATGCGACACATCGCTTCATAGGTCCTTTCAGGGACAGAAAGACTTAACAACTTGCGATGTGAGTGATGGAATGTTACCCGTTTGAAAGTGGATATACATTAGTTTTCGAGATATGAGGAACGATAGTCATACATATACATATCCATACAGACATTTTCCAAAAATAGTCTCATTTGCTCCTGAGGTAACATGACATGAAAAAAACACAAACATTCGACTTCCAATTTTGGCCATATGGAAAAGTAACGAAAAAAAAAATCTCATGGCATCCTTGACGGATGGCACGATGCTTTTCCAAATTTCTGTTCTCTACTGACCTCGGAAGTGCAGTCCTCGAAGCGGATGGCGTAGCCGACTCGATCCCCCAATGGGGACGCCATCTCGTCAGAGACCCTCTTGGCGACAGACATGGCGGCCACTCTCCGAGGCTGGGTGCATCCTATGAGCCCCAGTTTGGAGTAGCCCGCCTCATGCAGGTACTGGGTTAGCTGTGTTGTCTTCCCCGAGCCTGTCTCACCCACCACCACCACCACGTTGTTCTCCCGAATGATGTTCAGCAACTACAACACAAGTGTACCAAATGCAGTTTTCATTAAAAATGAGTAAAATACATAAAAGATAGGTCAAACCAATTACAATATGACATTAGTATATACACTGTCATAAACTAAACCGAATATTCTACTGGCCAAACCCCATTATGTGGAGGATCTCATTAGAGAGACAGCAGAGACTCATTGGCCCACTGCCTCAAGTCCTGGTGACTCTATTGTGATAGTTCTAAATTTAGATTTAGTTACCTAGAATAGGGGGTCTTCAACAAGTACCTGACATCGCTCAGCCTCGGGACCATCGTTTAAGTCCGAAGAATGGCTTGCTCAGGGTTTTTCTCTGAACCCGCGGTCTAACTTAAAACGTAAACCATATGGTGTCCCGAGAACAAATGCCGGAAGAATTTATGAGTTTAAGAAAATGTTTAGCATCAACTAGCAAGTTGTCCCATTTATTCGATAGCTACTGGAATGTTCAGCTGATGTCATCTTGAGTAACTTACGGCAGCCACCCTACTGGGACTGGCATAAGAGAGTTGGGCAAAATTGCAATCATGTGTGTGTGTAGAATAACTCTTCACGATTACAATCGGGGAAAATACTTGATTACTAATTTAATCAATTACCTTTCTAATCAACCTTCATTTCGTTGTTCCTATTCTCATCACAATTGCAATAAAAAAAATAGCTGATTATGAAATTAATAACTTATATGCCAATTTTGAGAATGATTTTGATAACAAAAAAAAGTATTTAATTAAAGTAAGGTTGTATAACAAGGAGGGACAATAGGATTATAGTTGAATAGATTGGCTTGTTATTTTCTACTCTATAAATAATACTAATAAATTATTTCCGACTCGATGTTAGGTTTACTTCAAGAACAATGAAAACACAAGAATTGGGTACATTGACGGTTGTAATGCAAAACTTAATGTTGTTTGTGAACCGAAAGTTACAGTTCTGGAACTTTTTATACGTAAATATTAAAAGTGATTTTTATTTCAATACAAGTTTTATTCTCTGTTTTTTATTGTTTAATATCTCTAATATGCAAACATGTAAATAGCAAATAAGCCCAATGAAATTTGTAATAAATTAGATAGAAAGATAAAATTTGTATTGCACTAACATAAGATAACAACCTTTATGGCAATGAGTGGTTGTTTTTTTACAAAATACATATTCTTATAGTTATAGAAAATAAAATAAAAGAAAAAATATCTGTATATATAATTGTTACAAAGAAGCAAAATATCAACTAAATAAGAAGATGAAATAATATTAAAATAATGAATATGGACATGCACTTTTTATTATTTTCCCTTATCAAAGGTGATATTAAACAAAATATCACCTTTGATAAGGGAAAATAATAAAATTGTCGTAACCATAACACAAAAAAAAAAAAATTAAAAAAAAAAAAATATATATATATATATACATATATACAAGCAATAAATGAGATTATATTATTCTTAATTTTTAAGCTTACAGCAAAATATGAAAACAAATTGTTAATTTTTCTAACATCTATGTATCAAAAAAATGGTCAATTGGTTCTGAGTCTAATTTTAGTCTATTAGTGCGATAATTGTGGAGAAATGTTTGCCTGGGGATACACAAAGAGAGACAATGGAACAAAGTGTCTCCAGCAGTTCGAGGTCGTCCTTTTCGTCTTAGGTACAGAGCCTGCAGGCATTTTCAGGACAAAACTAATAACTAAACCTTCCAACTAATATCCTAAAATCAATTGCTATTGTGAAGACGTATAACAGCTAGTAGTCGGAGTTTCTTGATATGTTTATTTTTATTTTTTAGCAAAATAGTAACCAAAACGGGGACAATTACATTCTAATTGTTTCTGTGACCAAAATGAAAACTGCTAAGAATGTAATAGTGAGTGTTGTGACCCACCTCTCCTCTGACAGCGAAGACAGGCAAGTACTCTCGTTGTTCCTTGATGCTCTTCTTCCTGGCAAACTCGCTGGCGGCTGGGGTCGGGTCCTTCATGTGATCTGCGAACTTCTGTCCTGTCTTGTAGTCTGCCTCTTCACCTTCCGCTTCCATTTTGTCACCATCCTGTAAAAGAAAAAAACACTTTTACATTAACCAAGTTGAATATTAAAATCAGCTGCATTACAAGCCCCCGGGACTTTGTAATGCTCATTCAATTGTCGCTGGGATGAATGAAATCTGCGGAGAGAAGAAAACTATTATTTATACTAATGATCAAAGTACATCTACGCTTTCATTTTTCAAATAGAATCCAATTGACAAGAAATTTATATCCCTGGCGATATACCACAATACCTGTGAGGCCTTGGACACCCGGAATATGCACTGCATGTTCCAACATGCTCATTCCACTTGGAAGGGACGCACTAATTCAGCCATACTTTACATACAATATTGTCCATACACATCAGCATAACTAGTCTATAGACTATAGATAGAATTGTTTTTTTATGAAACCTTAGTTTTTTATACCTTAGTAGTATAAATCTAATTTACAAGATATCTTAATGTATAAATTCTTTTGACGTATCCTATTACCATGTATTGGTTAAACGGAAAAAAAATTATTATTATTATTACAGTACGACCTGATATTTCTGCGTGCCTTTAAGATATATTGATGATCTCTTACGCCTAGTCATGAAAGAAGAGATGGGCGGACAGTCCAGACTAGAGGCGTTGCAAGGATATTGTAAACAACATTGGTCGCGAATATCGGATGGCTGAACAACCAACGCATACTTCCCAGATGTCCGAATACGCCTCGACTCCACGTGGGAACATGAACGTCCCGGATATTATCAGATCACGGAGATTTTAACTCAAACTCTTCTTCTTTAAGAAGAACCCGAACAGTTCATGCGGGGGCATGGAGACTGCAGAACATGTAGTTCTTGAATGTCTACTGAGCGACCGGTGGTAGCACCCAACCAGTCATAGCCTCATTTAAGTCCTTCTCTTATACCGCGCTCTCTCGACGTCTGATAAGACGAGCAACGGTGCACACATGCAAGATGTACCAAAACGTTAATAACTAAAGTATTCATTTATTGATAACTTAAGAAAGTGTATCATTTATCATAAAATTATCAAACAAACATTTACAAACATATAATTTGAAGAAAAAAACAATTTTTTTTTGTTTGGCTCTGTTGAAACAAATCTCATTGGTAAATATGAAATTAATAATCAGGACAGATTTCACTAAAAACAATAATAAAAAAATGTCAACATTCAAATTCCTATGTTAAATATTGACTGAAAATTAATTCTTCCTCTTACAATTCATTGGCTAGTGAGCACAACTTCCAAGAGCCAATAAAGCTGGCTTCTAGATTTGAGGTAATTAGTTAGTAAACGGTGCGTTCGCAGCACAAAAACAGATATACCGTCATACTTAAGGAATAATGTACCTTTACAAATCAACCTGAAAATACACTGACCGAAAAACGAAACCAATGAGGGAGGGAAAAAGACAGAAAGCTTGGTCAACAAGGCCATTCTCTCTTCACAGAGTAAATTAATATGCATTATTTCTTTTTCGTCAACTACCTTTATTTCAAGCATTTCTCTTCTTTTAATAGAAACTTCTCCCGAGCAAATGTTTTGGATCAGTCCGAGAAAAAAATTTCGAACAATGGATCTTAGGTAGAAATATTTATTTATGCCTCTGTGGAAATTAAGAAACGGATCACGGCCGCCAATCGCTGCTACTTCGGGCCATGGAAACAACTGGCGAGCAACCGTGTGTCTAGGCGCACAAAGACGGTTATGTACAAAACGCTAATACGCCCTGTACTCACCCATGGCTCGGAAACATGGACCAAAACTAAAGCCGAGGACCGGGATCTCCAGATATTTGAAAGAAAAGTCCTCCGTGGAGTTTTTGGCCCCGTTTACGACGAAGGAGAATGGAGGCGCAGAAGCAATCAGGAGATGTACGAGCTGTACAACGAGCCAGACATTGCTACTGTGGTAAAACTGGGCAGACTTAGATGGGCCGGCCATGTCGCCAGAATGCATGAGGATATGATCCCGAAGAAACTTTTATCTGAGCCTTTATATGGACGTCGAAGGGTGGGAAGACCGAGGCTGCGGTGGTCTGACTGCGTGGCAAAAGACGCCAGGGATCCGTAACTGGATGACAGCAGCACAAAATAGGGACATTTGGCGATTGATGTTGGAGGAAGCCAAGACTCGTCAGCAGGTTGTAGAGCTACAATAAGTAAGTAAGTAAAAATATTTATGCAAACATATATGTGTTATGAAACGAAAACTTAACAACATGAAAAACCTTCACTATTTTCTTATTCTTGAAAATACGAAATCAATAGTTAGTGCATTTAATCAAGTCAATTCAAGGGGGAAAAGAACAATATTTTGTAAAACTGATTGGGGGGGGGGGGGGGGGGCAACTGACCTTATCCTCCTTTTTGGCCACTCCCATGATGTTGCCAATGGTGGTCCCTGACAGCTCCCAGTGTTTCTTCTGGGCCCGCTTCCTCTCCTTCTGCTCTCTGAAGGCCCTCACCAGGACAGAGCCCTTCCTCGAGACTAAGGCCATATCCGATGTAGGGTCCTCAAAGAAAATAGAAGCAAGATACTTATTAGGAACAAGAAAAAGTAAAGAAAAAAAAAAGTACCCCAAACTGAAATTTACCGGAGTGTGTTAGAATGCTCTGTTCGGAACTTGTGTTAAAATAACTTGCTTCCGTACAAGAACTCTCTGTGTCCTCCATCTTTTGGAAATTTGCCGGAGTGTGTTAGAATGCTCTGTTCGGAACTTGTGTTAAAATAACTTGCTTCCGTACAAGCACTCTGTGTCCTCCATCTTTTGGAAATTTGCCGGAGTGTGTTAGAATGCTCTGTTCGGAACTTGTGTTAAAATAACTTGCTTCCGTACAAGCACTCTGTGTCCTCCATCTTTTGGAAATTTACCGGAGTGTGTTAGAATGCTCTGTTCGGAACTTGTGTTAAAATAACTTGCTTCCGTACAAGAACTCTCTGTGTCCTCCATCTTTTGGTTCTTCTTATGTAATATCATTTATTTCGTTAGTTGTTATTACAGTTATTCAATTACATACTTGATTGAGAAATCCAATTTAGATTTGAGAACTGAAATGTGATATACAGGAATAATAGTTGATTGATTTGCGACCCATTTATTATATAACTATAAATGATCATATTTATTTATTTTTATTTCTGTTCTTTATCAGGAATAACATTTTACGCTAACAAGAAGTTGCAAGCGATTGCAATAAAGCATTCAATACGTATGTTGGTAAGATGCTTCAATGGGCCACAGTCATACTTTCTAAAGAGTGACACAGACTCGTCTCTCTCAAACCGTTACATTATGTAACAAACACAGTGCCGTCTCACTGTTAGATGTGAGTGGGAGGCAGGCATATCCATGCCACCTGTCTCATCGGGACGGAGCCTCTCCAGTAACTCTTTGTGAAGTACATGTTTCAATAGCATATTATGCCCAAGGGTGCGAAGTTTTGTTTTTATAGACATACTTATCGCAAAATTTCGGAACACTTGAAAAAATTTTATTTTTTTTCTCCTTCAAAAAATACAAGCGTGTAATGAAAGTGAAAGTATTGAAGCGCTTAGCATTAATTTGAGTTCAATTTAATGGAATATCAAGATGGGAAGTCAGAAGCCTTCATCAGCCCAGTCACCTCCGCATTTGTTTCTATACTTCTTAATAGATTCATTTGTTATTGTTGGTATCACTAAATTTAACCGTAGTCATACAATAATTAAATAAATAATATCAAAATAAAGCCTGGCCTGCAGACAAATGTAGTAATATAGAGACCTTGACAGGTATGACAGGCTCCGGCTGTTTGGTAAAAACGATCCTCCCGTCAAGGAAGGGCGGCACGATGTTGTGAACCAGGAGGTGAACACGGGCTTCGCATTCCTCGTCAAAGTCTTCATCCACCTCCACGTTCTGAACAACTCCGGAGGTCAGCAGCCGGTTCCGCTCCCACAGCTCGTTATCCTAACAAGTAAAAAGGTCAACTTTGAACATTGTCTCTCCTTGTTGCATCACCACTTCCTAATTGCAATCAGAAGGCCAACTCAATTGAAAAGATCCAAATAAAACTCTAAATTATAGAAAGCATGGCCATTATTAGAGGCAGAAAAGTAAGAATATTATAGAGAAGTGAGACCAGGTCACACGCGGAAAGGTACCGAGGCGAACATTGCGTCCACAGATTCCAAATCGTCCAACTTTGATGACTGACGGTATTGGCGTAGGCATAAACTACATTTCAGACCAATAAAAATTATTAAATGTGTTTTAATAGCTCAAGGCAATGTTCGCCTACAGAACCCACCACGTCATATCCACTTCTATCATAACAACTTCTCAGTGATATTTATATTTTTTTTTCATAACATTTCTCACCAATTTATATCAGATGCCATAAGTGAGAGGCACCAAATTTATCTCTAGTAATCCCCATAAAATGCGACTCGACTAAGAGAGTGAGTTTTACCAACATCTAATTTCCCCAAAAATTGATGTAATATACTAAATAAATAGAACAAACTTATTTTTTTAAATATTGACCATTACACAAAAAAAATTGTTATACAAAAACTCTCGATTTCGGCATTACGCCAACTTGAGGGTTAGTTATAAATAGCCTCTACAAAAACTCATTGTATATTTGTAACTAAACCTGACGATGGCGTAACGCCAAATCAGTTTTCGTATAACAATTTTTTGGAATGGACAATATTACAAAAAAGAAGTTTGTTTTATTTATTTATTTATTACAAGTTTGCACAATATGTCCGCCTTTCTCGACTTAGAATACTAGATATTATATACAAGTGTTTTATGCTACAGAAGTACAATAAAAATGCAAGGACCTAATGGTGCTGATAGCAACAGCGAACATACGAAATTGGTAAATACTATTTACATGACTCAAGGTTGGTTAATTTGCTTTCAAATTTAGTGAAATATTTAAATTTTCTTGAAGTGATTTGTTCTTGTATGAGCCATTCCAGAGTGGCCGGAACGGTACATCCAACTTCCCCAAATTACCATGACAGCTGGAATTAACAGTCTATAACAGAAATAACTGTTGTCCTATGGCAAAATCCACGACCTTCATCAACTTGCTTCTGTAGGTCTCTAGTATTCAAGAAGAAATCAACGGAACTTGTAAGAGAAACCAAAGCATTTTAAAATCTAATAAAATATTTGTCAACAACACTATATGATGTGGACGTTCTGGTTACATCGAATTTCAGGGTGAACTTGGATATGCAATGCTTCAGCAGAAACTTGTTCCCAGAAACGCGTTTTTTATGCGGCGAAACCAACAAAAAATGAATAACATTAATATACTTCAAAAAGAACAGTACGAAAAGTAGCTCAAGATACCAAAGTGATGTCACCAGAAGTAATGACGAAGGCGACGCGCAAAGTAATGAGGATGATGACAGTGACTAATGGCTTTGTAGATTAATAAAAAAACTAAAATTAAAAAAAAATAAAACATTTCAATTTTTTAAAATATTTTAGCCTTATTATTTTGGTAAATGAAAATGTACCGCCTAAGAACAATACATTTATTTCTACTAATCAAATGTTTTTAAACATCTGTTCCAGAAAAATACTAATAAACAGTAGTTAAGTAACCCAAGGGTCTTGGAGAGGTTTCGAACCCGCGATCTTGATGCTAGCACGCTGAAGACTATTTTCGGGTGTATGTGAGATTGCGACCCCTCAACACTCACCTTGTTTATCTGCCGCTGCTGGGCCGAGAGCCGCTTCTTTTTGGTTCGCTCCAGCTGCTTCTCCCTCTTGGCCATGTACTCCTCCGAGACATCTCCGAAGGGGTCTCTCCCCTCCTCCACTCCCATGTCCAGGTCGTACCACTCCCGGTCCAGTCGGCGTTGTTCTTCCTCCCACAGGATCCGCTCCTTATCCGAGCTCCATGGCACCTCCGCCTCTGTACGCAAGTAGAAGCATCTTTATCACTCCTACTTCATATGTCTAAGAATATCTTACCAAACGTAGAGCAAATAATGTGTAATTCTAATTACGCTAAGTGTGGGGAAGGTACATGTTTTGTTGATACAGGCCTACTAAGTGATCTGGACCTGGTTTACAAAGTGAATACGCTATTAGGATCTGCATTTAAAATAAATAACAAGAAATGTCTTCTAGTCTTGAAAATGACGAAAAAACATGTGAATGAGTGAAAAACACGTTTTTCGCATACACTCAACAACAACTTATCAAGTGACAAAATTATAACAATAAAACCTTTAGAATAATTAGTCGATTTGTTTTACTCCTTTTCGAGTTATTTCGGTTTAACGGCAAAAGCGTTGTTTTCAGCTATTTTCCTGATTTTGTAAATTTGACAGATTTTTCTGTTCATTTTCCTTGAAAAGAATTCTGCTTTTAGAATTTAAAGAGAAGTGTAGGTGGTAAACAAACTTAAATCCGATTTCGACAATATTTCCTCTTAGAAAAAAACAAAACAAATAAAAGATTCATAAAGCAGTGAGGGGTGCACCATTTATTTTTTTTCATCTTTAAAGATAACAGAAAATGTCCAGATCCATTAAATAATTTATGGTTTCCAGATTTACTTTGTGAAGCTCCATTCTAGGAATAGATAATTAAAATACACAATTTCTTTGTCAAACTTCACTATATATTCTCAAATACTCAACTAGTTTCGCCGTGTTAAGGCATTATCAAGAGTCACTTACAAACTGACAGAATTGGTTGAGAGGGTAGAAGGTACAGTTATGGAGGGGGTTTTTAGGTAATGACGGGGAATCCCTTGTTTTTGTTACTCTGTACATTCCAATAAACAGATATTTACAAGATAATAATAAATATAAAATAAAAAGAAAGAATATATATATATATATATATATATATATAAAATCTAATAAAGCGAATCTAACAGTAAAGTGTTGGTATTTATATAGGTATGACTCAGGAATTATATAAATGTAAAATATAATAAATATTAAAGTGAATAAAAACAAATACATAGAATTTAAAGACAAATTAAAACATCAAATGAAAATATAGTATTCTCTGAATGTCAGTTGGCAAAACATTTCTACAATCATCAGACTCTTAGCTACTTGATATTTAAATTAAGAAGGGGGGAATGGTTCAGTTCTATTTGTTCATTTAGCATTACAATATCGTTATTTTTGTTCAGTTTATTTATTTCTACCGCTTCCAGTAAATTCAAAAGTGGACCTTTTTGGCAGATATGTATTATATTTGGTTTGTGTTCTGTGTTCTGTGTCTATGGTATGTCTTGTTTCTGTGAGATGTTGGTGAAATGAGGAAGTGTTGGAGTTTGTATTTCTTGTGTGTTCCCTGTATCTAATCTTAAAGGATCTCCCTGTCTGTCCCGCGTATTTGGCATTACATTCTGGGCATTCCAATTGATACACTCCACATTTATCCATTAAATCTATTTTTTCTTTTGAATTAAATAATATTCTACCCAGATTGGGGTTGGATTTGAAGGCTGGATTTAAGTTATGTTTACTTAATTTCTTTTTTATTATTTGGGATAATATACCAGTGTAAGGGATAGAGTAATAATTACATTTTTCTGTTTGTGGTTTAGGGTAGATATTATGATAAGTTATCTGTTTTAATTTACTAGATATTAGTTTGTCTATTATATTGGTATTAAAGTTATTGCCTGCTGCAATTTGGTTTAATTTGGCTATTTCTTGTTTTTTGTTTGTGTTCGTTAGAGGCAATGAGAAGCATCTATGTATCATGGACTTGAAGTATGCATATTTGTGAGATTCCGGGGCGTAAGAGTCATTGGGGGTTATGGCGTCCGTGTAAGTGTCTTTTCTGTATATGTTAAATAGGAAGGAATTGTCTTGTCTTGTTATTGTTAGGTCTAGAAAGTTTATGTTGTTCTGTTCGTTCTCTATTTCTACAGTAAATTTTATATTTTTGTGGAGGTTATTAATAAAGTTATTAAATTGGTCCAACTGTCTGTCTGTGCCTGTGAAACCAGTTAAGACGTCATCGACATATCTAAACCAAAATAAAATATGTTTTTTTGCTAATTTTGTTTTTAGTATTTTATTTTTTAAGTCGTCCATAAATATATCTGCTAAGAGTGGGCTGAGGGGGGAGCCCATTGGAAGTCCAGATTTTCGAAGGTACGTTTTTTTGTTAAATTGGAAATAATTTTGGTGGAGGCATGTATTTAGTATTGACATGATTTCTATGTGGACACTGGGGTTGATCTTTTTCCTACATAAAATATGCTCTACTAAGTTGACAGTTTCTGCAGTAGGTATGTTGGGAAACATATTACTGACATCAAAAGAGACTAATCTAAATTTTTTACCCTTAAGATTAATATTATTAAGTTTTTTAGTGAGGTCTATGGAATTTCGTACGGTATGATCAGGGTTAAAATGAGTTAAAAGTCTGAATTGATTGTTGAAAAATTTGGCCAACTTACAGGTAGGTGCGTTACTGTAGGAGACAACTGGTCGTACTGGAAGATCTGGTTTGTGTTCCTTTATTAGGCCGTATAGTCTTGGTGCTTCGCTGTACATCGGTGTGAGTGCTCTTTTTATTTTCTTGTTTTCTGCCAACATTTGGAGATCATTTACTATTGTTTTTACTGTCTTCTTAAATTCTTGGGTGGGGTCTTTGTCTAGGAGGCATACCTCTTGATTTTGAATGATTCCGTTCATTTTTTCTATGTAGTCTTGTTTCTTTAAAAATACTATAGTGTTCCCTTTATCTGCTTTTGTGGCTATGATTTCCTGTTGTATCATTTTTTGTTGGATGTTTTTCAGAAGTTTCTTCTCTGTTGTGTTCTTCTTTTCTGTCGGTTTTGTTTCTATGTTCTTCTTTATCTGATATTTTAATAGTCCTTTATCACTTACGTTTGATTTTTCTATGGCTAATTCCACGTATACACCGAGTTGTTCCTTTTCTTTTTTAACGTTTTGGACGTGTGGTGTGTATTTAGGTCCTTTTTCCAATAATTGTTGTTCTTCTATTGTAAAAACGATATCCGATAAATTTCTTATTCTGGGGTGAAATTTGAACGGTTTAATTTCTTCTTTATTGTCAACATTTATGGTCTTCTTTTTAAGATTAAATAATTTCTTTTGCTGTTGTTGAAATTTGTTATATATAATGTTACTCACTTTTTCTATAGTTTTCAAATAACTTTAATACCAGTATAATAGACAAACTAATATCTAGTAAATTAAAACAGATAACTTATTATAATATCTACACTAAACAACAAACAGAAAAATGTAATTATTACTCTATCCCTTACACTGGTATATTATCCCAAATAATAAAAAAGAAATTAAGTAAACATAACTTAAATCCAGCCTTCAAATCCAACCCCAATCTGGGTAGAATATTATTTAATTCAAAAGAAAAAATAGATTTAATGGATAAATGTGGAGTATATCAATTGGAATGCCCAGAATGTAATGCCAAATACGCGGGACAGACAGGGAGATCCTTTAAGATTAGATAAAGGGAACACACAAGAAATAAAAACTCCAACACTTCCTCATTTCACCAACATCTCACAGAAACAAGACATACCATAGACACAGAACACAAACCAAATATAATACATATCTGCCAAAAAGGTCCACTTTTGAATTTACTGGAAGCGGTAGAAATAAATAAACTGAACAAAAATAACGATATTGTAATGCTAAATGAACAAATAGAACTGAACCATTCCCCCCTTCTTAATTTAAATATCAAGTAGCTAAGAGTCTGATGATTGTAGAAATGTTTTGCCAACTGACATTCAGAGAATACTATATTTTCATTTGATGTTTTAATTTGTCTTTAAATTCTATGTATTTGTTTTTACTCACTTTAATATTTATTATATTTTACATTTATATAATTCCTGAGTCATACCTATATAAATACCAACACTTTACTGTTAGATTCGCTTTATTAGATTTTATATATATATATTCTTTCTTTTTATTTTATATTTATTATTATCTTGTAAATATCTGTTTATTGGAATGTATAGAGTAACAAAAACAAGGGATTCCCCGTCATTACCTAAAAACCCCCTCCGTAACTGTACCTTCTACCCTGTCAACCAATTCTGTCAGTTTGTAAGTGACTCTTGATAATGCCTTAACACGGCGAAACTAGTTGAGTATTTGAGAATATATAGTGAAGTTTGACAAAGAAATTGTGTATTTTAATTATCTATTCCTAGATCCATTAAACTTCAGTCACCCTGTACAGACTCACCGAGTCAAATTCAAAGCTGAATATGAACTAAAGGATGTGATATACAATTTTTTCTCACAATTTTTGTACAACTTATTGTCTATTTAACTAATATAATTTTGATATGCGGCTCGGGCTGCAAAGGTTGCTGACTTCTTCTCTGAACTAACAAATAGATCTCACCTCTGCCGGGGAGCGGCGTCGCTCCGCTGCTCTCCCTCTCCGGGGCCCAGCTGTTGTATCTGAAAAAATATGAGAGATTAATTGTACAGCTCTGGTCAATTATTAACACCTATCATTCATGTGCGAATATTGTTTGCCTTATTTTCAACAAGCACATCTAAAATTAATAGTATTCTAAGGGGTCGGAATACTGACTACTGAGGACGTCATCGGCCATATTGAGGATGTAATCCCCCAATCATCGACATCCTGACGGATGAAATACCATTCGATATTATTAGTAGAACAATTTCAACTCAATTAAATTTAATAGCTTTTAAGTAAAATACAGAAAGTTCTCAACAAACGTTAATTTGTTATTTGCAGTTGTACACAACTTGACATTCACAATTTGTTTTCGGTATAAATTATGTAGTACAGATTGCAAGTTGTGAATTAATGGGTTTATTCTATTTATGCATCGGACGCTCCACTATCGACACCAAGAGACTGATAGCTTCCACTGTAGTGTGGTGGGAAAAGGCCCTCCGAGTCAATCTCAAGGGAGACGGATTTCCTTACTTGCAAGCTTTGAGAGACAGGTCTACAACGGGGGATTCTGGGAGCAACCTACTCTTTTAAGGTTTTCGAAAGGTTGGAATTTCTGGTCGGTAAAGGAGACTGAATAAGGTTGAAAATTCACCGGAAAGGCCAGTTGCAGGTCCCCTCTTCATGGCACCTCTCCTTATCTCAAGACTGAATTTTGATCAGAATCGTATCAGTTTAGCAGCTGGCGATTGGGGACGATTATGGTAGCAATGAATCAAACCTTGAGGTCACTTGAGGACGAAAACGAATATAAAGAAGACGAGGGGAGAGGCAAACAGCTTGTACCTTTACAACAAGCGTGGGCTCTGGCAATGGCTCAATGATGGCATAGAAGGGTAGCAATTCAAATGTGCGCACAGAGTTAGTCGGTGCGACTGGCGGCTCTCTTACTGGGAGGCCATCTAGCCCTTTTATGGGAATGCTGCAATACAATGGCGAAGTACTTCTTCTGCTTCAGTAGTACTTGAGGGGGATGGGGTAGACTGTCTTCTGTCTTGGACCCTTAAATTGACAACAAAGAAGCTAACCTGTGAGCTGGTGTGAACCTCCTGCTGGAGATGTCCTCCATGTTGTGCGACTCCAGTTTCGGGGTGGGCATCTCCCAAGAAGACCTCACCCCAGAGCTCGGTTCCTCTTCCTCCCAGCCACACCTCAAACACAAATGTACATAGTCATTTTTCGTTTAGCTATTTATCTCCCAATTTATATCAAGTCAATCGACCTATTTACGATAAACGTTTCGGGAAACAGCAGCCAACCACAGTATCTAAAATGTTTTATAAAAACCAACAATCAGCATTCGTGTGCATTGTCATAATTAAAATATAAAAGTTATATTTAACAAATAAGCACACTATATATATATATAAATTTTTTCATTGATTTATTTAATTTACCTTACTTTCTTTAAGCCAACATCAATCAAAATCAATTGGTATTAATTTCTTTAAATAAAATAGTTAAATAAAACATTATAATATTGATCCTTAGGACCTTTTATGAAGTTTAACATTTTTTCCAGAGAGATTGTGAAACACTTAATAAATTATAAAGAAAACACGAATGTTTTTTAAATATAATTAATAATAATAATATAATAATAATTAATAATAAATAATACTTATATCTTGTGAAATAGACAATATTTAAAAAACATTCGTGTTTTCTTTATAATTATCTTATGAAGTGCTGACAAATGTTCTAAATTAATAGTCGGCCAAAGGTTGGTTAGCGTAAATAAATTTTAATAAATTCGTATTGTTATTTATAATATATAATTATTATATTGAGGATGGGCTTGGTGCCCGAAACTACTATATATAGAGAAAAAATGTTTTAAATAAAGTGGGGGAAAAGAGGTGCAACTTAAGAATACAAGTTCATTAAAAATCTCCTTAAAGATCAGTTACTTGCCTGTACATGGGCAGAATGGTTCTTTTGTTTGATAAGAAATCTGTTTCATGTTATATAGAACCCTTAGAGACCTTTCAATATCGGTATGTTTGTTCAAGCTTCACGAGAAAACGTATGTACGTTTATTCAGGGTCTGCCAAGGATCGTCCCACTTACAACATAGGCTATGTGATATCTCAAAATTTTTGGAGGGAGGGGCCAAAAACATAATATTACTACTCTTCAACGCTTCACCAGGATCCTTGTAAGCCCTGTTAAAGTTACTAACCGGACAGATAATATTTCTGAACTGGCAACGCTGCATACCTCCTATGCATACAATACATTTATTGTTAAGTGTCAATGATAATTTAAAGTTAGACAAATATTTGAATGAGCAGAACTATGTAGTTTTCAAATGGTACTCTATTATTCTTGATTACCTACTGAGAGAGAAGCTGGAGGTTCTAGGTTGTACTTGTTTACAATAGGTTATAAAAATAGTATTTACCTACAGAAGAAGTACATAAATTAAGTACATATAATATAGAATGAAATATAGAAAACAAACATTTTTGTCATCGTACAAATGCATTTTGACATTTATTATTAAGTTTATGGAAGAATTTAATGTATACGACGACCTTTGTCGACGCCAACCGCACTAAAGCGTCATCTGAGGTGCGTTTCGAAGAGAAGAATCAATGACATATCTTTCTTCACCTCTTATTTACATAACTTGAACCAGGGGTTCTTGTAAAACTCTTTGATGTATTTTTCAACTAAGCTTCTCCATCAAACATTCTAGACATTTTTATAGTAAAATCCGAATAAAACTATTAATAGTTGAGAAATGACTCAGATCTCCTCTACAGTCTGCCTATACGAGTAGGGCGGCCCCTAAGGAGACACACCTGTCACCATATATATTTATATCCTATGATAACTTTATATCCTGCCTCTAATTCTTGACACACTCACAAACCTGTAGTTAGGGGGATATTTATGTATAACATAAGATATAATGATGTATGCATATAATGTTGTACAATAATGACGTAGATATATAATGTTAAAATTGTGTAGAACCTCATGGACTCAAATAAGAAGCTTGTAGAACGAATAGAACAAATAGATTAAATGGAACATTCTAGAAGCAATGGCGTCTATGACTTCTATTTTAAATATATTTTCGATATAAGAATCGCCATGGTGTAATTATAATAAATACATATATATATATATATGGTAGAATATAGAAAAATAAATATGTAAATAGTAATACCTGTAGAGATAGAAAAAGTCAAGTTATGTATAGACCTTCTGGAACATGGCTCCAGAACATTCCAAGGGTCCAGTACATAACTTGACTTTTTCTATCTCTACAGGTATTACTATTTACATATTTATTTTTCTATATTCTACTATATATATATATATGTATTTATTATAATTACACCATGGCGATTCTTATATCGAAAATATATTTAAAATAGAAGTCATAGACGCCATTGCTTCTAGAATGTTCCATTTTCGACGGGGGAAGTGAATGTAATGGACCCTTGGAATGTTCTGGAGCCATGTTCCAGAAGGTCTATACATAACTTGACTTTTTCTATCTCTACAGGTATTACTATTTACATATTTATTTTTCTATATTTTACTATAGAAGATTCTAGAAGCAATGGCGTCTATGACTTCTATTTTAAATATATTTTCGATATAAGAATCGCCATGGTGTAATTATAATAAATACATATATATATAGTAGAATATAGAAAAATAAATATGTAAATAGTAATACCTGTAGAGATAGAAAAAGTCAAGTTATGTATAGACCTTCTGGAACATGGCTCCAGAACATTCCAAGGGTCCATTACATTCACTTCCCCCGTCGAAAATGGAACATTCTAGAAGCAATGACGTCTATGACTTCTATTTTAAATATATTTTCGATATAAGAATCGCCATGGTGTAATTATAATAAATACATATATATATATATATATAGTAGAATATAGAAAAATAAATATGTAAATAGTAATACCTGTAGAGATAGAAAAAGTCAAGTTATGTACTGGACCCTTGGAATGTTCTGGAGCCATGTTCCAGAAGGTCTATACATAACTTGACTTTTTCTATCTATACAGGTATTACTATTTACATATTTATTCTTCTATATTCTACTATATATTATGTATTTATTATAATTACACCATGGCGATTCTTATATCGAAAATATATTTAAAATAGAAGTCATAGACGCCATTGCTTCTAGAATGTTCCATTTAATCTATTTGTTCTATTCGTTCTACAAGCTTCTTATTTGAGTCCATGAGGTTCTACACAATTTTAACATTATATATCTACGTCATTATTGTACAACATTATATGCATACATCATTATATCTTATGTTATACATAAATATCCCCCTAACTATAGGTTTGTGAGTGTGTCAAGAATTAGAGGCAGGATATAGGGTTATCATAGGATATAAATATATATGGTGACACACCCTCCAGTTTAAGAACGACTGGGCTAAGGGATACCTGGAAGGAGTGTCTTTGACAGAAAAGAGCGGAGTTAGGGGCTCATCTTTGAAACGAGGACTCTGAGACCAGCCCCGCACATTCTGTCCGTCCCTCTCTCTATCTCTGCTGCGGCGGTCGTTAAAGTCTCTGTCGCGCCGCTCGCTGGGTCCTCGCTCCAAGCTCCCACTTCGCTGCTTCTCGCCATCACTCCTGCCACCTGTAGGGACAAAGTTAACGGAAATTAAAGTCAAAATTTACACAGAACAACTCAATTTTATAGTCTCTCGATGGTCCCCAAATTTGGTTAATATAAAATAATTACTATCTACAGCTACAGAACTGTTTGGCCGTGATTGGAAGGCGCGGCTCGGCGTGCTAATATCCTAATATATAAAATTTTCTAGGGATGCATTGGGGACTGACGTGAATGTGACTGCGGTTGGCTGTGTCCTCCCTGCCCATGTCCTCTCTTGTCCTCCGAAGAGGTCACGTAGAGGCCTCGTCCTCGTTCCCGGATCCTCTCTTCCATCCTCCGGCGAGCCTCCCTCGATACTCCTCCTGTGTGGGTCGGTGTCTCGGAGTACTTCTCCCGGTACTGTCTGCAAACACAACATAACCAAACCTTCAGTCACCAACCATACAATTTCAGAAAAGACAGAATATCGATAGTGTTGGGACTCAACCTACAACGTCGAAAAACCTATATACTTACATGTGTAAAAATGTAAAAAAAAAATTACTAAAATATGATACAAGTAAAATTTATATATATAAGAAAAAAAAAAAAAAAAAGGTCAGAAAATATCATTTCAATTTTCAAAATTACTATAATTACGTACATTTTAAAATTTTGAAACAAAAACTAAACCGATTGGACCCTAAAATTAATCTACAGCGGCTAAAGAACGATCCACGACCACTAAAAATGTGGGAGCACAAACATACAGTAATAGTGGTGAAAATATGTAAAATAAAGAAACTTTAAATCTACTTAGAGTTAGTCTTAACAAGTCTGTAACTAGTTGTAAAATAACATTGTAGCTCTGGAAAAAATAGGTAAATAGATATAAATCCATTCCCTATTTATAACCAATAAGAATTATCAAGTACTCATATCGCTTAATATAACCGGGTGGGTCTCTTACCAGAAATTGGTAATCTTTATTTTATTGTTTTGCTTCGTTTACTTTCGAGGAATCTACAGAATATGCAACAATACTTTCTTCAACCGAATAAATAAAAATCCTATTTTCGTTTATTTGAGATGCGTTTCAAAACAATCGATATATTCATTCTAATGGGTGAAGATATGAATAATTTATTAAATGGTAATCGTATTCTGTGTTTATTTCACTGTGCCTTACATCAACACAAATAATAAAATTACAACACAAACAATTTGGGACCATGGTAGCCGCGCGGGCTAGAGCATAGGGCTTTGATCGCATGGTCTCACCATGGTTGCGGGTTCGAATCCTGCCCAGAAGAGTTTTATTTCGAGATAGAACTCCTTCCAGGGGCATGGATGTTGTAAATAACACCGTTATAGAGACATCTAATAATTATTTTTGTAATTTTGAGATGCGATTTTTTTATATCTTGGATTTCTTCTTTATCTACCATATTTACTTCAAACTTCTTACCTGAGTTTAGAGATCTAAAGATATAAATGATTTGTTTAAACAAATAAAAAATGTCATAACTAGCTGTTAGAATAAACGTCATTCATACTGAAGTATAACGAAAAAGTTTCGAAAAATATAAATAGTTTTACTATTTTTTAAATAAAATCATCGTACCTGTCTGTTCGCCGGTCCTGTTTCATTGAAAATGTTTTACTATCGTTATCTTCTTTAAACTTCTTTAGATGGGTTTTTTCAACCGACGGCTCCCTTTCTTTTCTTCTCTGAGCTAAAACAATGAAGCAAACAATAATGAAATTATATAACTTTTGTAAATGACTTTAGAGATAGCAAAAGGGCAGAGTCTGTAGAGGGCTCGTTCTTTCTGCCCTAACTGGCAGTGAGGACGATAAACACAAACCTAACATTACACATCCCATAATAGTGAGATACACATTGTAAATAATAACATAATATATTCAAATATTATATGGAATCACAGAAATGTTAGAAAACAGACTAAAGTTATATTTCTTGTCTTCCTCTAATTATGAGTTATTCTACTCCCGACTAAGATTAATGATTTGTAAACCTACATCATTCAAAAAAGCCACAATCATTGAACCACATACACATTTAAGCAGAACAAATACTATATAACATTTTAATAATGTGTTATGCATAAAAACATACCTGCAAGTTTATCCAGTCCAAGAAGTGAAGTTTGAGGCACCTTGAACTGAAAATTCCCTTGTGGATTAGGTTTCTTCTTTATACAAAGACCACCTTTTTCTTCTTGCAAAGCAGGCAATCTGTACATTCCCTCTTCATCTCCGTCCATTGTGAAAAATTAGAGGGCTAACAAAACTAACACGAACGTAAACGTTTTAAAAATATTAAGGCTGAAACCTCGTTAACGCTATCAATAAGTATCGATACCAATTATGAGGAACACAACACTTATCGATACAGATAGAGCTTTCAAACATTTATTCTTTATTATTATTTATTTTGAGCCGAATACATAAGACAATATATACAGACATATATTTATATTGGTATTTTCGTTGCTCTGTTTTAGTTTTCAGAGTATAATCCCTTAAAAACATTCTTCTTTTTTTCAAATATTTTAAATGAAATAGGTAATGAGAATAAAATTTCTTGAGGCTAACTGTTAATACTTCCTTTTGGAACGGAGAATACTCTCAAAAGAACAAAAACTGAAGGAAAGGATTACTAAATACGAAGATTAAAGGGTTAGAGAGAGCGCGAAAACTTACGTATAAGTCAGGGTGTAGCCTCAAACTCAGAGATCGAAGGACCCAGAAAAGTACAAAAAGAGAAGATCCAACAGACCTAGAGCACCCCGGAACCAGGTATTTCGGGTATCGGTTCTTAGAAAAACGGTTGCAGGGAACCGACGATTTTTGGTTCTCGACAAATCCGGCTTATTCATTCTGATCCAGGTTGAAGCCTTTTCCCTGATATTGATGTATTTATGTCTTTTTCAGAAAATATAATGAATCGGTCCAACAAGGTCTACCTATATTCTATATTTCTTTTTCGGCTATTTTATATGTTATCAACTAGAATATAATTGTTACCTTTACTTATGGTTGACTATGTTCGTATCTCGTTGAAGCCTATCTACTGACATTGCTCTATTAATACGTTTTTACAAAAATATAAGGAATAGGTGATACAAGGACAAACTGTATTCTATATTTCGGAATTTTTAGATAGGATCAACTAGAAAATATTTTGTCATCTATACTTGAGATAGAAGTTAAAACTACAACTAGGACTTTAGACGGTCACGGGTAGAAACGGATCCAGTTCCTGGCATCTGCAGAACCGGTATTTGAATTGATACTCGATTGTCGGTTCCAGACCCGGAACTGGGTCCAAACCCGGGTGCCCCTTTCCAGATTTTCACAAGCTTCCCGGTGAGCTAAAAAGCATACAAGCATGTTAGCGCTCAAACATAAGTGTCTACTCTCCCTCTAAACCTTCGATTTTTCTATTTGTTTCACCTCTTTCTTCTGTTTTTGCTTTATTGAGGGTCCTTTGATCTCTGGCTAAACCCCGACATACACGTGAGGTTTAGCTCTCCCTGTTAACCTGGTTTCAAACCGGGACTCGAGTTCACGATTCTAGACAAAAACGCGGGCCCTGAACCTAGGTCTAAGCAAGTATCCAAATCTGGTTCTGCGTCCATGGTTGACACGAATAGCATCCTCCAATGAGCAAAAACAGAAGGAGTAAACCAAAATAAGAGATGAGAAGGTTTAGAGGGAGAACAACAACTTATGTGTGAGTTGGGGTTTAGTCCCAAATTGTGAGTTGGAAGAACCATATAGGAAAGGGAACAGATGTTAGAGTTCCTCCAAATACAGAGTTTGAAACTTTAGTTCAGAAACTAGAGTATGAGGCGGGATGTAGCCTCAAATTCAGAGATGGAAGAACCCTCAAAAGAGCAAAAACAAAGATGTCCACTGATATTGATGTATTATTGTGTTTTCAAAAAATATAAGAAATGGGTCCATCATGGACCGACCACCTATATTCTACATTTCTCCATCATGGACCGACCACCTATATTCTACATTTCTCCATCATGGACCGACCACCTATATTCTACATTTCTCCATCATGGACCGACCACCTATATTCTACATTTCTCCATCATGGACCGACCACCTATATTCTACATTTCTCCATCATGGACCGACCACCTATATTCTACATTTCCTTTTTGGTTATTAGTTTATTATTATTATTATTATTTGTTAGCACCAACTAGAGTTTTCACTTTTGGTTGATTGTGACAGTATCTGGTTGAAACCTATCTATCTACCTTTTGTTTTCTTCTTCTTTTTGGGTGCACCTTGTTGTTGGACAACATTACCCTGTCGTGCGTCGAGAGAGCTCGGGATCAAGGAAGGTCAGGTTTATAAACGTTATTATTATCAATATGAGGCTGTAACGGGCCGGGGCAGCCACCGGTCGACCAATCTGCAACAATCGGTGGATGTCCCCAGCACGTATTATACTGCTTTTTTCTTCTTCCGTCAAGAGCCGACGAATCGGCTGAACGCTGGGTAGCCGATCTCCGTCACCGGCTGCCGTGGGTTCAGTCCCAGGTATGATCCGGTTCAACTCCACCCTGGCCTGGGCATACAGCGGGCAATCAAGGACTACACGTTCAGCAGTCTCGATGCCCCCCACATGAACAGTTTGGGTTGTTCTTTCTCTTAAAAAATAAGAGCTTGAAGTTAAAACCTCCGGGATCTGATAACATCTGGGACATCCGGTGTTCAGGTTGCATCAATGTTGAGTCAAGGCGTACCCGGACATCCGGGAAGTATGCATAAGTAGTTCGGCCATATGGAAATCGTGACCACCAATAGAATATAGTTGGTCATTTTGGCACCGATTCCTTCTTTTTTATGAAATATTGTCTATTACACCAAAGATATGTACAAAAATATTGGTTCCGGCCTTACACCATCGTCAGGTTAAGTTATGAACTAAGTCAGTTTGCAGAGTGCGACCCTTCTAATACATCACAGGTGAAAGGGTGCTATTTCAACTTGGGAATCCCCCAGCTTTACCGTTAGCTACAGCATGAAATATTTTAACAAAAACCTTTTTTCGTATTTACATAAAACAATATCATTTGACTAATAAGTAAAAAATAAAACTAACTATAATTTCGCTATTAACCTTGAGTTGACAATTGCACAAAAGTATTGAAAGAATCGATACTTGTATATATCAATCCTTGATGTGAGGTGTAACCTTTACATTGTTATCCGAAATTGATTATTGTTCTTTATTCAAAATGTCTGTATGTATTACTGTTCATACAAGAAATTGTGTTTACGTTATTCTTATACGTTTTTGTAATGGTTACATTTAGCTTATACAACATGAAGTACCATACATAATATAGTAGAAGTTATTAGAGATGGGTTCGGAACAAAGCAGCCAACAAGGTGGTAATGTATCTGAGAAGAGGAAGGGTACGAGGATTGGTCAGCTGCGGCGCGGCAAGTCGGTGCCAGAACGGCAGCCGGAGCCAGACCCCGAGGTGCCGCGGCCCGGCAGCTGTTCTCCCGGACTCAGTGTCTGCTCCGACTCAGAACTCCCATACATATCGTACACTGTCAATAGACCTATTGGAGGTAACCATAAGACTAATAGGTTATCTTTTCATACATTTTCGGAACCATAAACTTCCTTGGTATTAAATATGGGGAATAAACCTCTTAACATGCACTTTTCACATGTAAGTTAAACATTAAAACGTACCAATCGCTGATAGCATAATTCACTCATAATAACGTTGATTGAGGTTGTTATGTTGATTTTTAATCCTGCGTGCTTGCTTATTGTACTCAAGATTGCGATTTTTCTTATCTGGGAGGTAAAAAAACCTTGACTACGTTAAGCGTAATTTAATTTAATTTAGAAACAATCGTTAAATTATTTTCTGATTTCTTCTGTTGAAAGAGCAGTAGGCTCTGTTGAAAGAGCAGTAGGCTCAAAACCTCCAAACGGAGAGGCTTTTGTTCTAAAAGAATGTCAACAAAGCTATTTTATTTTCATTTTTTTTACGTTAAGCGATGATCCCGAGCCTGTGGAATATCAGGTATTCGTTGAATACTCCCCTACCCTAGGGGTAACCTCGGTATGCAAAATTCAAGTCTTTTAAAGGAGAGTCGGGCTAGTGTCCACCAGAGTGGCTGATATTATGGACTGACCGCATAGTTAAAGCCCGGACATGAGTCACAAAAACTCATTATTTAAATTTTACATCAAAACATAAAATATATGTCTTTGTCTTCGTTAGACGGGTGTGACCATTATACATCTTAAATCTATTATTAGGATTTAACGATAGTCGTACCTGTTTTAGACTCGCCGAAACACCCGGTGAAGCAGGGCCACCTGCTGAGAGGGCGGACAATGGGGGGTAGCACCTCCCCTAGTCGCAAGAACCCCGGGAGGAAGGCACAGCAGGTGTGGAAGGTGGCGCAGGAGAGTGTGGTCGTGGTGAAGCCGGCACTCAGGGAGGACACGACGGACAAGGACTCAGACATTCTCAAGTTGCAGGTTGGTAGTTCAGTGGCGGGTTTCGTACCCATGTTATCCGAAAGGCTCATATAACAGCCCCTCGCAAGCACTTAGCTACCTATTTGACAAAGCTCAGCAGCCTTCTCAATATCTTCTGGGATTGCCAGATGGTACCCAAAAGGGGAACTTGCCTGATTTTAGGATAATTCTACTAAAACTAATTTTAGAAGTTATTTCTTGTTTTTCAAAAGTTAAGTTGGAACCGATAGAAGGAATCCTTCTGGGGATCGGAGTCAAATCCAAGAGTAGTGGGCAGTGTTTATAAAATATTGTCCAGTTACTGATAGTTTTCCAAAATTACCAAATATCCGTGAAAATTGTTTTTGTCTTCATTCCCACTTTGCCAATATGAAAAAGGTATTTTTACTCATCATTTCTCTATTGACAATGAATCGGATTAACTAAAGTTTTCATTCTATAACAGGTATACTTTTGGTCAATATAACTTAAGAAGGTAGATAAATAAAACAAACTTATTTTTGTAATATTGTCTATTCCACCAAAGATATTTACAAAACTACCTATTTCGGCCTTACACCATCGTCAGGTCTAGTTATGAACTAAGTCAATTGGCAGAGTGCGACCCTTCTAATATATCGGAACGGGTTTTCAACGAACTGCGTCGTCATCAGTGGCGTATCCCACCCGTAGCGTGTAAAGAAACACTGGCGAGATTCTTCTGAATTTTTATGTATTTTCAGTTTTATACGTATTTGAACTGGGGATTTGAGGAACAAAAGACTTCTTCCACTAATTATGATTAAGATTAATAATTCTTGGGAGGAGAAGTGAAGAGATGATGAGAGTAAAGGGTTCTCACAACAACAAATAAATGGTATAATCCGGATTTGTCCAACAAACAACAACTAAGTAAAACCCTTAAATAAAGTAACATGGTTAGGAGTATTCTCGTTCTATATATTACTTTATAATTCTATTGAATGCATGCATGTATTGTAGCATGTTGTGTCCGACAAGCACATCTCTTTTTTTTTTTGTGGCCGACCTCTGGTGGAGGCCACGACACCTTCGCCGAATCGTCGGGGGAGAAAGGGCCTAACAATTTTATTAACAAATAAAGAAAAAAATTATATAATAAAATAAAACATCTGTTGCTGTGATAGGCAAGGAGGAACCGCTGCCGACCATCTGCGACGGTCAGCGGTCACTCCCAGCCGACCTTAATTTTCTTGGCGCGCCGAGAGAGCTTGGAATAAATATATACAGCGGACGTTCGAGGACCACGTGCTCCGCAATCTCGACTCCGCCGCACGAACAGTTCGGGTTGTTCTTCCTCTTAAAGAAGAATAGCTTGGAGTTGAAATCTCCGTGACCTGATGGTATCTGGGACATCCAGTAGTCAGGCAGTATCCACGTAGAGTCCAGATGTACCCGGATTTCCGGAAAATATTCATAGGTCGTTCGGCCATGATGATCGTGACCACCGCTGTTGCCATTTCTCCACTATCCATTCCTGGAATATGACCTTGCAACGCTCTGGTCTGGACTGTCCGCGCATCTGACAAACCCATCTCTAACAGAGGATTCCATAGTATTTATTTGTTAACTCTTACAGTAAGCACATATCAGCTTGTAAATGTATCAACTAGTAACTAAAGCCTAACATACTAGCGCGTCACAGATTAATTCCATAAAAATCGCAGAAAAAAGATTTTGAATAGATAACCTTTTCACAGTCTAATATGTGTTCCATTCGTAACATAAGTAAAGACCTTGTGAAAAAAATTACCTGGCTTCGAGGAGTGGAATAGAATTATTACAGTGCATGTAATTTATCATTAGATGACGGTTATAGCTGAAAAATTTTAAATTATAAACAATTAGTTTTTACAATAAAACAGTGAGTCCCATCGTTAACAATAGCCGTATATTAATAACCATGGAATAATGGAGCGAGGCAGCAGTGAGCTAATGTAGGTTGTGTTTCAGAAGATCCCGCTGTTCCTGCCGGTGATGCGGGGGACCCTGAACCTGCCCTCCCCCCGGGACCCGGAGGTCCTGGAGCGAGGCAGCAGTGAGCTAATTTAGGTTGTGTTTCAGAAGATCCCGCTTTTCCTGCCGGTGATGCGGGGGACCCTGAACCTGCCCTCCCCCCGGGACCCGGAGGTCCTGGAGCGAGGCAGCAGTGAGCTAATTTAGGTTGTGTTTCAGAAGATCCCGCTTTTCCTGCCGGTGATGCGGGGGACCCTGAACCTGCCCTCCCCCCGGGACCCGGAGGTCCTGGAGCGAGGCAGCAGTGAGCTAATGTAGGTTGTGTTTCAGAAGATCCCGCTGTTCCTGCCGGTGATGCGGGGGACCCTGAACCTGCCCTCCCCCCGGGACCCGGAGGTCCTGGAGCGACTCGACCCTGCTGCACTGTATAGACTCTGTGTTCGCTCTCAGCGTCACATCCATCAGTCCGCCTTGTCCATCGCCACAGAGCAGGACGCTCTCGGAGCACGTATCAAACAGGTGAGTCCCAAACTGTTTAGAACCAACTCCGGTTTTATTTACCGTACAAATGAGATTGTTCGGGTTGGGTGAGTAATATATTCACTTTAGTTTATTCGTATATTCTTCGTAGAATATTCTACGTCCAATTATTATCTCTCTAAAAGGTTTTTTAAGAACTCTGGCGAAAGTGGACTATAAGTAGAATATTCAATACTATTCTACACATAGTCCACTTTTGCCAGAGTTTTTTTAAAACCTTTAATCAGATAACTCCTGTCTTACTCCATTCATTGTTTCCTTAATACCGTACCTTCTGTTCCTAATTCAATATTGCAAATAGAAACGGGTACTAATCATATTATATGTTTGTGTTTGTGTGCGATGGAGTGTGTTGGTATGTACATGGATGAGTATCAGGTATGACGTATAGAATATTCGGTGGATCTGTAGTAATATCCAAATCAGATTTTTAAACTCGAATCTTTGAAGTTATTTTTTATTTATTTTTTGAAAGTACTTCTTTTAAGAAAGTGTGTGCTTAGAAAAATATAAACGTTTTTTTATGGTACTAAAATTGTTAAGACTCAAAAAGATCTGAAATAAGTTAAGTAACTCAGCAAGCTATTTATCTTGCACATTATTGAAAAAAATTGAAAAAGAAAAAATATAAACAAAATGAATGACAATCATATTATTATTGGTATGGAAAAAAAAAAAAATACGAATACTCAAGTTAGTAGTTATGGGCTTAACTACGAGGTCATATCACCTACTACCAGAGCGCTAATTCGTCCCTTTGATGGACATGACCCTGACTCTACTGTAGGAGTTCTAAATTTTGCCTGTCAAAGTTTATTTACCTAGGCTAGGAGTCTTTAACGAGTATCTGTGACGCAAAGGCACGGGACCATCGCTTAACGTCCCGCCCGAAAGACGGGCATGCTCATATTTATGTTTTTCACCTCCTCGATAGAAAAACTTATAGGCGTCGGCCGGGTTTCAATCTCGCGATCTTGAGCTCAGTAGGCAAGAAATACCTTAGTAATGGATGACAAATAAAAACTAACAACTGAATCTGTGAAGAAACAAACAGTTAAATAATTATGTTCACTTATACAAAAATTTTAATTCTTTTCTCTCATTTTCTAATCGGTTTTCTGTGAAAATTCATCAAGATCATACATAATACACACTATAGTTAATATAATTCAAGAGATTTAAATGATGTCAAGATTCGAGTTCTCTGTTGTCGAATCATTCGAGGATTCGATTTGCCCACCGTTACCTTATTCTTAGCGTATGAATATCAAAGTAATGAAGGGGTGTCTTTCTATAATGTCTCTATCTGTCACATTTATGGAGAGTGACTGTTGTTGCAGATGGACTCAGAGCTGAGTGAAGTAGTGGCAGCCCATCTGGAGCGACAGAAGGAGCTGGGCAAACAGGTCGAGTGTCTGAGCAAGGTGACGGAACTCTCCTCCCAGATAGCCAAGTGTCATCTGGTGTTGAACAAGACTCTGGAGTCTATAGAGGGGCTTAACAACCTGCTTCCTCCTGAGGAGAGACTTGAGCCCTTCGTCTGGACCACTGGCTAGCTCTAGCCAGAAGCTAACTCTAGCCACTGGCTAGCTCTAGCCAGAAGCTAACTTTAGCCACTGGCTAGTTCTAGCCAGAAGCTAACTCTAGCCACTGGCTAGTGCTAGCCAGAAGCTAACTTTAGCCACTGACTAGCTCTAGCCAGAAGCTAACTCTAGCCACTGACTAGCTCTAGCCACTGGCTAGCTCTAGCAACTAGCTGGCTCTAGCCTCTAGCCACTATCTTCTCTGCAGAGCATATCGTTACCTTAATCAGCAAAAAAAACTAACTCCAAAAAGTTATGATTTACTGGAGGCATATAGAACGGAATTTCAATGTTTAAATTATCGATTTTTTCAAACCGTTTTAATAAAAATCATAAACCCTCTCTAATTTACTGTGAGTCGAATGACGAAAATTTTAAATGGACTTACACAATATTTCATTTTTTCCCTCAAACGATTGGGACGGTTGTATATAAAGCAAGATAGTTGGAGTAGATAATGAAAATACGAGTTTATTTGTCATCTTCTTTTAATTGTCAATTTTATTAAGCTAACGCAAATTATGAGAAGCAACCATCTTTCAAGGTGGTTTCGCAATATCATTTCTCCTTAATTGTAAATGTACAAGAAAAAGTTACCATTTTTAAATCAATTGTTGCTGCGAAATACCCAAAATAGTAATAGCTTTTGTGAGCAGCGAAATACATAAGGTAGTTATTGATACTTTACATTTCATTTCTTAATGAAAAGTAAAAAAAAAAACCTATGTTTTTAAAAAGAATATTGCCTATTTCACAAATATATATATATAATGGGAGTACTTTCGGTATTGCTACCATCTTGAGCCACGACTTAACAAATACTAAATGGAAGTTCAACCAGTTTACAATCCGAACGGTACTCTTTCTTCAGCCCCCTTGGGGGTTATTCCTGTCCCTTCTGTACAGTTATGTCTTAAAATATGGAAAACATTAAAAATAATATTTCTTCTCGAATTAAAATCTTAATAAATTTTTTTTTTTGAAATAGTATGCGCTGATTAAAAGCTGATATGCATATATATTTGTATTTAATCAGCGCATACTATTTAAAAAAAAAAATATATATATATACATATATGGCGGTACCTTCTCGCATATGAGGTTATTATATTAACATTTTTTGTAGAAAAATGTAATAATGAACAAAATGTGCAATAAACATTTTCCTTCTATCTTGAACGGCTTTCAAGCTACACGCCCGAATCCATGTGCATAGTTATCAGCGGGAAAAATATACATACAGTACCTACAGTACCTACAGTACCTACAGTACCTACAGTACCTACAGTACCTACAGTACCTACAGTACCTACAGTACCTACAGTACCTACAGTACCTACTCAAAGAAATTAAATAATCAATACTTCATTATAATGGAAAAGACTTGTCTGGAAAATTGTTTATAAGTTCTTTTCATTGTACAAAACAACATTTCATTGCAAAAACTAAATTAAAATTTTTATTTAAACCCTGTGACTAATTAAACGAAAAAATATAAAAAATGAAATAGAAAAGTAAACAATAAATTGTGCTTTGATAATAACGGGTATTTTAATTCAAAGATTGGTTGACAGTCCTGCTGCGAATGAGAAGACGGATATCATCTTGGAACGCCCTTTACCATTCTTCCAGCGGGGCCTGTTCGAGCTCAATGAGCACTCTCCTGTCTTGGAACGCCCGTTACCATTCTTCCAGCGGGGCCTGTTCGAGCTCAATGTTTTCCCCCTTTTTGTTTTCCAAGGGCGCATCCTCAATCGCGTTAAGATCCGGCTTCACGTTGACCACTCCATCAGTTCAATATTATGGTCAATAAGATACTGTCTCACGATGCCGGATGGCACTGTCTCACGATGCCGGTCGGGGATCCATTCCTGATTGTAGCAAATCTTTTTCTGGTAATCTGATGTCCTTGTAAGCCATAGGTCTACAACAGGAACTCTGGAGGACAAATGCGCTTCCCGTAGTCTGCTTCGGACAGACTGCTCTAGAGTCCACAAACTTGCGACATTAGTCAAGACGATCTGAAAAAAAATAATTTCTAAGAGCCTGACTTTTGCGATATTGGTGGGGGATGAAGCGGTATTTAGCTGGCGATATTGATGAGGGATTACGCGGTATAGAGGAGCTAGAAGAACGGAGTGTAGTGATCAGGAACGGGATACTAACCGCTCAGCGATACGTAATACAAACAGTTTATAAGTTGAAAGTTAAATAACCAGCAATTTTCTCTACTTTTTCCATCCCAATTTTAGTATTATTCAATTAAATTACACATTCTATTGAAATAAAAATTTTAATTTAATTTTTACTTGTTTTATACAATGACTTTTCATTTTAAACTTCCATTACCAATGCCAGTTCTTTTCATTATAATGAAACAATTCAAATATTATGTAGTGATACACTTAATTTTGAATAGCATTTATTCGTGTATGATCATGTTATTTAAGAAAATGAAGATTTGACATAACAATAAATCCCATGAATTATTTTTAAGTAATATTTATTTGTTTATCCATTCACTTATTCAACAAAATGTAAACAAAATTTGAAAATAAAAAACTTTAAATTAAAAAAAAAAAAAACTTTTTTTGTGTATTCATTTTTTTTAATCAAACCTTGGGGGGGACTTGAAGGGCTTAAGGGGCTTGGCCTTATAAACATTTGAGTTTAAACTCCAAAACTCTAGCTGTAATAGAGGCCGAGATTCCTGCACAGGCTCTGAAAAAACCTGAAGATCTTGGAAACGGCATATCCGATTCTCACCAAACATGGCTAAACTTCATCTCGCAAATACCAGGTTTTGAATCAGAAAAACCGATTTGAAATCGTCTTGGAGCTACGATGCCACAGACAGACAGACACACACAAACAAAGGCTTCAAACTTATAACATCCCTACTTTTGCGTTGGGGGTTAAAACTGTGTTTCTTCGATTATTTAACATTCGGAAAAGTCTTGTAAGAGAATCCAAAATTTGAGGCTGATTCTTCTTATGTTCTTATATACTATAGTATAAGGAAATATTGTAATCGTCCGAAAATCCGAGATCAAGGTTTCAACTGATTTTCACGTTTCAAGGTCTCCTTAAATTTCCCATTTTCGTGATGTGTGTCTGAGTTGTGTCTGTCTGTGTGTATGTGATTGGAACGTTGTGAGTTCTCTACCGCAAAAACGATTGTAGCTATGAACGTGAAATTTGGAATGAAGAGGTCATGTTCTAACTTGGGTCTGATTAGATTCTGGCCGAAATTAAGCGAACATTGAGACCACTTTCCCCCGGACCTAACTATATTCTACAAAATACCGCTCATGTTTATGACCGAATCAAAACTCTTTTCAAGTAATATTTGTAGAAAAAACTAACATACATATTTTATATGAAATACGATTTTTTATAAGTAGTCCGGTTTTCGAGATACATGCAGAAAACCATCTTGAAATGTAGTTTTGAAACACATATTTTTAGACGTTTCCTTGATTTACCCGAAAACAGTTAGTCCTATCGAAAAATTGATTTTAACCAAAATTGCTCCTTATAAAATTTCCAATCGCTTAAAGTCCTCAGATTTGAAATAAAATCAATACGACAAAAGTTATAGCGCCCCGAAGAATGTAAACTAAAAGTCTATAAGGAATATAAGTAATTTTTAAATGATAACTCATAGCAACGAACTTTAGGAAGAAAAAAAACGTTTATTAGGTTCAGCGCAAAAAGCGGTATTCACAATAAAAAAAGAAATAATAATAATAAAGACGGTAGTCAGGGGATAATGTTTTGAACAAGCCGGGGCTTCAGATGACGAACTTTAAAATATGATTTATGAATTAGTAGTTTTTTTTGAAAAATAATAGAAATGGAGAAAATTGTATGTTAGGGTTGTGAAGGTCATTACAGGATTTTCTTATATGTACCAACAACGCTTATAGATCACTATATTTCCCCCTTCCCTTCTCAAAATCATTTTATTTTGACTCTATACAGCGTTATCTTGAGACTAGACATTTTTGTACCGCGTAATGCCAGTACGAAATAATTTTGAGAAGGGGGAAAGTGAGTGATCTGTAAGCGTGGTTGGTATAAGAAAGTTCTATTAATGGCCAAAACACACACCGCGCCAGTGACCATCACTCATACACTGATTCGGGTGTTAAGGGAACTAAATCCCGCGCCAGTGACCATCACTCATACACTGATTCAGGTGTTAAGGGAACTAAATCCCGCACCAGTGACCATCACTCATACACTGATTCGGGTGTTAAGGGAACTAAATCCCGCGCCAGTGACCATCACTCATACACTGATTCAGGTGTTAAGGGAACTAAATCCCGCGCCAGTGACCATCACTCATACACTGATTCAGGTGTTGAGGGAACTAAATCCCGCGCCAGTGACCGTCACTCAGGGTTCATATTTAAAAAAAAAAGTATTAAAAAAACATATTTTATTTAAAGATCCATGTAATGTTTATGTAGCGAAATTGACATTTTCTAATACTGAACATCTTTAAGCTTAAAACTTTGTACAATAAATAACCATACACATTTGTTTTTTTAATGTTTTCAAAAATATTGTTGGTGAAATATGTGATGCAGATTAATTATAGAATGACATTACAAAAGTTTATGTTTTTAGATATAATTTCTCCACATATAATTTTTAAACCCTGAACTCACCAAATGTGTATTTATTATTATTTATTTTTTAATATTTATAATTTATTTAACAACTTACTCTGAATTGACATATATATAAACAAAATGTAGCATACATATTTACAATATCTTATTTTTTTGTAAAAATATATATTTTTAGAGTTCATCTTAAGTACTTAACAAATGCTAAAATAGAAAATACTTCCTGGACTATCTGAAAGCTTCTGCAATACAATTATAATTAAAACATTTTATTTTACCCCAAATAATTATATTTTGTACAAAACGCGTAATGTATATACCTATATAGTTTACCGTCAGTATTTATTTTTAGACATTATAAAGACACAGTTTTCTTATGATTATAAAAATTTTAGACGAAAAAAGTGAAATATAAATATTTTTTTAAATGTTATTGAAAAATGAATTGTTATTTACAGGATTGTATAAAACGTTTTTTATAACAGTTCATTTCTTAAAATATATTAAGAAATCGATGAAAAAAATAAATGGTAGTAAGGAAAAAAAAAATGCACAAGGATTAAGTGTACACATTTGTGCCGGGGTATGAACTTATCTACATATATGAGAGAGCAAAGCAATCTTGTATTCCCAAAAGAATAATTTGTCATCACTTTTTGAAAAAGATCAAGTTGTAACTCTAATATGAAAATCAACAGACTCCACGGAACCCTTCAAAGTGTCAGGTTAACATTTTAATCTTTGGAAATTGAAATGGAATGTAAAACTTTTGTATTCAACAAAAAATGTATAATATATTTCACATGGAATAAATTGCCTAACTAACTCTAATGAAAGGTTATGTTGGAAAGCTGTTAACCAGCAAGATCTTATGTACACCTCGTTCAGAAGTTAACATGTGCCTGCATAATATTACCTACATAATGTAAATCAGTCTGGCAGAAAGGTGGCAACTAGATGGCTACTACATAATTGTCGGTCCTTTTGAACATTTAAATAAATTTGAATGCATAATAACTGGTTGAAATTCAACAAGTAAATCGTTAAACATGTATATTAAAAAGTTGGCGGAAATGAACCTCAACGGCCATCCCGCCGCTCCAAACCATACCGCACTAAGTTAATTTATTTAATTAAAAAATTATGATAGTAAATCATTTTTAATAATAAGAAATATAGGTAGGTATTCATTATTTTAAAAAATTGGGAGTAGCGTGCTTGTCTATTGTGCTAGCGGAAGATAGCGGAAATTCGGCCGAGGTCCATAGGATTTTTTTGATCTTATTTAAGTAAAAAACCTCAATGGACGCTGTCCTTCGGATGGGACGTTAGGCGATGGTCCTCAGCCTGTGCGATGTCATGTTCGCGTTGGCCGACAGCTCTGGCGAGTAGTAGTTAAAGCCCGGGCATGAGTCACAAAAACATGACCATTACACATAAGTTATTTTTTTCTTGGGCAAATAATGTTGAAACTGAATATTTTTTTCTAAACCGATAACGTAATTATTTGTGATATATAAACATAAAATTGAATTATAAACGACAAAGAACAAATGTAAAAATAATAAAAACACAACTATACAATTAATTAACAAAACCAAAGTTAAAAAAATACTATAATCTTTCTAAATAGTTAGGCCTTATTAAATAAACAGACAAGAAAAAAGGACTATTTCCTATTTTTTGCTTATACTGGATTTTTCTCTTGGGTTTAACAATTATATACAAAAAAAGAAATTGGTGTTTTTCAAACTTATAGTAAAGACACAATATGTATGTGAGCCAGTGTACAAAGAGGCGAGGCGCCAGACCAGAGGATTGGTGCACCGTCTTATGTAGAAATTGTGTATTTCAGATTTAAAGATTCTCAAGCTCCTATCTTGACAGTTATTGTACTTTTAGAACTGACTCTAAACCAAAATATGTAGAATTCAGAAAAACAAAAATGAAAACAGAATTTTAGGTGCCTTCAATGGACTGGTTCACATACACAAATGGGTGGGTGCTGGCATATGTTCCCAGACAAATTACAAAAATTGGAATGTGAGAACGCATAATCTCTTCTAAAAAGTGGTCCACTCGGTTAAATGCAGCAGTTTGAGTTTGTGCTACTGATTTTTGGCGATATGTGTTGCTTTACTTAAACAGCAGTAGAGAGCCATTCTTCAATCTGCTTATAGTTGTTCTTCATCCATCTGACGTTGAGCTGGACACGTTCCAACGACTGGTCCATGACGCTCGTCCCTGAACCCATTTCTTCAATATGATCCCTGATGAACTCTCCAAGCTGAAAATGAAAAGAAAAATTTTAATGAAATGTTCCTTTGTTGCCTCGAGTATCAACTCAGAATGGAGGGAGAGTTGTGAGTTTCGGACATCCTTTGAGGGAAAAGTCTGGAATACGAATATATTAACATCTCAAAACTGAGCCTAACAACTCAAAATTACTATACAAAAATGCCTAGTTTTGAGAAAGGGCAGTTTGATGTTTGTCACTGAGATTAATGAATGATCCACTAAATTGTGTGCAACAAAGTTTATATATGTATAGTTGGTAAATACTAAGATATTTGCTATTTTAAGGAGATAATACTTTTTTCGTTTACTCCCAAATATAAAGAGATCAATAATTTTTACTGAGCTGTTACTGTATGCATTGCCTAATTTTGATTGTTAGGCCCAGCTTTGAGATATTACATTCATTGCACTAACTTTCATTTTTTTCAATAATTAAATTTGGAGATGCCACAAGTATTTTAGCTAACATTGCTCTGAAGGGTTACAGTAACATTAGCATTGAGAGGCTACAGCATTAGTCTATTATCTCAGCAAAGAAATAAGTTGACTATTAACACGACAAATAATACTGTATTGCTTTAGAGAAATCTCCCATACTATACAGAGATGTTCCATACACCTACGAAAAAAATACTGAGATATAGCATTATTGCATTGAATTCCTTACTTTCTCCTGAATCGAGAAAAGTGCATTAGTCAAAAATTTTCATTTTTGAGTTCATACAAGTTGGGAGTGAGAGAGTGATATTTGGAATCCTAAATAAGGTGACCTCCCCAGTTATCAAAACGCGATCAGGGGTCTTTAAAACGAGAAATTCCATTGAAAACTCGATAACGATTTTCGAACCATTACAACACTTTCTTATAGTAAAGGTGTAAGAAAGTAAAAACAAAAGTGAAAAGAAAAATCAGCTGTTCCTCTCCGCGCTCTTCGTTGTTTTCTCAAGAAAGGAACACCTATGCTTTACAACTTAATCGTATTAAATACTTTTAAAATATTCGACATTTTTTGCGAATTATGTTGTCTCCTTGATACATAATGTCTATAAATAAGTTACCATTTTCAAATCGAAATCTGTGTTCATGTCGCTGGTCGTCACCTTGATCATCGTGTTGATGGTGAACACTGGATATCCAAAGCTGTACCAGACAATCAACAAAACACAATAAACTTTAGTCATGTGTTAACTACAAAGGATACTTACAATCCGGTTTACGAACTGACTTTCCCTACATATAGAGATCCGCATGATATAGTAAAATTTTAAAAATATAGATAAACAATGACAGATATGTCGATATTGTTTTATTTTAATCTTTAATTAAATTCAATATTAAAATTATCAGAACTTTCTTATTGTATGTCCCGTGCTTTATATTAGATACCTATTATCATTATTTAAACATAGTTGTATCAAATGACATTGTTATATTTTTGCTATTGTGATCACATATTTGCTTATTGTTTATATAGAAAGCAAATAAAATGAATAAACAAAAAAAAAAACATTTAAATCTTGTCGATCTCTATCCAAAGATGTTTCTATTAAATGTCCATTATAATGTCCTAAAGACCTTATTGCTTAAGTTATTTGAAAAAATATTAATTCATTTATTTTTGTATATATGATATATGAAATACTCTAATCTAAACTGTATTTCATATGTGTGGCTAAATTTATTATTAACCGTTAACGTTTAATTGTTTTTGCTACATTTTTAGTGTTCTGATGAAGACCTGTGGATGAAAGAACGAAATTATTCAACAAGACTTAAATATAATCATATTATGAAATAATAATCAAACATAAAGTAATAATTTTATCGTTGGAATCGACAATAAATGTTTTCTTAGAGTGACGGAAGGAGAGGAAAAATTATAAAAATAGTCCCTAAAAACAGAACGTAGTAGAAATACTATCAATACACATGCGAGCATTAACACGAGTCAAAAGAAGAAGTGGTATGAACAACAAAAGACTTTCTTATAGAAACAGTCAAATTTCTAAAATGTGTAACATCGTCGTATCGATATTGTTAAAATGCAACATCGATTTACCAATGTATTGATATTCTGACAATTTCGTGCATATGTAGCTACAGGTGAGTCGAGGATATGTTAACTCCATCCTCAACTAGGCATCCTGTTGCCCCAGTAAGAGGAAGACTGTCTGACTTACTACTTTCTGATGGAGTGCCAGTGGTCCCTGAGGTAAGCGAAGGCCAGCGGCTGTCCGATCACGTTGTTGGTGACTGATATGAACACCGAGGAGGCGTCCTGCTTCCTGATCCCAGAACCTTCTGTAACCGCCCAATGCAAGTACCTATACCGACACACAAATACTGCTATTAAGACACCAATGAAGATATCCTTAGTGAATACAATAGCTCCTAACTGACAAAATATTCTAAATCTAGTTAGCCGCACTACTTCATTCGCACAAGCGTCGGAATATCTTCCGAGATGTAAAAACATCCAGAAGTCGTAATACCAGAGTTACAATACCTCCTGTCTTAAATCCTTCTTAAAATACCTCCTATATTCCCTATTTTCAGAGTGTTTTTTTATTAACTAAATAAAAATTAACTTGCTCTTCACAAGTTCAAGTAAAATGTTTTTCAAGCAAGAGATTTAATGAGGTTATACATTTTTATTTGCTCCGGTAAAATTGGGACTGCAGTAGAGCCGACCCACCACAACCCCAGCAACACTGCTTGTCCGTCTTGAAGCTGAACTTGGGATGAAGGTGCAGACAAGCATGAATGAAGTGCGCAAGGTGCGAAAAGTACTTTTGCTTTGATCATTTCGCTAAAAATGAACAAGACTTTTTATTTCATTACCATAATTTTAATTAATTTTTTATATTCGAATAATTATATAACATAAATTACCTAATTTGGATATCTGTTTTACCACAACACCATCTCCAACTGCTGCGATATATGTGCAAGTTTGGCTCAGATCCGTGTCTACAACTATTTGTACTTTCCTTGTTTGCTTCCACATTGCTTAACCTAACACCTAATTCTACAATACTCTGCTCCTAGCTGCTACCTGCTGAGTATCCATGTCTCCCGAGTGCAGGCCAGGGCGGACAGGAGTAGCGACTTCTCTGATCCTACGTTAGTCTTGAGGTACCTCTCCCAGGCGAACTCCCATTCGGCCTGCCCCCCCTCCCGGATAGCGCTGCAGTACACTGTAGCTCGTAGATTTGGAGAGATACTGAAACATAAAACAGTTACCTAGAAAAAATTATATTATTTATGATGAAACAGGGAATAATCCCATTTATGACCTTCATTGTTCTTTCTCTGTAGTTCTTCATAATAATAAATGATTGTCTACTTAGTAAGCAGTAGGTTAGTTCTCTGGGAGACTTGTATCATCTATAATACCAAAATAGCACATCAACATGATGTTACGTCACAGCAATAGCCCTACCTACTAAGATAGGAAGTCATTTATCCGAAGAAGCGATGGGTTTCCGTTCGAATTTGATAAAAAATGATATACTCAATGTGAAGGCAGGATTGAAAAAAAAGGGATAAATGGGATACTGGGCAGTCTACATGGCATTGCTAGGACTTTGGGCAGATATGAAACTTGGGATCAACTTAAAGGTTCCGCATGAAACAGAATTATCGTATAAAAGGTTTATTCATTAATTTCTGTAATGGCTCTAGCATCGTATAAATATTTAAAGATGCTAGAATAACCATGTTTCGTATGTGGCCTAACTGAATTATTGGCCGAATATCATATCATTTATAATATTAACTAAATATCATTTATCTTAGTAGGCAAACTGTATATCAATTATAATGATTGACTAACTGTTCATTGATTTGTTCACTATTAAAATGGAGTTTGCATTCTGGGGGAATGACACAAAAAAATGATAGATAACGACTTTATTTCAGGTGACGCTATAAAACTTAATACTGTAATATCTTTCAATTTTACTTTCTCACCATCTAATGTTTATTTTATGAGTCTCACACAATTTTTTGATGAAGAATGCTACCTTTACTTACAAATTCTCCCAGATACATCTTAGAACTGCGTAATTTCGCGTAGGGTGTCCTTTTTTTTGGTGATATTGTACGAAGTACTTGGCAGATAAAAACTCAAATTTCTAAGTAGCTGTACCCCGGCATTCCTCAGATCACTAACTTTCATGCCATTTTTAGACTATTAGAGCTGTTTCAAAATTAAACTTGCCTCAAGTCAAGTTCAAAAGTTAGGGAGGTGGCCCTTCTCAACTTCATCAAAATCAAAATAATACTGAAGAGTTGAGTTCTGAAGGGCCACAAGAAAAAGTGGTCGATTCAACAGTTTTTGTATGGAACCCAACTTTTTTTCACAAAATATAAAACATTAGGCTTCATCACCAAAATGTTTTTCTCAGAGAGGAAAGATTGTGTTCCAAAATAGTGATTCTGTTTGGCCAACCTTGGGAGAGTCTACGGATCAGGTCATATCTTTTGCTAGCTAAGTTGGAACTAAGTTATAATAAACGAAGTTACTCCAAACCACGAAAAGTGAACTTTGTCGCTTAGGCATCTTAGTAGCACAAATATGGGTACAGTAAAACCCCGATTATTTCAAAAGAAGAGGACTATTCGAAAATTGTATTAATATCCGTTGTTCAACCTGAGCAAAAAATAATGTATGAAAGAAACTACTTCATGTAGGATCAATAGGAAATAAGAACACTTTCTGCTTCCAAGTAACGACAAAAACCAAATAGTTTTCGAAAATAGCCAATGTACAGATAGACGCCTTCAGTCTTATTAATCTTTCAACTTGGCAATGATGAGATGGCTCATCACAAAAAGTACTTGTGGTTTGCCTGCATGTTGCTATGTATTTGTTGTAAGGAAATTGTGATAATGTGGTTTCCGCCGGCTTATTGAGAAGATCCATAAATCAGTGTAAAAGGGGTTGCCAAATTTTGAACTATGGCAGGGCGCCAAATTACCCAAGTCTGCTTCTGTTCACTTTACATCTATTTCTGAACAACCTACGGATTATTGCGATCAGGTTGTGGTGAGCTTCTCCAGTTCTGAAACTGAGTGACAGCATTACGAACGCAGTCCTCATGTCCAAGTGCGCATGCCCATCGCAACACATCAACTCGTTTGTAGACAGTCAGCTGTGGGTCTGCCATATTGTCTATGAACCCAGTCTCCTCGTATAGCTTGGCCATCAGACCAAGAACGTATTTCTGAAATTACAAAACCTATATTACTATATTTTTTTTTATCCATCGATCATTGAACTACCGAAAGTAACAAAAAATATGAGATATTTCATGATCCGCCATAATGGAAAGCTTCAGTTTTAATAAAAACAAATTATTTATTTTATTTTATTTTTATCTTGGTTTTTTGCTCTGGCCAGAGGGGCATGTGCTCCCCCCCTGGCTACGCACCTGGCCATTGTATCATTTTAGCCGAAGAACCCTCCTGACCTGCCAAGAAGTATAGAACTTTCGCTCCCATTATGGGTAAGTCGCTTTAACTTGCATACTTATTTTCTCATACAGTCCACTAATGCTACCAGAGATTTTATATGTTATACATAAATTCGCCACTCAAATGTTTGTATACGCCACAATCGGACCACAATTTAAAATTTACAAAGGCGTATACAAATGTTTTGCTTTGTTTATTTAAAGGCTGACGATTTGAAACTTGTTTCGTTATAAATGAAGCTCTGCAAGCTATCTAATGTTTTCTTGGTGGTAGGCGGATGCAGTGGACTCACTAAGTATTACTTATTTAGCTATCTAATGATATGTAACGATTATTTGTTTTAAAGAGTGACAAGTTTACGTTTCATCCGTGCTTCCGATTATATACCCCTATCCAGCACGAAGATAGTCGTAGTTCTACGTCGAAAATCTAAAGATATTTCACAGCTGGCGACTTTAGAATTACGAGTTGTTTTAATATTAAGTAAGGATATCTACAATACTTTTACTTATTATTAATTTTAATAAATTTCGTGTTATTTGTTAAATTTCATGTTATTATTCTCTGGTCAGAATTTATATTATAGTTAGTTACTATGCCCGAGTTGTAACTACAAGGTCATACCGTCTACCACCAGAGCGCTCTTTCATCACTGGTGGACATGAGCCCGAATGTACTGTGGGAGTGCTAAATTTTGCCTACCCTAAATTTTTATTAACCTAAGGAGAGGTCTTTAACGAGTACCTGACATCGTACTGACTCGGGACCATCGCTTAACGTCCCATCCGAAGGACGGCATACCTAAGATTTATTTACCTTCATATTACATAAAAGACTTTTAAACCGATGGATAACATAGGCAGGATCTAAATACATTACAGAACTATGTATTTATTCGTTAACTGTATATTTACTGGTAAACCAACATGGTTCACCTAAGGAACCTTTCAGTGTGTGACTTGAACACTATTTTCTGCAATATATTTTTTTATTTGTTAACTAGCTTTAAACTCAGACCGATGGAACCCGAACAGCTTGTAAGTAACGAGACACAATAAGTAAAAAAGTATTTTCATTTCCAGAAACTTATCTCCTTTCTGCAATAACAGATCAATTAACTTAAACTATGGAGTTAGGTTTACCTTAAACTTATCATAGACGGGCATTTTGTTGATCATAACATCGATATAGGTCAGGTCTGGGAAGGCGGCAGCCCACGGGATGTAGGATATCTCCTTGTGCAGATATTTGGTGATATTGAGAGCTATGGAGTAGTTGAGGAGACCAGCTCTGGCCAGGTGAAGACTGTCTGCAAGGATCTGCGCGCGGTTCAGCTCTCCTGTAGGAAAAAGAAATATATTAAAAAATAAAATAAATCGATGAATCACTGGTATTGTACTTCCCAGGTCGAATTATTTGTTTCAACTATGTTTCCGCTCTCCCTCTAAACCCCTCTCCCACTCGGTTATTTGGCTGAAAACAAACAAGTCTTACTCAGGGACTTCTCAATCTCATATAAAATTTCATGACGATACATACGAGTACATTACTTCAGTAGGTATTAGGGTTTTTGAAGAGTTGTTCTTATTGAGTTATGGATTTATAACACACATTCACGAAATTGTTTTCATATTTGAATTTAAAAAAACATGAAATTCAACAAGTAGGTATAGGAAAACATTCCGAAAAGCAAAAAAATAATTACTTGTTAACATATTTTCATTAATTTTTTAAAAATTGATTTCATAGAGAAAAGATTTGAGAAATAGTCTTTTGATAACAAAATTGGGTGGTTCTAGCTAAAAAATTCGACAGTTAATTTCTAAGGACCAGCTGCAGGAGTGAAAGGGCCAAATATATAGAGCGTGGAAGACATAGCAGGACAAGTTCTGTGGTACTCGACTGCTACAGAACATCGTACTCAGGAGCGGTGACATCCCACCACAATGACATTCAGTTCCTGCATCTTTTCAGTCACATCATCATTCAATCAATATTAAAAAAATGCATGTCCAAGCCATCCAACGAGTTAGTTAACCGGCGCGCAATTTATTTATGATAAAAAAAAACAAAAAAAAAACGTTACCTATCTGTAAATATTTCTTTGGATCCATGAGCTGAGATGTGAGCAGCTCCCAATTCTTCAGATCATAGTTGACTCGATAAAAACCTGAAAAATTATACAATAGTAAGTAAATAGGACGTATCATAATTTTATATTATGTTTGAGGTATGCAATTATATATAGTGGCGACTAAACGTATTTTCACAAACAAAATTATGAATACAAAACGCAATGAAATGAAAAAGAACAAACCCTACAGATATAATCTTAATTTTTTTACACAAATAATCAATAAAAAAATAATCAAATCACTTGCATTCCACACTTCAAGTTTTGTTCCAAGTTTGGTCGTTTTTTTTTTCATACTCTTAAAAAAAGACCTCTATCAGAAGTTTTCTCTCAAAAATGATATATTAGTGGATGCAAAATCTTCCATACGTTTACCATAATGTTAAGTTAAATGTCCATTAACTGATGCAAGTTTGCTCTACTAGATTAGAGACTAGTTCATGGAAATTTAACAGCTGGTGGGTATGTCGGTATTTTACGACATAACTTTACATTTTTCATACAGGGCGACCATAAGCAGAAATAAAAAAAAAAAACAAGGAGTGGCTTCTGTATAACACACCCAGGAGCTTGGAAGTGAAAGTGTGAATACCGGTCTGTTTGATGTTGAAGAGGAGCCACTGATGGGATGCAGCCCCGACACTGTCGATCAGGAGACTGGGCTGGGCTCGGAGCCAATAGGCCGGCTTGGTGCTCTCGAAGTCAGGCTCCGTCTGACTGGTGAAGCTAAGAGGCACCCACCAGTTCCCCTCAGAGGAACAATTCCTGCTCTCCAAGGAAAACCTCCTCTGAAAATATACAGATCCAGATCTTAATAGGGACAAAAATGTTGCTACTATACGAGGCAGACAGTGAAGAACTGCGTAGAACAGAACTGGTCTCGAGCAATCTAACCAACTGTTCTAAAGCTACTCCTGCGGAGTTGTAACAACAAAACACTTTAAATTAGTAGATGTAAAATGTGGATTCAGGAACTGAGAAATTCCTGCGCTGCATTCTAGTGGCACTAACCTGAGTAACGAGGACAGATCCCTCCTGATAGTTCCTAGTGACTGTGACGAGGGGGAAGCCCGTCCTAAGTGTCCACGTGTCCATGATCTGTTTCACTGAAATGTCTCGGTCCAGGACCCCATCCGTGTGCGCCTGTTCAGTGAGTGCTGACCATAGGTCGTCCTGTGCTGCACTCTGGTACTCCCTAGAGGGAGGGAGGGGCAAAGTATGTATTTTACCAACATTTCATTTATTTAGTAGGGGTCTCTCAATTAACTTCTCCCCCTCCCCACCCCTCTTCACCAAAATGTTTGAACACAACACATAGCCTATATTTTATTGAGTGGTTTATACAAATATCCTGAAAATTTTGTTAATATAGATCTAGCCATTTATTACACAAGAACAATGATTGATGTAATTATTACACCAATAGACCCAGAGGGGGAGCGGGTAGCACAAAGGTAGCGTGCTTGCCCACCATGCTCGAAATCGCGGATTCGAAACCCAGCCAAGGTTCTTAAGTTTTCGTGTTTGGGAAGTAAAAAGAACCTAGAGCACGCCGTCCATTGGTATGGATGTTAAGCGAGGTCCCCAAGCCTGGGCGATATCAGGTAATCGCTAAAGATTAAATATGGGGCAGACAAAATTAAGGAGACCCGCAGTAAAGACGGGCTCTTGCCAAATCTCCACCTGACTGTCAATAAGTCAAGAACCATTAGATCTATTAGCAGGCAACAAGGAATCAGCAGGTTGCAAGTTCATTACGGACCAGAGGCTGGAGAGAACTGTCCCTTCGCTAACAGTTGGCAATTGGGCACCATGTCTACTGTATTTTGCAGATCTCATCTTCATCCCATAATATATTTAAAAAAAAAAAAATACCTGCTTCTTAAATAATTAGTAAGGCCACGTTTAAAGACTGGAGTTGTAAGGAAGTGATCCATCATACGAATTATAGCGGCACCTGTGGACAGAAATAACACTTTCAGGGAGCACATACATATATTGCAGTAAGAAGTTTGGAAGGGTCAGTTGTCTTCAAATATCAAAACTAACAACTTTAATAACCAGAAATTTTGCAAGTCAGACTCACTGCAAGGCTAAACTCAGTCTCGGTCAGGATGGGAAGGGTTCCATTGCAAGTCAGACTCACTGCAAGGCTAAACTCAGTCTCGGTCAGGATGGGAAGGGTTCCATTGCCAGTCAGACCACATTTGATGGGTGCACAGATAAGAAGCGCCATCACCTCATTTGATCCCCAAGGGAGAAATATCTTTCCAACTAGGGTCAAATGATTTTTTTCCAGGAGATTAGGGCTAAGCACAACTTAAAAGCAATTCTAAAGTTGACTCATCTATCTTTCGAATAGGATCCTATGAATTTCTTTTCAGAATTTCACAAAGAAAAAACAAAAGTTTGGATAGGGGCGCAGCCCCCAAAGGAAGGTGGAGGTTCAATGATGGATTTAAGGTCAGAATAAAAACAGTGAAAGGGGTGTTTGTTTTAGGTTTGAGACTGCAACCGTCCGGGAGACAATAGAATGTCATAGATTATCAAATATTTCGAGTGAGAGCGTATGGTGATCAGAATTTTAATTTACCCTCCAAAATAGACTTTTAATATCATTAGTTTAACCCCAAAGAAAATCAGATAATCCGGAATGGAACAGAGCTACAGCATGCAAAATCAGAATGAATAACCACCCCTGACGCAGTATCGACCGAAAAGATATTTTGGCCACATAACGGCTTTAGGTTACTTTCGGCTTCCTTATGTTTCAAATTTATTACCCTGTACGTTGGTCAATAAAGTAAAAATTTTAGGCAAAGATAAGAAAGTAAACGTCACACAGTGAATTGTTTACCTCCCAACACGCTGCGTGGTTCTCTTTCTTTCAATTATTTTCGAGTGACAAAGCCATCGGTAAAAATAAATAAGACACACCAAAAAAAAACAAAAAAAAAAACATGAAACCTCTTAAAATCTTTAACTTAAAAACATATAAAAAGGCAAATAATAGTGAAAGGCCGATTCAAGACCAAATTAAGTTTTCGGTGTTGCGTCAGGGCTGGCGATTCATTCTGATTTTGCAATGCTGTAGCTCTGGAACGGGTTATTCCATCGTCCTCGGCATTGAACAAAATGTCCTCTACAATTTTTATTTTTTATTCAATACCTTTAAATCATTACAAAAATAATAATTAACAAGTAACAAAAAATAGATAAATAGGCTAGCTCCTCCCAGAAGACGGAGTCTGAGTGTGGGAGGGGGAGCAGTCAGCTAGGACTGTACATCGCTGTTAATAATTAGACATATTCATTCTATCTTCGACATATATCAATAAGAAGAAAAAGTAAATATATATACACTTAGATGTAATCGACAATAATAATACGAGTGGACACGACAGTAACTTGATAAATTAATAAAGATAGAAGAATCCTTAAGAATAAAGAAAACTAATGAAGAGAAGCAATAAAAAAAAAAATAATAAAATTAAATAAATAAAAATAGAATCTTTAGAAAAAAGAAAAAATGAGAAAAGAAAAAGTGACTAAAAAAAGAAATATTCTCGTAATATAGAAGAAAAATAAAATAGAAATAGATGAATAATAAAGTGCTGATGGAATGAACCTGACAACCCGGTGACCAGATTAAAAATATTTATATTTGAGAGAGGTAAAATGTATATTTGACGAGGCAAAACATATAATAGTTCATTTTATTTACCTTTTCCATAAGAAATAGAATCAAAAATTTCATCAATTTCGTCCGGATGTGAGACTTTGGCTGAGACAGGATGGGAGGACTTGTAAGCATCAAGTTTCAGAACGCTCTGCATATCCTGTACGACGAACTGGTCCGAAGTACGCCAAGAAGGTTCTACCTGCAATGTAAACACAAGTGAAGAATGTTACCTTTACAAAAAAGAAAAAAAAAGGCAAAATAGCTGCATTATGTCGACAGATGTAATAATACAATATACGATATCTGTAGGCAATAATAGTGCTAATATGCTCCAAAAACAGGAAGCAACTTAATAAACATATATGGATAAGCGTATTTCAGTATTAATTTATTTTACTTTTTCGTTAAGTTTTCATGCACGTTATTTATTACATTTATTTCGACTTTTATGTCTTAAAAGAGCACTTAACATTTACATGACATTTTTGGAGTAAACCACGATGCTAGCGCTCCTATTTGCAGTCTGTTGAATCATCTCAAATCAGTAGAATTAGTAAAGCAATGTTATTAGTAAAACAACCGTTTGGAGTTATCGTTAGTTGAATAAATGTCGATTATTTTAAGAGGAATCGATGTATCAAATAATTACTCATTCTGAAAGCTCTCCGATATTGGATTTGCACAATGTTAAACATTGACTCATTATTATTAGATAGTTTGAAGATTATTTTATTATTTTACCTGAGTGGACTCTAACCAACCATAGTCAGGAAGATCATTTTAATGTTCATTATTTTCGCTATGTACATTTACCTACCACGTCAACGCCGAGACACTCGATGTAGGTGGCGAACCCTTCGTTGAGCCACAGATCAGACCACCAGGCTGGGGTCACCAAGTTGCCGAACCACTGATGGGCCAGTTCATGAGCCACCACCGTGCCCACACGCTCCTTATGACGGTTCTCCGAGACTCCCTGCTGATACAGCATCGTGCTCTCCCTAACACCGGATCCAACCAAATTAAACTCCTCACCAGAAAAAATTAATACTAAAAAAACATGAAATTCTAAAATTTAGAACTAATACCATGAAATTTGGAGAAGCAATTTTACTGTAGGTATATGAAAGAGAAAAAGATTATTTATTAATTTAGTTTCTATTTACTCTCAAGATTTATTACTCTTTAAAAAAATAATTGATTACAAACATGGCCCGATTAGTCTATATACAGGGTGTATCGCAAGCAGATGACAATACTCGGGGGGGTGAATGCCCCACTCAAGTACACTAAGAAACCGGGGTAATAAAAATCCGTTTCAACTTAGTGTAGAAATAAATGAGATTTTAAATTTTTTTACGATAACCACGTTTTTTTAGCAAAATGTCCGTAAGTATCACTTTTTGGTTAAGGTAAAGTGAAATCTGACTACACTGTCGTAATCTACGTTAAAATTCCTAATATGTGACATGTTTTTTGACATGAAAATCGAAAAGATAGAAATAGGAGGCTAACGTTTATTTCAAAACGAACACCTGTTTAAATTGTTTGACAAATTTTCAGTTTACCGTAATTTGTTTTCTTTATTCGCTAGGATGTCCCAAATTTACCAAAAGTTAGCAAAAACATGACTCTTTAAAAATACCTAATGTTGTCCTTCATTGTCGACCATTGCCGGAATGAGACAGCAGAAAATATGAAAAACATGGGTAAACCTAACTTACACAAAGCGAGACTTTTTGTAAAATTAACTAATTCATTATTTTTAAAAAACTGAAATTATTACGTTATTAATTTTCAGATATAAAAAAAGTTTTGTACTGAACATTGTGTTGAAAAAATTATAACAATATTTGCGGCAAATTTCCAATTTACCGTAATTTGTTTTCTCCATTCGCTAGGATGTTCTAAATTTACCAAATTACTATTATTCTCTGAAATAATAATTAATTAATTATTTCCTCTGAATAAATAAAATTTTTTATTTTTCCCCATTGTTGGCTTCTGTTAAGGATTAGAGAGTAAAAAAAAAAAAAAAAAATCCTAAGTTAGACGTATTATCTAATGTAAACATTATTAGATCCAATAAACAGTTACGCGGGAATACGTAAACATGATTTATGCTTACGGGGCTGATGGAGGCAACAGTCTGCTCGCAGAACAAATTTACTGAAATCTATTCCCAAATCGACAAATATGGCCGGATCCCCGAAACGTAGAAAATGCCTATCGGATTATGGGAGAACCTGGTTCGATTCCAAGATAACCTGCTAATTATGCCGGTCGACGACGAAAGGATGTCGATGATATTTTTTTAGAGCGCTTTTACAATGATCCGTCCACGAGCACCCGGCGCGTTGCTGGAAGGTGGATTAGACGGTATGAACCTGTGAGATGGCCAGCTCGGAGTCCTGACCTGGCGCTTTTAGATTTTTATGTGTGGGGCACTCTAAAGTCCCTCCCTTGTGTACAGCGTACCTATTAGTGATAGGGACTAATTAATCGCCAGAATTCAAGGGGTTTGTGAGGAGATGGAAACAAACAGGCTTGAGATTCAACGGGCCACCACATCCGTTCTAAACAAGGAGTCAATTGTGAGAATATGGAGGTCTGTTTCAGCAATTGTTATAATTTTTCCAAAACAATGTACAGTACAAAACATTTTTTTATCTCTGAAAATTAATAACGTAATAATTTCAATTTTTTTTAAAATAATGAATTAGTTAATTTTACAAAAAGTCTCGCTTTGTGTAAGTTAGGTTTACCCATGTTTTTCATATTTTCTGCTGTCTCATTCCGGCAATGGTCGACAATGAAGGACAACATTAGGTATTTTTAAAGGGCCATATTTTTGCTAACTTTTGGTGAATTTGGGACATCCTAGCGAATAAAGAAAACAAATTACGGTAAACTGAAAATTTGCCAAACAATTGAAACAGGTGTTCATTTTGAAATAAACGTTAGCCTCCTATTTCAATCTTTTAGATTTTCATGTCAAAAAACATGACACCTATTGGGAAATTTAACGTAGATTACGACAGTGTAGTCAGATTTCACTTTACCTTAACCAAAAAGTGATATTTACGGACATTTTGCTAAAAAAACGTGGTTATCGTAAAAAAATTTAAAATCTCATTTATTTCTACACTAAGTTGAAACGGATTTTTATTACCCCGGTTTCTTATTGTACCTACTTGAGCGGGGCATTCACCCCCCCCCCCCCCCCCCCCCCCCCCCCCCCCCCCCCCCCCGAGTATTGTCATCTGCTTGCGATACACCCTGTATATAAAATCTAATGTTTGTGTTTCAGACTCCTAAACTTCGATCCGATTTTGTTCTTATGTTTAGCAATTATGTTGGTCGAGTCACCGAGAAGGTTTAGAACATAGTTTTATCCCACCCTTACCTTACCCCCGCACCCACCCCCGCATTTAGTCCATTCGCTAATGAAAAAAAAATTATTACACGAATTGCCGTAAAATGTTTTGTATTGAACTAAAATGTTTTGTATTGAACTAAAATGTTTTGTATCGAATTCTATAGCACTGGAACTGTTTCAGACTTCTTTCTACCCTACCCTTGCCGTACCCCGTAATTTTTTTTTTCATTTTTGAAAATTTACATTTTACAAGTAATGGAACCCAGACTTGCAGGGAAAAAAATTAAGAACAATGTCATCGAAGCAACGGTATTGAATGGAAAATTCAAAGGAGAAGATATGCTGCTACCACGCATACCAATGATACCAACAGACACACCATTTAAATTTAAGCGTTTGCAATTCCCGATTCGTTTTGCTTTTGCGATGACAATCAACAAAGCACAAGGTCAATCGTTGCAAGTGTGTGGATTGGATTTGGAGCATCCTTGCTTCGCACATGGACAGTTGTATTTAGCCTGTTCACGTGTTGGAAAACCATCAGATTTACATGTATATGTACCAGATGGAACAACTAAAAATATTGTGTATCCAAAAGCATTAGAATAATGTCATTATATAAATAATATTTTTTACTATCAATAAAGTAAAAATAAAAACAAAATTGAATTTTAATTATAATAATTAATAATTTTTTTTTTTTTTTTTTTTTTTTGGATTGGAGGGGGAAATGCTGTGACGCACATCCAGGGAAGGTAGCCCTGGATAGTGTGGGACTCGAGACGGTTCACCATCACCATACCCACTAAAACCCCCTCCTTGCCGATCCTGATTCCCTTCCGCGGAACTGACGGTCTGTCATTACTTCGCGGAAGGGAGGAAGGGTGGCTGGTAACGCCCCTTCTTCTGTTTTATTACCGCTACTGTTCCTTGTCAGCCCTCTCCTGAAGGGCCAACCCGCCCATGATGAGCGCTGCAAAATCGCAGCCTTCATCCCACGACTCCTGGGAGCGCAGCATAGCGTCCACGTAACTGGTAGCAGTCAGTGGGGCGCCCATGCTGCACTCCAGATTTTTCCTTCCCTCCTCAAATCTGGGGCATTTGAGGAGGACATGCTCCGCCGACTCCGTCTCACCAAGGCACGCGGGGCAGTCTGGTGTTGTTGCTGCCCCGATTTTGTGGAGGTACCCCCGGAACCCACCGTGTCCCGTGAGTACCTGGGTGAGGTGGTAATTCACCTCCCCATGCTTTCTGGTGAGCCAAGGCTCGACTCGAGGGATGAGCCGATGGGTCCACCGTCCCTTTGTGGACTTGTCCCATTCTTCCTGCCACTCCCTAATTGTCCTGGCCCTCTCTGGCTCTGCTGGACCAGGGCTGGCCCCCGCGTCCTGATAGAAGACCCGGTTTCCCCTGTGGTCGAAGCGCTGCACCACCTCTTCCACCTGAACCGGGTCTTGTTTCCTTTTGAAGTGTCGCGTACGTTCCCGTGCCAAGAGGTCAATGGGGGGCAGCCCAGCAATTACATAGGCAGCGTCGCCAGAAACTGTTCGGTAGGCGCATGCGACTCTCAGTGCGCTTCGCCTGTGAGCGGGGGCGATCAGCCTCAGGTATGAGGGAATCCTCGTTGCATCTGCCCATGTCGGGGCCCCGTGCAGAAGGATGGAAGTGCTGACTCCTGCCAGCAGTCTTCTCCTGCTCTGCCTAGGGCCACCGACGTTGGGCAGAATTCTCGAAATCGCCGCCGATGTCCTGGCGGCCTTCGCTCCCACGTATTTGAGGTGCTCCCTAAAAGTGAGCCTCTGATCCAGCATTACTCCCAGGTACCTGATTGCCGGTTGGGTCTCGATAGTATAACCCTGGAAGGTCAGTGACATGTTGGTTCTGGCCTTCCTCCCGGTGAAGAGTACTGCATCCGTCTTGTGGATGGCCAGGGAAAGGCCCACAGAGCTCATCCAATGGTGTATCCGCTCCATGGCAGCCTGGAATTTGCGTTCCAGGTTTTCCAGATCATCAGCCACTATGACGATCCCTACATCGTCAGCATACGCCACCAAGGTAAGGTCTTCTGGCATTGGCAGGCTCAGCAAGCCATTGTACAGGATGTTCCACAGTGTGGGGCCAAGGACTGACCCTTGTGGAACTCCTGTAGTGACCTTGAATTCCCTGGTTCCGTCAGTGGTGTCCGCGAACAGCATCCTCTCGCTTAGGTAGTTCCTGATGATCTTCATCAGATACCTGGGGATCTTGAAGTCCCGTAAGAGGCTCTCCCAGATCTTGTCCCACCGAGCCGAGTTGAACGCATTGCTGATGTCCAACGTGACCATAAGGCAACGCTTCCGGTTCCTTAGCGTCCCGGTTATTGCTGCACACACCAGATTCTTCACCTTTTCCACTGCATCTGTTGTTGACCTCCCTGGTCGAAACCCATACTGATTGTCGGTTAGGCCAGCCTCCACATGCTCGCGCAACCTCTCGTGGATGATGCCTTCCAGCACCTTCCCCGGTGTATCAAGGAGGCAGAGGGGTCTGTATGCCGAAGGATCACCTGGGGGCTTTCCCGGCTTCGGGATCAGGACAAGACGTTGCCTTTTCCATCGACCAGGGAAAACCCCCGCTCTCAAACACTTATCGTACACGTCAGCGAAGACCATTGGCCTGGCCTTCATTGCTGCTTTCAGGGCTCGGTTTGGGATTTTATCCAGCCCGGGTGCCTTGTTGGCACCGACGTGTCGACAGGCTCTTTCAATTTCCTCTCTTGTGACAGGGGGGATGTCGTTTGGCCCGCCTTCATCCATCTCTAATGTTGCCACGCCGCTGCAGGGGAAGAGGCATTCCACGATGTTCTGGACCTCCCCTGGCTCCATCTTTGGCTGGCTCTTGTGGAGCTTCTTGGTCACGATCTTGTAAGCCCTACCCCATGGGTCTGCGTTCAACTCGGCACACAGCTCCGTCCAGCAGGTTCTCTTGCTCTTCTGAATCTCCTTGCGCAGGTTTCGCCTGGCCTCGGCGAACTTTTGCCGGAGCACTTCCGCGCTACCCCCATTCCTTTTCCTTGCCCTTTGGTACTGACGCCTGACGGAGTGGCATTCATTGCGTAGAGCTGCGATGGTGTCACTCCACCAATATGCCGGTGGGCCCCTGATGCAACCCTTGCTGACTCGCATGGTGACGTCGCACGCACGGGAGAGCCAGAGCATGACGGCCTCTACCTGCTCGGCGGCACTCCCTGCGCCGACGCTGTTAAAGGTGTCCATCTGGAAATCCCTAACGTTCCAGTGGGGTGAGCCTAACCCTCTGTCTCCTCTTCGAGTGAGTCTCTTGACAGGGTACACCTCGAACAGGATCGCCTGATGGTCGCTGGCGGTGTACCCCTGACCCACTCTCCAGCCCCCACCTCCCTTGTACAGGGTAGGGGAGACGAAGGTAAGGTCCACGATGGACCCCGTACCTATCCCCGTGAACGTCGGGACATTTCCCACAGTCCAATAAGGCGAAAGCCTCCAAGAGAGCCTTCCCTCTTGGGTTGGTGCCCCTGCTGCCCCACTCGACCGCCCAGGCATTGAAATCGCCTGCTATAACTAGGGGCTTGAGCGTATATATATATATATATATATATATATAAATGAAAGTCCGACTATGTGAGGCTTATAGAATGCGAAACTGTTGAAGCTAATGCGCCCAAACTTGTGGGTTATGTTTGACACATCACTGGAACGGTTTAAAAAGTGGTTTGATAACTTTTAATTTAAATTTTTTTATTACAAAAATAGCCATTGCAACGCATGGCGGGTTTAGCTAGTGTTATATACAAAAGAAAAAAAAGGTTATTTATAATAGCTGAATTTGTTTAAATATTAACTATATTCATTGTTAATTTTATAACTAAAGTTGAATTCTAATTATTAAAAAAATATTATTGTTATCAATATATGTATCAGCAAACAAATATATTACTTTACATAAAAGGGGAACCGATTCAAGAGCTCAATCATCTGGGATTATCGAAACCTCAAGCCACCCCACCTACCTTTTGAATTATGAATACATTCCATTTCTCAAATTTGAAGAAGTAGATCGATTTTATTAAAAATTTCTTTTTATAATTCATATAAATTTTTGTATTTTTTTTTTATTAATTTCTTTTAATGTTTAAGAAGCTGGGAAACATTGACTTACTTCTTTTTATAATTATTCAGAGACAACATAGATTTCGCTACCCTGGAGCCTCTCATGGTCATGACACTTAGAGAGGAAGCGATGGTGTGTAATGATGAGAAGTTAATAGACACTAGAGAGGACTTTATTAAGTTGGCGTGAAGAGCCTAACCTTGGAGCTACTTGGTGTAACGTCACCACTTCAGAGAAGCAGGGACTAACTTATCAAAAGCACAACTTAAATTGTATTATCTGAAAACATGCCTAAATCACATTTTACACCATCTACAGTAAGAAGACAACAATTTGTATTTGGTAACTGCAAAACAAACTTCTTTATGAATGTTAAGCAAGTAGTAGTTACTTACGTTGCAAGAAAATCAAATATATTTACACAAATAAGTAAATTAATTTAACAATATATATTGAAAATATTAAGTTAAATACATATAAATTAACAAAATTATATCAATGTCCAATAGGTCTCCGACAAAAATAAAAATAAAGTGACAATATAAATATTAAGAAGAAAATATTCTTTGAATAAGAAACAACAAATTAATGAGGTAAGTTAGAAGTTTTCAATTAAAAAAGATGTACCTAAAGATGCTATTTTTATTAAATGAATGACGAAGATGATAACGATGGTTACTAATTAAATGTTATATACAATTTTAGAAACTGATGATGGGATAATAAATATACCCGAAACGTCTGTGTATCAAGTTAAGTATGATTCGAATCTCAGGAAATAAATGGGAGAATAATAACAGCTGCCATATATATGATTATAATTTCACAAATGGTGAACTTAAGCTGAAATTCCATTGCTCACAGCACACAGTTGAGGAGTGGAATTTCAGCTTAAGGTCACGTATTTGTGAAGTTATAGAGATTAAAGATTGATTATAATAATATACAGTAATTTTATTGTTACAATTTTATTATACATGACTATTGCAGTATTATTGGTGAAAGTGATGGCAAATAAAAATATTATTTTTTCATTGAAAATGTCAAATATGACCTCGCCACTAGGTCTGGTTCATTTAATAACAGAGCTTGATACGTCCCATTCTGATCTGAGCTTCCACATTTGATGAAGTCACAGAAGAAACAATTCACAACTTCTAAGTCATATACCTACCTATGTTTGTTATTATCTGTTATTATTATAGGTTTCCATATATATGTTATTATCTGTTATATTTTTTAGTTTTATTTTTCACTTATTAGTCAAAAGATGTTATTTTATGTAATTTAAGAAAAATTAGTGTTTTGTCAAATATTTCATGATGTAGCTAACGGTTAAGCCGGGGGATTCCCTAATTGAAGTGGCACCTTTCACCAGAGAGGTATTGGAGGGGTCACACTCTGCAAACTAACTTAGTTCATAACTAGACCTGACGATGGTGTGAAGCCGAAACCGGTAGTTGTATTTTTATAAATATCTTTAGTGGAATAGACAACATTTCAAAAAATAAGCTTGTTTTATTTATTCAGAAACAATTCAATAATATTGAGAGGCTAAACATCACAACTTTTAATATACTGAGAAAGCGATTCTAGAGATCAGTGTTACATTCATTGTTATAGTAAGAGTGGATCTACCTGAACGTGATGAGGCCCCAGTTCTCCATGGCACCAGCTGCAAAGTCAGGGAGGGCCACCATGTCCACCTTGGGCAGGGGGAAGGAGATCTGGAAGTAGCTCTCGAAGTGGCGGAGGATCTTCGGTCCGATCTCCAGGGCATATCTCGCCTACAACATTAATTTGAAGAAATATTTGGGAGAATAAAATGAAAAGAAAAAATCCCACTGACATTACGTGAAAAAAAACTCTGGTATCGGTCAAAAATGTTGGACTTAAAAATGTTATTTACCTGTGAAATATTTATGGTAACAATTATTCTTTTACTTTTTTATTTTTATTTAAAAATATATATTCACAACTGCATAAAAAAATAAATACAGCAAGCAAATGTGCTAAAAGAGAGAGAATGGCAATGTCAAAAGGGGAGAAATCACCCAGTGGTGAGCCTCCCTAGTCACTGAGTAAAGGAAGAAATCTAGATCAAATTTATATAATCTTATCATATTATATAATCTTTTACTTGAATTTTTTTTTTTTTTTAAATAGTTGTTTAGATACTTAAGTAATGTGATCCATGATAATGTTATGAGGCTGAGAACTAATACTGGTTGTAAACCTAATACCAATTTAGTGTTCACTTTTTCTTCTTTCTCCGATTTGTAGATTTACCATACACCACATACTGCACACTCTAATGTCATCTTATCATGTCTCGAGTTCAACAATTAACACACATTTTAATAATTTACTACCTGAAATTAATAATGTTATTCGAATATATATTTTTTAAATAGAGAAAAAATGAAGAATTCCGGGTTCTTCTCCTCCATAGTCCCGGGCTTCTTGAGATTGAAACAGTGCAGAAGACATAGCTAGTAGATAGTTACCTGCTGGAGTGAGTCACTTCTAGCCCAGACAGAGAAAGTGCCCTCCGAGAGATGTTCGAAGTCGGAGACGACGAAGGCAACGAGATAGGTGGACATAGGGACAGACTCGGCGAAGTGGTCCCAGAGGAACCCAGACAGACCCTCTCTGTAACAAGATGTTATTGTTAAATGGCGGCCCTGAGCCTATGCGAAATTGCGAAATCAGATACTCGTTAATGCGGGCTATTGCCCCCCCCCCCCCCTCCCCCCCGATCCTAGATCCGCACCAGCGTTAATGACAATCTGAGTCGGCAAAGCTTAGTACTCCCACAGTAGAGTCGGGCTCATACGAAAAAGTGATCTGATATTAGGTGATATGACCTCTTAGTAAACGCTCGGGCATGAGTCACAAACAAATGAACTCAATTCCTTACTTGCGTAAGGACTAAAACAGCAGTGTTTAAATGGTGCAAATAACTAAATTCAGTAACTAGTTTCACCTACATACTATAAATGTGTACATTGGACAATAAAACATGAAAATAAATTACACGGGGGTGGGCTGTCCTCGTTTGGGCATGTTGGATATGGTGCTCATGTTCGCTGCTCGGCCGATGCTCAGACTGAACTTCGCTTTTAGTGCTGGCTCATCGAAGCAGGGGAAAGCCCGCCGTGCATCCGTCGGCTGGAACTGTGTCGCTGCTAGCCATCTCAAAACACAAAACATACATAATGTTATAATTAGTCAGATGAGAAGCTCTATATTTATTTGATGACATCTGAACAAATTGTATTTGAATGTCAAGAGATCTAACTGGAGGTACTAGTCCTGCTATTGGCAGATTTCCCTTCTAATAACAGTGCCTTATGTCATGTGTTTCATAGGCAAACATAAACATCTCTGTTCCAAAATAAACCAGGAATATAAGAATTTTCAAAAACATGTGGACGTCACATTTTGAAAATAAAAGATTGAATTAAAAGAGGTGTTTTAAACTTTTAAAATCAAGATGTTAAACACTTTTGATTCATTCTTATTTATATATATATCGTCGTCTAATCATGGAATTGGGCAGATCATGAATCGCCTGGGCATTTCGTAAAATGCCGCCATTTCATGATCTTCCCAATAGTCTAGCGGTCATATCGATGAGAGCAATACGTTTGTCGATATTCCAAACTAAACGCTTCGCCACATCATAATATGGCTGGACATATCGTGAAATAATTGCATTTTACGCCATTGAAGGCGCTATCTCCGCACTCTATGAGCAAGTGACCGCATTTCAAAGGTTAGTATTTGCTGACAAATAACTCCAAGTATTTCACTTCAATTGTAACTCATGATTGTGTCCTTAGTTTTTCTCAATGCTAAATAGTAGATTTATTTAACTGTTATAACAGATGCCGATAACTAATTACTACTTTTTATTTTTCAGGTTATCGATAAAATCGATATATTATCGTCAAACGATTTGCATTGAACGATATGGCGGATATTAGTTGGTTATTTCATGAAAAGGCACATCATTATCTGTCTAATTCTACGATCAGGCGATGACATATATATTTCTTTGAGTTTGTAAAATATTTTCATTTCTATTACCTCAGAATTATTTGTTATGTTAGAAAATTGCTTGTAAATAGTTGAACAATCTACCTTTCAGAATAAATATAATTAACAATTCACAATTTTGTTAACAAGAATATTAATAAACGCACTTTTAACAATTTAGGGGTATTTTTTCTAATGAAATAACTATTTATAATATAATTTTAATTACTTCTTCATAGTAAATAACAATTACGGTAACTACTACTTTATTATATTATCCAAAAATAAGCTGAGGTGAACCTCTGATAAGACGTAAAAAGCTAATGCCTCTACTGTACTTCAAGTAAGGGGCTGAAACTTATACGGCCAAATTATTGTAATAAAGACTTTAGTGTGACAATCTTATGAACCTGGTGGTATTGGCCACAGTATATGAGCTCCTATAGAGGCCCCTGAGAGCGTCGCTTAGTTTGCCAGAGTAACGCATACTGAGGCGGTACTGGCCAGGCTCCAGCTGGTCGTAGAGGTGCAGCGTGTAAAAGTCTCTCAATGGGTCCACGTTCGTCGACCGGATCGAAACAGCCACATCCGTCGAATCCGAGATGACGTCGGACACGATCCGGGAGAGGTTGGTCTCCAGAATATTCAGGTCGGCGGCATGAACCGTCACATTGTAAGTGGGCAGTGTGACGTTGAGAATGGCGGTCATCCGGCCGGAAAATGTGAAGTTACCTTCCCAGAGGAAGGGGAGAAGTTGGACGGAATAGGAGTGGGGGAGGACGGAAGAGGGGAGACGGACAAAGAGGGTGGACTTGGGGCGGGAGTGAGGGCGGATAGGGAGGGCGGGGGAACAAGGACAGGGTGCTAGGAGGTAGGCTGCGAAGACAGTGACGATGAGGAGCAAGGCAAGAAGAATAGCGAGGGCAACGCAGCATCCCTTGGAGAGATGGACCCCAGATCGCTTGGTGAGCCCGCCTTCCATGGGGGGGCTGCCTTTCTGCATCTAGGCTCCACACATCTGCAACAGAAGAAAGAGATTATCACACATTATAGGTGCAAGAGAGGACGGTGGAGGCTTGGAGTGGTGGCCCATGCTTCGGAAAGTTAGCTGAAACAAACTATAGACTGAAGGGGAGCCCGCCTTTCTGCAAATAGGCTGCAAGGGAGAGAGAGACTATCACACCCTATAGGTGCAAGAGAGGACAGTGGAGGCTTGGAGTGGTGGCCCATGCTTGGGAACGTTAGCTGAAACAAACTATAGACTGAAGGGGAGCCCGCCTTTCTGCAAATAGGCTGCAAGGGAGAGAGAGACTATCACACCCTATCGGTGCAAGAGAGGACGGTGGAGGCTTGGAGTGGTGGCCCATGCTTGGGAACGTTAGCTGAAACAAACTATAGACTGAAGGGGAGCCCGCCTTTCTGCAAATAGGCTACAAGGGAGAGAGAGACTATCACACCGTATCGGTGCAAGAGAGGACGGTGGAGAAAATTGCAACGTCATGAATGTACTATCGAAGAAATGCCTAGGAATCGGATGAGAGTTATTATGGGAAAATTCAAAATTGCCCGGGCAACGCAGGGTAATACTTCTATTTTATAATAAAACCATTCAAAAAAATTGTTATTATGAATAATGTGAGCGGCATTATTGCAGAAATCCCTTGTAGAGTATGTTTCACGAGTATAATGTTAAAGGAACAAATAGTATGCGCATATTTCCAAAATCTCAGCGGATCGGCGTCAAAATCAATAAGACTGGGGTCCCAACTGTGACGAACATTTATCAAGAAGAAATATTCAAATCGGTACATGTTTGCAGAAGTTATTACGAACGAAAGAAAATTCCATAGTGCAATAGATGCCATTCCTTATATGTTTCGACCATAGGTCAATCAGAATGTGATCTTCATTTTGAACCGGACACGACTTTTTCAAACACCATCAACAGACTTTTATTTCCTTTCAGGAACGTGGAAGTAAAAAAATAGAATGAAAGGAAAGATAAAAAAGAATATAGAATGTGTATGATTTGGAAGGAAGAGTCCACCATTCACCGCTAGACTGGACCACCGTCAGTGTTCTTGTTTATTTTAACCAAGCTATTATTAAGTAAGCCTTTTTTTTGTTCCATGAAGAAAGTCTCCTTTTTGTCGCAGGAAAAATTTTTTTAAAATGAAGTGATTCATGATTCAGGTGAACCGTCTTGTCACAATGGAAAATAAAGCTTATTTCTTATATTTCTTCCGTTTAATCTTTTTTCTTTTATATTCCTGCTAAGATTGTAATGTAATGCATACAAGGAAACAAGTTGTTTTCAACTAGCAGATAGGCATATAAATATAGTTTTGAACCCTTTGTTATTTATATTTTATAGCTCATCAATCAATGATGCCTTCTGTGTTACAAAATATGACAACTCACAGGCCTATCTACTCAGTTAATTAAAAAACTGTTTTTTTGTGTCCAAATTTAAATAAAAAGAACACAATAACGAAGAACTGAATTTACATTTTCTAATGGTTGAGCAGTGTTGTGACTTTCATGCGAAATACAAAAATGAAATATTTACTCTCCTGTCCTCAAAATAAAAATAAAAAATTAATGAAAAAATTCATTATTTCATGATCATTTTGGAAATTACAAACAACTTCATGGTTTTGTATATTAGATTTTAATTTTAGCCATCTTCCAGAAACTTGGCAGGGGAAAGATGGGAAGGACCTACAGACATTTTCTCATGAACGTTGTCATATAAAAGGGACTTATCCGGATAAACACTTTTTTTTTAGAAATAACGAAGGAAATTTGGGGTTGAGGGCTATGATAATATCGTGCCGGAATGAAAACAAGAAGTGGTGCAGAAGCAGTGTTGCCAGATGATCTAAGGCGCGAATCGTGCGCACGTAGCTTGAAAATTCTACTGAATAAAAAATTTAGAACGAGTCCAAAAAATTCCACTTTATTTATATGAAAAACACAATATATTTCGCTCGTTAGAGCATTGTCAAGTATACAGGATACAGACTTATGACTGGTGGTAATACAATAATAAAAATAGTCTGTATCCTGTATACTTGAGAATGCTCTAACCAGCGAAATATATTGTGTTTTTCATATAAATAAAGTGGAATTTTTTCGACTCGTTCTAAGTTTTTTATTCAGTAGTATTCACAATGAACTTCCACAAGATCTCTGGCGAAAACATCTCTTATTTGAAAATTCTGCAAATCAAGTGACTTTTCTGCGTAACTCAATTTTGAATTGAGGTGGGGTGTAGGAAATAGACACTAACACCATTAATGGCAGTGTCTAATTAACTTTTATTCAGTATTTCATAAAAAATAAATACAGCACTTTGATAAACTTGAAATATGAATTTATTTGGGGTTAATAAGTTTGGAGCAAGATAAGGAGGATTACCCCATCTTTTGAACCAAGCATGATAAAATCAAGGAGCACATTTCCTTTTCATTGGTGGATTTTAAAGAGTATTTTAGGAAAAACAATTTGTTTCTCAGCGGTCAAGGACTTAAATAACTTAAAAATCTCGAATATTTTTTGCATGTAATTTAAATAAAGAAAATTGTCACCCAAGTTCGCCGGTGAAGTCCGTTTTTAATTAAAAACAAAAATTTCACAATTCAATTTTTTTATTAGCCCTTAGGAATTACATCTTTTGGCAAGGGTTCGGCCTGATACAGACATTATACAACGTTAAAAAAAAAATAAAAATAGAAAAATAATAAAATGCAAAGAAATAAAACATAACTCTTAATTAACAAATAATTATAATAATTATATAGAAGAACTAGCAGTATTACCCGGCGTTGCCCGGAGAACTTTGAATTTTTCTCATAATACCTCTCATGCGAATCCTAGGCAATTCTTCGACAGCACATTCATGACGTTGCAATTTTCAATCACTCACATGGAAATGAGATCTTCAAATCCCGGAAAAGGGGAATGTTGTTTTTTGTTTAGGTATGAATAAAATTTTTAATTGACCAGCTGTGGTCATCGTAGCTAGTAATTGTGAAGCGATGAACAGCCTTGCTAGTATTTGCCATGCAGTGGATGCACCAAATAGTAAGGGATGAGGAACGCGGTTATATCTATCTTCGTTGTTATTAAATGTAATTAAAGACGGACTTCACCGGCGTCACAATTTACAGTCTCAACGGTCAAGGGGTTAGATTACTTTAAAATCTCGAATGATAGGTAATAGTGATATTTTTTTCCATGTAGTTTAAATAAAGTAAATGGTCACCTAAGTCCGCCGGTGAAGTCCGTTTTTAATTACATTTAATAACAACGAAGCTATTAAGGAAAACTAAAAAAATAATAAAACCAACCGCTTTGTTAAATGGACAAGAAGATGTTATCCTAGTTCAAAAGTTAGAGAGCTGATCCTTCTTATCTATATACGAGCAAAGATAATAGGAGTTTAGTGTAGGGAAAGTAATTAATATTATGAGTTACCTGGTTTACTTTCCGACTAACTATATCTTATATCTAAAAGGCGGTAGAAGCAGTACAATTGTAAAAATATGGGGAACTACCATTAGAATGTGCAATACGTTATAACATTAAAAAGCTATTACGATAAGGCAAAATTAACTTCCTTGTAAAAAAAATGTATACTGTCAACACTGTACAGAAGGATGGGTAATAATTGAGATAACCTCTGTCAGAAGAGCAGACAAATTCGGGAACTCGCCTTGCCTCAGCATGAAATTGAATTATGAACAGGAAGTTGTGGGCGAGCAGACATGAACCATACAGACATTCGCGAACTCGCCTTGTCACTCTACTTATCCACAATTAGTCAGACGTCATTTGCACTAATAGACCCCCCCCCTAAAGAAATTACATCTCGTTACCAAAATAAACATTCCCACATCAACATTCGTCTTCAATGTGAACCTAACACACTTTAGTTTACTAGGCCGACCATTATTAGTTACCAACAACAGGACATATTTTGGCATCCTTCGTCCGGCATATCATAGAGCGTATTATGACTATAATTTAATTTTAATATACTAATAAAAAAATAAACATCTGTAGTTAGAAGGATTAAAGAAAAACAGCTTCAAATCAGAATAAAATAACTTATTGAACTGAAATGACTCACATATTGCTAAAATTTTTAAGCTGAAAAATAGAAAACTCGGACATTTTATTCTCTTGAACACCGGACTCTTCATAACCGAGAACATTGCTCCGGGCAGATTGCAAAAAGCGGGACTGTCCAGGGACGTGTGGTAGGCCTAACAACATATTATTCATGTTTCAGTAAGAGCAGATCTTGTTCAAAATTTACTTTTATAATTTCATTTTTTTTACTTGCCCCATAATACCTAGTATTGCAAAATTTATGTAAACATTCAAAAACTCGATGTAACTTTTACAATTATGTTTTCATGTGACAACTTACATCTTGTGCTAACAACAATATCAGAATAGACATGAGAGTTTTAAATATTTGGTTTATAAGAAATCCTCTTGTTTTCATTCTGTAGTTCGATAATAAAAGACCTTTTAGATATTATTAATTATAATTTTAACACTTGCAGAGCAGAAATATGTATACTAAATGCAATTTCTTCCATATAAAGAACTAAATAACTAGATTTATAATAGAACCTAGATGTGATTCAGAAATTATAATAAGGTTGTGAAGTTGAGTCTCTCGTCTTGGCTGAAAATCAACAGTTGTCTTACATAACTCTCTCAAGTTACATCCTCATAACATATGTAGTTCCTATCATATTCATTCATAAGATAGTTCCTAACATTATATTCACGCTAACCCCAGTCAACTTTTTCCCCAATTTTCTAACAATGAAATTTCGGTGAAAACTCAATTACATTTAATATTTATTCTTAGACGTCTCTTTTCTTTTGTTATTTCTTATGTTATTATTCTTGGGGGGCGTATGTCCCAGAGTTAAAATATTTTTATTATGCATATTTACAAACGGTACAGACAGACCATAAGTAAATTTGTTGACAATAGGTAATGGAACAATTTATATACAATGATAACTAAATACAAGAGAGAAAAAATAAAATAGAATAAATAATAATAAAAAAATATATAATAATAATAATAAAAATGTCTCCGTGAAGTCATGAAGAATATGTACAAAATAATAATTATGTATACAATGAGAAAATAATTATAAGGATAATAATAAAAAATATAAAAAATAAAATAATACAATAATAATAAGAAGAAGAATAAGACTATAAAAAAAATGACCCAGAGTAAAGAATATTTTTTCATGCTTGAAAGATTTGAGTGAAACAAACTTGACCAATATCGTCTCGTTGTACAGTTTTCATTATAAAGAACATCTATTAAAAAAAACACAAAGATCTTGGCCAACGAAAGACGGTATAAATTATCTACAAAACATGAGGGTTCTTTCTCAAAATTGTTTTTAGATAATGTTCATTGACGGAACCCTTCATTGTGTGATCTATCATTAATCTAGGAGAAGCCCCGCTATTCACCACAGTAGAAGACACAGAAGTACAGGTTTTGCCACTGAACAGACAATGGCCAAGAGAACTAATGGGCCTTGGTGACACTGACTGCCACTGCTCCTGTCAAAACAACACAAGCCCACTATAGACCGTTACCAACGAGGATAAATGGAAAAGTGATGTACTGGATGAGATGGCTACTTCCCCGCATCAAAAGTCAATTTGGATGAAAATGGACTGGAGAGAAGGCTGACATTGACCTCCCATTATTGCTCCTATCTAATAACATCATCGATGGACCATGTATTCAAAACATCGATGTTCGATATTTTCACCACCGGTGATGAAAGGCCGATGTTTTGTGATCATTAATCCTCTCGTGTACTACTGATGCGCTCTCCCTTTTTTTTACTTCGTCAGCAGTGCCAAGTATGGAGGATGTTCGACCAAAGCACCAATAATAATGTTAAAAAGAGATGCCTTCTTAAGTATCTAGTTATATCATTGTCCATAATGACTAATTTGTTTGTTGTATCCTGTAGGCCCTGAAGAAGGAAATAAATAGTTTCCGTAACGTCTGCCAAATTTTGAATTTTCATTTACACGACAGAACCTCGAATTCCTTCTACATTATCTAGGAAACATTGCGCCTCCAAGTTAGGGAACTGATGAGTCAGAAAGCAAGAGATTAGAAAATATACCTATCTCTTAATGGTTGATTAGATTTTTATGAAATTTCATGAGCGGAATAACGAGTTACTGTAGACTTAATATAGGTTATTGAGCCGGGAATGGCTGGTATGGTGACCTGCTAGTTCCTGTTAATACTCCCTAGAAATGGAAGAATGTTGCATGCGTTCACCATAAAACTTTTTTTGTAAGTAGAAAATAAATTCTACCGTTATGTAAAGCAAGTGAGAGAAAAGTTGCCGGGGGGGGGGTCCTCCCTCCTCTGTACATTATAAGCCCATTTTACTTTTAAATTGCTTTTTGATACAGTGAGGCTACCGAAAAACCATTCTAAATATATATTACATTTTCTAATGGAACCGGTTATCAGAGTATACGAATAACTGGGCAGGTTGCGGCTAGGACCACATCAAGATCAATCCCCACATTAAGGAACACCTTTAAAATGATATGCCACTCACTACCTGTTTCAGAAGCAGCCGTCTACTCCCACTCTGTTTACCTGTAGTTCACATGCCACATTTACAACATTTCAAGGCTCATTAATTTATATTACTAACTATAAGCAAACAAGATCTACCGATCCCCCCTCCCCTCCCATTCAAAGTATAGTGCTCGTACCAGGAGAGCGACGAAAACGCAGCAGTGGAAGAACGCGCATCATGAAACAATTAACCTCTGCACAAATATGCACACAACCACACTCTGAACTGACATCTTTCCAGACTGCAGACTGACTATTTAATTAAAATTTAAGATATGTATATTTTTAAACATTAGACATTTTATATGCAAAATTACAAAATAAAATACAGAATGTCAATAAATTGGCGTAGATAAATTCATTACATCGGCAGTTATTAGGTTTTTTTTAATTAAGCCCCCCCCCCCCCCCCCCCTCTGAATCCCCATTCCTTTAGCCGATACCACTGAAATTTCACAGGCTAAGTCCTCATTGGATTTTGGTTTAAAATGAAATTGCGTGTCGATACATTCATTACAACAGCAGTTAATAGAGTTTTTGAGTTGTCTCTCCCCGAATCACCCCCTCCCCTTCGACCGATTTGGCTGAAATCGATAGGTATTGATTGTCCTTATGGGGTTTTCGTTACACATATAGAATTTCGAGTCGATGAAGTCATTCTATCGGCAGTTATTATAATTCTTATGTTATGCCTCCCCCCTAAACCCCCTTTGGCCAATTTAGCTGAAGAACAATAGGCATCCCCGTTAGAGGCCTCTGGGTTCACATATAAAATTTCGTTTCGATCTATTCATTCTATCAGGACTTATCGTGTTCACAGACAAACAGACGCACCGACAGACAGAATTTTTTTTCATATTTGGAATCTACAGGTCGGAAAACATAAAATTCCATTGAAAACTGCGCATGGAATTGTTGACCGATTACACATAAGTTCCCCTATACTTGGTAGTGCTGGGTTAGGATGGCATGGGCTGTGGATGGACAGTGACTAGACTAAATACCAATACTTGCTACTTTTCACAGTTCCCTCGTCCCAGCTCTTTTGTTATCACGTGTTCTGATAAGGGACTGATGTTTTATCATAGTTTCAGCAATGCTATTAATGATATTGTTTTCTCTTCTCAATGTTCCTATCTGTAATTGACTGCGGGATCATGCATCTAACAATATCCAGTAAATGTAGGGCTTGGTTTTCTCCTTAGTTAGAACTTCATTTGTAAGTACCTACATACATTAAGTAACGACTTGTGCCCAACACATTTATTTCAGTGAGTTACCAAAAAATAGATTATTTGGAAAGTTTATTTAGCCTTACATCTATTTCAAATACTTTCTGTAGATAACAGCGTAGTTATTAATTGTATCCTAATTATTTCGTAATCCCAGGCTACCTTATCCTTATAGTTTATTATTTATCCAAAATAGAACGGTATTGAAGTTTTGCATTTAATTTGTATATATTTAAACCTCAACGCTATTTTGTAGTTTAATTTTGTTAGTACTTACAACTTGTTATCTTCTTTATAGTTCATGGGTACTGATATTCCCTTATTTATATTAATAATCATGAATAGAATTTTGATAAATAGAATAATCATCAAGACATCATAGAATTAATATAGCATTTATCTGATCATTTCAATGAAATTCAGTCTCAACCAGTGTTAACATGGGCAAACTACAACATAAAGCGCCTTCGACAACTAGCAAATCTTGTTTAGTTTCTAATCTTAACACTGAGTTAATTTAATGGTTTGATATTATTAGAACAATGGTATTCTTTAAGTAGATACTGTAGTAAAGATAAAAAGTCCTTAGTGACACCGTTAATGTAATAATAATAATAATACATTTATTTCCGTTAGACCAACACATGGTAATAGGATGCATCAAAAGAATTTATACATTAAGATATAGATTTATAACTACTTGATCTAACACACCTATGATTAGTAGTAATAACAAAACTATTAAAAAAAGTAAAATGAAATTAATAAAAACTGAACAAATAAATACTTAAAAATATATGAGTGTATAAGCAAATTAATACAAGATACGTTTATAATAATTAGAGACATTTTTCAATTTAATAAAAATTAAGAAAACTATTTTTCAAAAAAAACTGTGTCTTTATCCCAACGATGTTTCGGGACGTTCTTACGTCCCATCATCAGGTTCCAATGTACGAGATATAGAAAAAAAAGCAAAAAACAATGTAACTATAACAATATATGAAAAAAAAGAAAATATATAGATTAATCCGTGTAAAGGGTTTCCTCTAACATAAACATTTTTATTTGAAATTTAAATTTTTTTATTGTATCTATTGACTTCACGAAGTGTGGAAGGGCATTAAACGTACTTCACGAGCACGAATATATGAATCAAGTTTCTGCACTCACTACAAAACCAACCCTTTTGGGAAACTCTGACTTGCACTTGCATAGGGGCTTCGGATACCGCATACTATATATTGTGTCCTTACATTGGCAGTTATTGGGGTTTTTGAGTTGAGCCTCCCCCCTGATCCTTCGGATACCGCATACTATATATTGTGTCATTACATTGGCAGTTATTGGGGTTTTTGAGTTGAGCCTCCCCCTGATCCTTCGGATACCGCATACTATATATTGTGTCATTACATTGGCAGTTATTGGGGTTTTTGAGTTGAGCCTCCCCCTGATCCTTCGGATACCGCATACTATATATTGTGTCATTACATTGGCAGTTATTGGGGTTTTTGAGTTGAGCCTCCCCCCTGATCCTTCGGATACCGCATACTATATATTGTGTCATTACATTGGCAGTTATTGGGGTTTTTGAGTTGAGCCTCCCCCCTGATCCTTCGGATACCGCATACTATATATTGTGTCATTACATTGGCAGTTATTGGGGTTTTTGAGTTGAGCCTCCCCCCTGATCCTTCGGATACCGCATACTATATATTGTGTCATTACATTGGCAGTTATTGGGGTTTTTGAGTTGAGCCTCCCCCTGATCCTTCGGATACCGCATACTATATATTGTGTCATTACATTGGCAGTTATTGGGGTTTTTGAGTTGAGCCTCCCCCTGATCCTTCGGATACCGCATACTATATATTGTGTCATTACATTGGCAGTTATTGGGGTTTTTGAGTTGAGCCTCCCCCCTGATCCTTCGGATACCGCATACTATATATTGTGTCATTACATTGGCAGTTATTGGGGTTTTTGAGTTGAGCCTCCCCCTGATCCTTCGGATACCACATACTATGTATTGTGTCATTTCATTGGCAGTTATTGGGGTTTTTGAGTTGAGCCTCCCCCCTGATCCTCCCTTCCCATCGCTGATTCAACTGAAAATTGAGAGGTGTCGTCCTTATGTGGTTTTGAATTTACATATAAAATTTCGTTTCAACACATCCCTCCTTATAACAGCAGTTATTAGAGTTTTTGTGTTAAATCGGCCAAGGGGAGGGTGGGAGGCTTATAGGAGGAACTCTGAAATTCTAACGACTGACGATGGAATGGCGGGAAGAGTTATAAAGTCGGCAAAATGCGGCCTCGCATAGCTTCATTTTTATGAAAAATAACGGAAAGGTATAAAATTATATAAAAAGGACGGAACAAACAGACAATATTCCGGTGAACTTTTTCAGAGTATTCCAACTACAACATTTCTGCTTGGCTTCTTCACTTTTTTCTATTCTATTACTTTCTTATTCCTTTAGTATAAGGAAGTATAATAATCGAATATTCATCGTTAGTAATGATTTTTTCAATAGACCTTATAACAACAAGACACATAATCCTTTTTTTCCTCATGACCATTTGGAGCTCTGAATACTCTAATGATTGTGATAAGGTAGGTATTGTAAACATTATTAGGACTTACAGCAAATATGGACGAAATACAATTAACAGATTAGTACATATTTGTTTAAATTAAATTTATAATTGATGTGGCTTCTTTCGTTTCAACGCAGGGTAAACATTGTTAAGATGGACGGGGGGCGCATTCTCCACTTGCTGTCAATTAAACATGGGTCCTTTTGATCTCAATAGCCGGACGCAGATCGTATTCAACCTTCAAAATAAGTGATGGAGTGTCACCATTGAATGATTCATAATATATCGATCGACCGTTAGATCGATACCCCATCCCATACCCCTGCTGCCACGATAGTTACCTATTATTTATATGGCCTCGATACTCCGTAAGAAATTCGATGTTGTGTTTTCCCCGGTTTTTCTTGCTTTCCACACCCTCTTTCCAAAAATTCTCCACTTGTGAATCTATTTTTGTGTCAGTCATTCACTTGTTCTTCAAGTGCATTAGTGCACTTTCTCAGCGCGAATTAATCGGCTAAGTTCCTGCTCTTCCTCTCAAACTAATCTAAGACCCGGGCACTTTTGAATCCTCACACAAACTGTCGATACTTCGGCTGATTTCGCTGATCATTGACAGGTGTGGACCTTATTAGGTCTTGGGTCAACAAACAATTTCTTGTCGATGTATTTATTCTATTATTAAAGACGGGAAATTTATCTTTTCATTTTTGGAATCTGAAGGTCGGAAAACTAGAAATTCGAAGTTCATCTGACAAGTATCATCGTATATACCTGCTGCTTTTTACTCGATTACTTTCTTAATTTTTGGTCTTTTTTGTCGGGTCTTTATGCAAATGTGTCAATTTTCTTCTGGTTTACGACAGTATAAATATATTCTAATTATCTTTTTCGATTTTAAAATTACAGGTAGGTAGCATAAAACGTGTTACAATGTTTTTTTTTTAAATTTAAACAGCATTTCCAATATTTTATAATTAATTTCTAGCTACTGCTCATAAAAAAAAATTAACGGTATACAATACTTGACATTTGCTTCATCTGTCTCTGAAGTACAGAAAATCAAAATTTAATAGTGTTCCGTTTGATTATAATCAAAGAAATGTACCGATAATACCGACTGATAATTATCAGTGAAGAAATATTTTTATTTTTTTTCTACAGATTCCGAAGTGGAATAGGGTCGTGTGAGCTAGACCGTAGGGCTTTGGTCGCATGGTCCCTCGACGTTTACAATTTCGTATCCCTTTTGGGAGAGTTCTATTTCTAATGCGGTTATAAACTGAAATAAATTTGATACATTTTGCAAAAACTTCCTTCAGAAAAAAGTAATAAAATTATAGGAGCGGTAATCGAGTAAAAACATTCGTTATATGTAGTATATTTGAAAGATTACACAAATAGCCTGTAGAGTAAAATATCCTACATTCCAAGTCGATCTAAGAATCTTCAGTGAATGAAATGTAGTTCCGCAGCACGAATTAATCAATTGAGTTTTCACTCTCCCTCCGAAACGAATGAACCGATTTTGTTGAAAATCAACATCTATCTTACTGAGGGACATTTCAATGAATCCTCTTATTTAATTTTGTATTGACACATTCATTACCATGACAGTTATTAGAATGTTCGAGTCTTCCCCTCTTCTGCTCTACCCCTCCTCTGGTCTCCCACTCCTCTGGTCTTCCCCTCCTCTGGTCTCCCCCTCTTCTGCTCTACCCCTCCTCTGCTCAACCCCTCCTCTGGTCTCACCCTCCTCTGCTCTACCCCTCCTCTGGTCTTCCCCTCCTCTGCTCTACTCCTCCTATGACCGTTAAGTGATGGTTCCGGCCCTATACGATGTCAGGTATTCGTTAAAGACCCCTACCCTAGGCTATGCAACAATTAGGACTCCCATAGTAAAGTCGGGCATATGTCCACCAGAGCGACGAAAGAGCGCTCTAGCAATAGGCGAGATGACCGAGCCAGAGTCACAATAACTAACTAAGTAACTTTATTCTATCGGGAGATATCGTGTTTTCAGATACACTGATAGATAGGAAATTGATTTATATTTTGAAGATGAAATGTCCGACAGATTACATAACTTCCCCTCTACTCCGTAGAGCTGGTGAAGCGAAAAGTGAGCAGGTTGTAGCTTATTGGCAAGAATATGAAATGTTTGTGGCATCGTGGTCTCTATTTGGTTTAATTGTCTCAGAGGACTAAAGGTCAAACAGCACTCACACCAACAGAGGAGGCATTAACACATTCATCACACACACACACGGTCAGCACTAACACATGCATCACACACACACACACTAGTGTCCAAGTAGGTCCAGCAGCTGGATGCACATCACCACGGCAGCTCATACTCGTCACGATATGTAAACACTCAGAAATTCCATGTTGAATTTTCAACCAAAGTTCATATTTTCCGACCCTGTGGTTGAAAAAAAAAAAAAAAAAAAAAAAAAAGAACAGCACGAATTAATCAATTATGATTTTGCCCTCTACAAAATCAATCGCCGGTTTGGGCTAAAAATCTGATAGCTACTGAATTTTGAACATTGTCGTCTAATCCCCCTCATTTTCGGCCGAGTTCGCTCAAAATTAATATGTTTCGTTCTTATGGGGATTTGAACTTACATATAAAAGCATGTCTATTATTTCTTTACATCGGCAGTTATTAGCGTTTTTGTGTTGAGACTCTCTACTCATCCCTTCCCTTTGGCTGAAGACCGTTAGGTGTCGTCCTTAAGAGGTTCGGGACACGACATTTCGTGTCGATACATTTATTCTGTTGGGAGTTACCGTGTTCACAGAAAGACAATGAATTTGTTTTCTTCATTTTTGGAATTAAGGGGTCCGAAAACATGAAAATCCGTTGAAATGTCAACATGGTATTTCGGACGGATTACATCAATTCCCCTTGACTTCGTACGGCTGGGGCAGTACACAATGCTTGACTGTCTGTCCGAGTGTTGTCGGGAGTCCCCTTCTAGCTCCACGTCCAGTTCTTTTAAATAGAATTTGTAAGTTCATTTTAAAATAAAGCATTTCAGTGGCATTAATCTAGATCCCTTTCAGTCTGGCTTCCGTCCTGGCCTAAGCACCCAATCCGCCCTCCTAAAAGTTACTAACGACCTCCAACTAGCCATAGACAACAGACAGTTTACTAGTACTCTTCGACTTCACTAAAGCCTTTGACACCGTCGACCACAGCATCCTCCTTGCCAAGCTCCACAATTCCAACCTTTCTCCCAGTACTGTTTGCTGGCTTCAGTCCTTCCTCTCCGGACGCTCACAGTCGGTTCTTGTTCCTAACCTACCTCTCTCGTCCTTTCTTCCACTCAACTCTGGGGTCCCTCAAGGCTCGTCCCTCTCACCCACCCTTTTTTCTATATTCATAAACGACCTCCCTAATTCTCTCAAACACTCCAAATATCATCTCTACGTCGATGATTTCCAAATTTATCTCTCCTTCCATCCCTCCTCTGCCCAAGATGCTTACAACAAAATGATGGAGGATATACATGGTATCACCAACTGGGCTACTAACAATGGACTGACCTTGAACGCTGACAAAACCAAAGCTATTGTAATAGGAAACCACAGACTACTCAACTCTCCCACTGACTTACCTCCTCACACATGACTCAGAGATAGAATACTGCACCAACGTAAAAAACCTTGGATTAATCCTTGACCAATCCCTCTCCTGGAAAGAACATATCTCCCACATATCCAACCGCTCCTTCAAAACCCTATACCTTCTAAAACGACTTCGTCACCTCCTCCCCACTCAAACTCGTCAGTTGTTGGTATCCTCCCTTGTGTTCCCCTACTTTGACTATGCTTGCCCTGTGTATGGAGGACTTTCTGGTGAGCTCGACATGAAACTAAAGCGAGTTATGAATTCCTTTTTACGATTCATCTTCGGGCTCCCCAGACACTCTTCTATTACCAGTTCATACACTGATCTAAAATGGCTATACCCCTCCTCTCGTCGTAGTTATTTCCTGGGCTCCTTTCTTTTCCGGACCTTATCATCCCAAAAGCCCTCCTATATCTTCCAAATGCTCCAATTTAAATCCCACATCCATCAAAAAGTCACCAGATCCCGTCCCTCCGATCTTTACCTTCCTGCCCACAGGACTACAACCTATCACAACTCCTTCCTTGTCCAGGCTACCTCCCTCTGGAACTCACTCCCTCTCCAGATTCGCCATGCTCCTAGTCTAATTTCTTTTAAATCCCAGCTCTTCCAGCACCTCCTTACTCATCAAACGTCTGATTCCCAGGGCTAGCGTCCTATGGGATAGTTTTCGTCTTCCCATGAGTCTCTCAGTCTATAGCTGGACTGATGTTACTCTTCAGTTTCATCATCCCAGTTGGATCACATGTAGGGTCACTATATGTTTAGGCACTATATAACTAGTCACTATATGTTTGGTCACTATGTGTTTAGTCACTACATATTTTATTTTAGAAGTAATCATTCCTTTTTTTCTTTTCACTCATTTCTTTCAATTCCAAGCAGAATAATGTATAGGTGTGTGATATTCTGGATTTTGGATATATATCTGTAATTTAATGTATGTACCAGGCTGTAACACATATTATATTTATTTATTTTATTATTTAATCTCTCTCTCTCTCAGTGACCCTTTCTGTCATTTATATTTACTTTTGTTATTATTTTTTTACTTTATAATTCTAACACTGTTCCTCATTTATTTTATTATGATCTGTTTATCCTTATTTCTAACTGCTTTTGTTTCTTTAGGTGCTATACTCCCTTATTTGTTATCTTTTATTCAACTTGTTTGATACTGGTATCTCTTTTGTTTATCTCTTATGCTGTTACTCTTAGGGGACGTATGTCCCAGAGTAAAAATTGTTTTTTCATTTCATTAATGCGGCCTTTAAGCCCTTTTAGTGTCTTTGATCGCGTAGTCTCAGAGTATGCTCAATAAGTACCAAGAACAGAGCGGGGGAAGTACGAATCAAACGGAACCGGTGTAGAGAAGAGAGTCAAGTGTCCTTTAGCGATAGCAGTTTGGAAAGTGAGCTGGTACAGAAAGCGGAGCTGCACTACATACACCACTAGACTCCAGAAAGCAGAAGACACTAGGAAGGTCTGGAAAGCTGCTCTCTCAGCGAGCTGCCCTACCCTGCCTCACACTGGAGGCAAGCAGCCCACTCAAGTACTACATAAACCACTAGACTCCAGAAAGCAGAAGACACTAGGAAGGTCTGGAAAGCTGCTCTCTCAGCGAGCTGCCCTACCCTGCCTCACACTGGAGGCAAACAGCCCACTCAAGTACTACATAGACCACTAGACTCCAGAAAGCAGAAGACACTAGGAAGGTCTGGAAAGCTGCTCTCTCAGCGAGCTGCCCTACCCTGCCTCACACCGTAGGCAAAGAGCCCACTCAAGTACTACATAGACAACTAGACTCCAGAAAGCAGAAGACACTAGGAAGGTCTGGAAAGCTGCTCTCTCAGCGAGCTGCCCTACCCTGCCTCACACTGGAGGCAAGCAGCCCATTCAGTTTCTCGGTCTTCCTCAGCTGGGATTTCATCAAACGAAGCCTCTTATTGGATAATAATTTTAAAAAGTCGGTGAATCACCGGCAACGTACTTCCCAGGAACGATTTACTCTATTAACTTTTCGCTCCCCTTCAAAACTAGTCGACCGTTTGCGCTAATATTTGAGAGTTTACTTCCATAGAGGCTCCTACATCCTCCAACTAAATTTTTTGTCGATAAGTCGATAAATTCATTACATCGGTAGTTATTGGGGTTTTTGAGTTGAGCACCCCTCAAAGAGTCCCCCCCTTCCCTTCTGCCGATTCCGCTGAAAATTAATAAGTGTTGTCCTTATGGGGGTTTGAATTCAAATAAGAAATTTTGTGTCGATACATTCATTGTATCAGCAGTAATTAGAGTTTTTATGTTACGCCTAATCTCTAATCCCCCCCCCCCCCTTCCCTTTACTGGGTTTGGCTGAAAAATAATAGGTGTCGTCCTTAGAGGTTTCTGGATTCACATATAAAGTTTCGTGTCGATACATTCATTCTACCGAGAGTTATCGTGTTCATGGATAGGCAGACAATTTTTTTCTTCAAATTTGGAATCTCTCTAGATCTTCAAAAACATCGCGCCTCTCCTTGACATCTGATAGCGATCTTCAACTTCAAAAACATCACGCCTCCTCTTCACATCTTCTGATAGCGGTCTTCAACCTTCAAAACATCACGCCTCCCCTTCACATCTTCTGAGAGCGGTCTTCAACCTCCAAAACATCACGCCTCCCCTTCACATCTTCTGAGAGCGGTCTTCAACCTTCAAAACTTCGTGCCTCCCCTTCACATCTTTAACCTTCAAAACATCACGCCTCCCCTTCACATCTTCTGAGAGCGGTCTTCAACCTTCAAAACAACACGCCTCCCCTTCACATCTTCTGAGAGCGGTCTTCAACCTCCAAAACATCATGCCTCCCCTTCACATCTTCTGAGAGCGGTCTTCAACCTTCAAAACATCACGCCTCCCCTTCACATGTTCTGAGAGCGGTCTTCAACCTTCAAAACATCGTGCCTCCCCTTCACATCTTCAACCTTCAAAACATCACGCCTCCCCTTCACATCTTCTGAGAGCGGTTTTCAACCTTCAAAACATCACGCCTCCCCCTCAACTATCCTGAGAGTGGTCTTCAACCTCCAAGAAGAAAAAATATAGTAATAGTGTAGATACCCTAGAAATAGGTAGTTCCTACCTCATTCACAACTTCTAAGTTGAGGAACGCGGACATATGGTGGAATTTGTAATAAATAAATAAAACAAGCTTATTTTTTGAAATGTTGTCTATTCCACTAAAGATATTTATAAAAATACAACTACCGGTTTCGGCTTCACACCATCGTCAGGTCTAGTTATGAACTAAGTTTGCAGAGTGCGACCCCTCCAATACTCTCTGTTGAAAGGTGCCATTTCAATTAGGGAATCCCCCGGCTTAACCGTTAGCTACATCATGAAATATTTGACAAAACACTAATTTTTCTTAATTTTTGACCCATCTACAGGCATAAAATATCTCCATTGTTGCTCTAAAAGCAGGCTACTTAATAGCCTAGAACAATTAGAAATAAATAAAGCTACCAAAAGGAACATTTGTATGAATGACCAAATTTATTTTAACTATTCCCCTTTGCTAAAACCCTGAACTGGTTCTATTTCCACATATACCTATGTTTGTTATTATTATAGGTTTCCATATATATGTTATTATCTGTTATGTTTTTTAGTTTTATTTTTTACTTATTAGTCAAAAGATGTTATTTTATGTAAATTAAGAAATGTTTTGTCAAATATTTCATGATGTAGCTAACGGTTAAGCCGGGGGATTCCCTAATTGAAGTGGCACCTTTCAACAGAGAGGTATTGGAGGGGTCGCACTCTGCGAACTAACTTAGTTCATAACTAGACCTGACGATGGTGTGAAGCCGAAACCGGTAGTTGTATTTTTATAAATATCTTTAGTGGAATAGACAACATTTCAAAAAATAAGCTTGTTTTATTCATTTAAGAACCTCATTGATAGATTAGCCGAGGGAGGCATGACCTACGTGCTCTCGACACACTTCAGCCCTCCCCATGCTTTTTAACAGATTTTCTCTACAGAACTTTTCCTAATTTTTTCATTCCATTCATGACATCAGCTAGATTAAAGCTTGGAAAAACGTTAGTGAGATTAAAAGAAATTTCTAAATCATAGTTGAATGAAAAAGGGAGAGGGGAGAGGAGGGCTTATGTAATATTCATTTGAAAAAATTTCACAAAAGCCAATAGAAATGTTTGTTTGCAATTGGGGAAAAGGTTTTAGGTGCTTCAAGTCCCCTCTCGTTCCTCCACCTAAGTAAATCAATTAAAGCCAATCGAACTGAGAGTTGTTTGTAAAGTCGATCATCCAGATCGAGAAAGAAGGGAATGTCAACTTTGTATAGTGAAGTAAACAGTAAGAGCTGGCGGACAGGGCCGGATCGTGCCTCTCTACCGCCATAGGCAAACCCGAACCCCCCCTTCCCCCGAATTCGCTATTGGTATGGGGATAAAAAGTTCTCAATATTTAAAAAAAATATCTTTGAATTAAAAAAATAATTACGCTTTTTTAGAAATAGGAAGATAATTTGAAATACACTGCTCAACACTCGAAGTGGAACACATAAAAATTCGATAGCATACCTCGTTTTTTTGTCATTTTATCGAAGCTTCAACCAATGTGAGCATTCATATGTTGAAAAACGAAGCCTCTTGAGTGAGAAAACCAAGAAAATTTGGAAAAATTCTACGTTTGTGTCTTCCTCTTCAAAAAGCAATGGGAAGGTCACTTGTTAAGTTAGTAATCAGTTACGTCTCAGTTAACAGAGAGAGAGAGAACAACTTACCTACTATGATAGCCAACAGGAACACGGAATTGGGTAGTGGGTTAGTTGGGGAGGGGGATGATCAGCACAGGGGCACACACTTGTATTGAGGAACGTTGTTTGTTTTGGTTAACGCCGAGGATGAAATCCAGTTGGGCCAGAAAGGATAAGCTCTCAGCAGACAGTCTCTCTACTCAGTGACTCCCACCGACTTGAGTTTGTCAGACGCAAGACGGGAGACACTGGGAGGAGACTGGCCTCACAATTAGCCAAATTGGCACAAGACGGGAGACACTGGGAGGAGACTGGCCTCACAATCAGCCAAATTGGCACAAGACGGGAGACACTGGGAGGAGACTGGCCTCACAATCAGCCAAATTGGCACAAGACGGGAGACACTGGAAGGAGACTGCCCTCACAATCAGCCAAATTGGCACAAGAACTCTACTCCCTCCAATCAGTAATAACAAACAACTATTATTTTTCTTAGCTAAACTGATTCAAGAAAAGAAATATACTTATTTTTAAAATATTGTTCATTCCACAAAAATATATCGTATCGGTTTCGGCATTCATAACTTTGTGAGAGTTGTCGGAACGGATAGCAAGCAACCAGAAGTGTCGGACACGCTCCAGTGATATCGTCCAGTCTAGAAAGAAGAGGTTCTTGGATGGTAGGTAAAGGTGGCAGGTTGGACAACCAGCCAACCTAGGCACAGGGTCTAGGGAGAGTTGTCGGAACGGATAGCAAGCCTCCAGAAGTGTCGAACACGCTCCAGTGGTAGCGTCCAGTCTAGAAAGGAGAGGTTCTTGGATGGTAGGTAAAGGTGGCAGGTTGGACAACCAGCCAACCTAGGCACAGGGTCTAGGGAGAGTTGTCGGAAGGGATAGCAAGCAACCAGAAGTGTCGGACACGCTCCAGTGATATCGTCCAGTCTAGAAAGGAGAGGTTCTTGGATGGTAGGTAAAGGTGGCAGGTTGGACAACCAGCCAACCTAGGCACAGGGTCTAGGGAGAGTTGTCGGAACGGATAGCAAGCCTCCAGAAGTGTCGAACACGCTCCAGTGGTAGCGTCCAGTCTAGAAAGGAGAGGTTCTTGGATGGTAGGTAAAGGTGGCAGGTTGGACAACCAGCCAACCTAGGCACAGGGTCTAGGGAGAGTTGTCGGAAGGGATAGCAAGCAACCAGAAGTGTCGGACACGCTCCAGTGATATCGTCCAGTCTAGAAAGGAGAGGTTCTTGGATGGTAGGTAAAGGTGGCAGGTTGGACAACCAGCCAACCTAGGCACAGGGTCTAGGGAGAGTTGTCGGAACGGATAGCAAGCCTCCAGAAGTGTCGAACAAGCTCCAGTGGTAGCGTCCAGTCTAGAAAGGAGAGGTTCTTGGATGGTAGGTAAAGGTGGCAGGTTGGACAACCAGCCAACCTAGACACAGGGTCTAGGGAGAGTTGTCTGAACGGATAGCAAGCCTCCAGAAATGTCGGACACGCTCCAGTGGTAGCGTCCAGTCTAGGAAGGAGAGGTTCTTGGATGGTAGGTAAAGGTGGCAGGTTGGACAATCAGCCAACCTAGACACAAGGTCTAGGGAGAGTTGTCGGAACGGATAGCAAGCCTCCAGAAGTGTCGGACACGCTCCAGTGGTAGCGTCCAGTCTAGAAAGGAGAGGTTCTTGGATGGTAGGTAAAGGTGGCAGGTTGGACAACCAGCCAACCTAGGCACAGTGTTGAGGAGGCCTGGCATCTCCCTATTCCTTCCCCCCCCCCCCCCCCCCCCCCCTGCCTTGTAGTGAGTGTATATCGCAGCGTCACCACTAGGCCCGTTGCAGCCAGCGCTACCTACCAAGAGAAGGGGCGAACCCGAACTACTCCATCGCCAGTTGAGCATCTGACTTGGTCCCTATCTAACCTTGACCCCGTTCACCCATGCCGTGAGTAAAGTCCATGCCACCATTCACCTTGCTTTTTTATATACAGTCCACTTTATAATTTATACATACATCCGTTGTGTACATAATGGTCCTACGACGCCGGATCAAAACAGTCCTATAAAAATATTGTTATTTTCAAAGTTTTTAATCATTTTTTATTTAAACTTTTTTTTTGAAAAATTTGGAATAGTTTAATTTTATTTTTTTTTCAAAGTGTACCTTTCTTTACCTTATACAAAATTATATAGGTATCTTAGGAAGTATTATTTACGTTTTCTATCTTATACGTTTTATCCTTTACGAAATATTGTTTACCTTTTCTTCACCGTATAATCCTTTTCTTCACCATATACTCTTAGGTATATATATTTCAGGAAATATTATTTACGTTATTTCTATTTCATACATTTTATATTTTACGAAATATTGTTTACATTTTTCTTCATTGTATACATTTATATTTTTTTTTTTCCTCTCCATGCCAAAAACAATGAAGACAGAGTCCCAGTTAAAACGTTTTGTAGCCAAGAAGGAGGATAAGTTTCGGAAGCTGCAGCTATTATATGATGTGTCCGTTGCTGCGGGCAGTGATCAAAGTAAGATCGCGATTTTCAAAAGTCGGTATGAAGATATAGAGGAGATCCGCTCAGGTTTCCAAGACCTGGTGGAGCATATCAATGACTTGGAGATCACCCTGGACCCGGATCATGTGCCCTCCTATCAAAATTTGGAGGCCTTTGAGGAGATGTATTATGCCATCAAAACAGCAGCTGGAAACTTGCTCAAGCCGGCTCAGTGTTCCGTAGAACAGACAGTAAAGGCAGTCCAACCTCGGCTACCCAAATTGTCACTGCCGACATTCGACGGATCTCTCAAGGGGTGGACCCCCTTTTATGAACAATTCAAATGTCTCATCCATGAGAATCCTGCCATCACCGCCGTGGAAAAGTTTCAATATCTGATTTCGTCAGTTTCTTGCCCAGCCTTGTCTGTGGTTAGAACCCTGCCCATCAGTGAGGCCAACTATCCCATAGTTTGGGACGCTCTTCTGAACAAGTATCAGAATAAAAGAATACTCGGAGCGGACATATTAGAAACTATATTCAATTTTCGTCCTCTTCACACTGAGTCACCAGAGAGTCTTAATCAATTTTTGGAGGTATTTTGCGAGGCCGCTACCGCCTTACATAATTTAGAAATTGTAGACCTGCCTGGTTTTATATTGATGCATGTTGCCTTGCGCAACCTGCCTTATGAGACGAAAAAGAATTTTGAGCGCCATCATATTAATCAAGAAATTCCAACTTGGAATAATCTTGTGACATACATACAGCACCAGACTCATGTTTTGGAGGCCTCCCAGACCACTCAGCAGATCAAACTGAACCCTAGGATTCAATTTTCTGTTGGGAAGAAGACTTTATTACCAGACAATAGGCTCGCCAAACGAGGATTTGTATCGACCTCAGCGCAGTCGCCTACTAATGCCTGCCCTGTCTGCAAACTTCATCATACTATTTATAAGTGTCCTGACTTTCTTCAATTGAAGCCACACCAGCGCCAAGAACGGGTTCAAGCTCTCAGGCTGTGTTTCAATTGTCTTAAAGAGACCCACTTACAGCCTAGATGCTCTTCCATGACATCATGCCTCACATGCGGTGGTCGCCATCACACTTATTTACATTCCAGTAGTTACCCATCTAGATTCAATACCACTATGAAGTCTTCTGAGCCCAGCACTGCGGCAGTTGATGCAGCTTTACATGCCTATAATCCACAGTCTCAAACAAGCTTCAAAACTGTGTTACTAGGTACTGCTTTAGTACATATACAGGACTATCTAGGTGAGTATCAGACCATCCGAGTATTGATCGATTCTGGGGCGCAAACATCTTTCGTCACGGCAGCATGTGTACAACGTTTGGGGTTACGTATTAAAAAATGTAATTTCCCTGTTGTAGGCCTAGGTCAGCATATTGTAGGTGACACTAAAGGGATGACCAGTTGTCGCATCAAGCCTCGAGATTCTGATCAACCGCAGTTCCAAGTGGAGGCAGTCATATTACCTGAAATCACATCTAACATGCCAGGTACAAGTATTCCTTGTAATATTTATGATAAGTTTAAGCACCTGTCATTAGCTGATCCGAGCTTCTGTACGTCAGCTCCAGTTGATTTCCTCATAGCCGCCGACCTTTTTCCTCATGTCTACGATGGTCAACGAATTGTACCAGGGTCAGACTACCCTGCTGCCTTGCACAGCATTTTTGGGTGGGTTATCACAGGAAAGATCGAACCTTGCTCTTCGCCATCTTCCCCTGTGACATCTCTTCATTCTACCTACAATTTTCAGTTGGACGAAATTTTGAAACATTTTTGGGAAAGCGAAGAACCTCCTACGCTGCCAATCATCAATGAGGATAATATGAGGTGTGAGGAGATTTTTACTAATTTACATTACAGACAAACCGATGGACGTTATGTTGTTCCTTTGCCCTTCTCTACTTCCAGACTCCCAACATGGACTGGAAGCTCTTACAGCTCATTTTCTCGACGAATATGAAACACTTGGTCACATGACCCAGGTGCCTGAATATTCTCGTCTTGGTAACACCCAATCTTATTTTATACCGCACCATGCTGTTTGTAAAATCTCTAGTTCTACGACTAAACTAAGAGTGGTGTTTGATGCCTCTTGTAAGTCTTCTAACCAGCCAACTGCAGGATGTTTACATTGATGATGTCCTCACTGGAGCTTCGACAGTGGAGGGCGCCCAGAACCTCAAACGAGACCTTATCAACTTGTTTCAGGCTGGAGGATTTCATCTTCGCAAATGGAGCAGCAACTGCCCCGAACTGATTCGTGACATCCCAAACGATCACCATTATCATTTGATCCTGACGGCCATGAAGTGATCAAGGTACTAGGTCTGCAGTGGAACGCCACCACCGATGCGTTTTCCTACGATTTGGCTGAGATCCAACCTACCCTGAGTTGTCTGAACGGATAGCAAGTCCTTGGGTACCAGAGCACTTCCCATCGTCAGTTCTTCAGTAAACCATCACCTAATGAATTTCAACTCTTCATATCTAAATATGCAAGAATATATATATATCTCTGTCAGAAATTCTATTAGTTTCCGGAATCTAGGTGTTCTCTCACAAAACATATCTTGGAGTGTTGCGGTCATCTTGTTATTTTCCCGATACTTGACCAGCTTCTGATAATGCTCAATCACATGTCTCACCGTCAGCAACTCCCCAATTTAGTTAATAATATACTTAAATGATAATCAGCCCGCATACGAAATAATATTATTCCTGTCTTCACTTCAAAAATACATAACATCAAAAATTTCATTTTTTTTTGGAATTTTCCTGCCTACAATATGAAAAGAATCTACAAGCAAATTTTCAGATTTATAGGCCAGAGGGAATTCGCAAGATTTAGATCAGAGTCCTTGCAGATAAAAGGTCGTTTGAAATAAATACGAGTCGTCCTTTTTCTTAATAAATATATTTATTCAAAAAGATGCGTTCACAGAAGTAATTAAACAATACATCTTCTGCTGAGATATAAGATAAAAAGTCTCTCCCATGGAATAATTCTTAAAATATTTTTATAATGAATATTTACAAACGGTACAGACAGACCATTAGTAAATTTGTTGACAATAGGTAATGGAACAATTTATTTACAATGATAACTAAATACAATAGAGAAAATAATAAAATAGAATAAATAATAATTTTGAAAAATAAATAAAATTTATAATAATAAAAATGTCTCCGTGAATTCATGAAGAATATGTACAAAATAATAACTATATATTGAAGTGACCTTTGCTTGGGGGCTTTAAACTTTTATTTATTACTATGAAAATGATTTTACTTTTGGGGTTAACATGCGTACTCAGAAGGTGAACTAGGCTGTAGAGAATTTAGAGAACAATTTATAAGACAACATACATTTATTAACAAAATTATTGACATATATTAGTGAGGCGTCCCTCCATAATCGCACATCTGGAATAAAATATCTATCAAACATGAAATAAATTATATAGACTTAAATGTTCTGGTAACTCCCGCAACATAAAGGTGTCTATTGATGATCAGCCAGCCATTCGTCTCGATGTCGGAGAAATGTAAAATAAATGATTCCGTTACCTTGTAAGTCTTCTTTTTCTAACCACACTTAAGTCGGTGGTCTCTCCTCCAGGATCCACGACGATTGAGGAACTTCCAGTCCCTTCGAAGTAGGCAGCAGGGATGAGTTCCCTCTAGCAGCAAAATTAGAGTCTTCGGTCTCCTACGTCCGGTCAAACAGGAGTCTCCTTCTTCCCACAGCTCAGCCAGGAATGTCTTCTCCCTCAATAGCTCAACTCTGACTCCTTTCTCGTAGCTGAACGAGGACCGACTAACTCCTCTGATAGCTGACTGAAGACGACTGACTACCTCCTCTGATAGCTCAAGACCGACTCTTCTGTCTGTCTGTCCCGACAGCTCAACTAGGACCGACTACCTCCTCTGACACTTCAACTACGACTCTCCTGTCTGTCTGTCCCGACAGCTCAACTAGGACCGACTACCTCCTCTGACACTTCAACTACGACTCTTCTGTCTGTCTGTCCCGACAGCTCAACTAGGACCGACTACTTCCTCTAATAGCTCAACTAGGACTACTTTCATACCGCACTTCAGCGAGGAATCCTCCAATTTCCATCCCCTCCACTTCATGTATCTTCCACTAGTGCGCTTCTCGTGGTCGCTCTCATAACTATAATTAACAATCGTTCTGGGATATGCGATATATCACAATTGCCTCCCTTTGATTAAAAAAATTGCGGAGATACATTAGTTAAGGTAGCGACGTAATTTTTTTTTTTTTTTTTTTTTTTTTTTACACTTGGCTCTAACTTCACTCACTTCTGAACACTTCTTATACTACACTGTACAATTTTATACTATATTACAATATATAACGATGGCTTTAAAAATGGCTTGTATATGTTAGTCTGTTTCGTACTTTATCAACTTCGTCCTGTCTGTCTGTCTGTCTCATATTTTATCAGCTTTGTACTGTCGGCTTCTTTAATTAATTATTACTTTAAATTATTTATTCTTTATTATTTATTCCTCAAATTCTCCTTAAATTCTTTATTATTCATCGATACATGTGCCTTGGTAATAAAATTCCTTTTTTTTTTTTTAACTATCAATCTTCATTTTCCTGCTATCATATCTCATTCCAAATACCCCACTTAGGTATCAATTATTAACGACGACCGACGAAGAATGCTTCCACAGCATTAAAATACTAATAACGACGAAATATGCTCTCAACGCATCTATATCCACAATTACTACCACAATTATCGACGAAGAATGTCTTTCCTGACATCGTAGATTGGCCCTATTTCGGCTCACAAAATTCTTCATAAACTTTCATATCATTATTTATCGTCAATATCCTTCTCTGTATAATAATTACCAATACCATTCTTTCTTTACTTCGCACCATATTTAATCATCAAGGCATCCAAAAATAACAATGTTAATAAAGTTTTTCTTATTTATCTATCAATATTTAATCAGCCGACAGTCAAAAGAATCAAAATACTCTGTTGAGTTATCTTTCCAAATTGAAAACCCGCCATCCTAACAATGTCCTTAACTTAATTTGGTTTCTTATTTATCTACTAATGTTCTGCCCTGTATCGTCATGTTGAAACCTGCAAGCCGCTATCATAATATACTTCTAAAATTAATTTGATTTCTTCACTATCTTGAACTATCCTGTCTGTTCATGTTGAGACCTGAAGCCCGCCGTTATAACAATGCGTCTAAGTTAATTTAATTCTTACTTATCTACAAATGTTGAACAATCCTGTCCTGTCAGGTTTAGACCTGAAGCCCGCCGTTTTAACAATGCGTCGAAGTTAATTTAATTCTTACTTATCTACAAATGTTGAACAATCCTGTCCTGTCAGGTTTAGACCTGAAGCCCGCCAAATGAATAACTAACAAAAATTAACACAAAACGAAACGAAAAATATATGAACGCTAAACTATATAATACATTATTTACAATTTTTATTTACAAACATGCCCAGTATGGATATTTTCCTGAATTCCGAAAAATACCCAATTGCACTCAACTAGCCGGGGGTTCGTGGGACCCCAAGAATCCTGGTCAATTCCGTCTGCGGCGTTGAGTTAGTTCCGGGCTCTTCCCTGGTCAATTTCCTGCGTCAATTTCGACCCTTCCCTCTCATATCTTTTCAAAAGAGAAATATGAAAACGTCCCCTTTTTTGTCCTGTCAAATTTGCTTCTATTACTATCTGATGTTTGATGGCTTTCGATTTCTTGCCTGTAGCGGTCGTTATTGCTAAATTTTGTACGGGAAGTATGTCAATTCTTTGTCCGTCTGTATTTTGTTTTTCTTGTTCACGTAGTTTACCGAAATATCTCTCTTGTATACAGCTAATTTCAGATCCGGTGTCTATTAAGGTAACTATTTCATTGTCGTTAAAAGTGATGTTAATTTCCGGATACTTAGCTTTCCTGTCTACGTCCTCATAGTTGTCTTCTGTTAATAATTTATTAAATTCTTTTTGTAATGATGCTATGGAGTTTTTAGTTGGCAAGAGTCGACTTTGTCTGTCCGTTTTCGTTTTTGGTATGAAGGGCATTGCTGTAGGGTTAAGAATGGTGGGCGTTGGTGGAACATCGACAGACTCACGCCCCTGAATCTGTCTGATTTCTAGTTTTTTGTCTCTTCTCTATTTTCTTCCTCCTGTCTATTTATGCAGTTAGTTTGAGTTTCTTTTTTATAATATCTACTGTCCCGTGCTGGGTTCTGTTGCCCAGTTTGTTCGTGTTGTACTGTCCTAAATTGGTTATCTGGTCTTCGGTAATTATTATTAAATCTATTGTTAAAATAGTCTCTTGTCCTGTCTATGTATTTCCTATGGTAATCATTTTGATCATTCGTATTTTGAAAATTATTTCTTTGATTAAATTGTTGTTCCGGATAATTATTGTTGTTTCTCCTAACGTCGGGTCTGTATTGGTCTCTCTGTCTAAAGTTTGCATTATATTGTCTGTCCCCGAGAATTTCTCTCTTAATTACCTTTTCTCCAACGTTCTCTAAGATGTCTGCGAATGCATCTACTGTTTTTGTCCCTTGTACTATCACGCTTGTCTCAACCGTTTTCCCAAAATGTCGGGCCATTCTTTGACAGATGTAAGTCTCACTACTTTTTGTACTTCTCTCGCGGATTCTAGCGACTAACTTTACAAAATATTCTACCGGCGACTGGTCCATGTGTTCTTTGAACGTCTCCGTGTCCAATTCCAGGGACACTATATTATCGTATGTCTCCCCATGAAATTTGTCTTTGAATGTTTGTATAAAAGTGTCTATGTTTGTTATTTCATCTTTCTTTCTTAGAAACCACCACTGTGCTTCTGCTTCTAAATGTTCCAAAATAAACCTACTGAAATTACTAGGTCTGCGTGACTGATATTCTGAAACTAAGTCTTCCAAAAATTGTAGCGGTAAGTCCTTTTTACTGTTTTTGAATGTAAATTTTGCAGGTTGGTTTTCCGATTGATATATTATGGTTTCTGTTTGTCCTGTAATTCCTCTGTAATCGTCGGTAATTTGTTTTGACTTCTTTAAGTTTACTATTTCTATTTCTATATCCGTCACTTTATTTTCGATTTTGTCTATGTTTTGTTTCATGCTGTCTTTTGTCTCCTCATTCCTTTGTACGCACTCGTCTGTCAGTTCTGTTTTCGTGTCTAATATATTTTTTTCTATCTTGACCCCTTGTTGCACAATTTTCGTAGTTAATTCTTGTTCCTGAATGTCCATGTCAGTCTGTAATTGTTTATAATGACTGGTCATGTCCTCAATTTTTATGTTCATTTCTTGGAGGCCATTTTGTATATCTGTCTTTAGTATCTTTGTCATTTTTGTCATATTTAATTCATTACTTTCTGTCATCGTTTTATTATCCGTCCTAATTGATGTCATATTTGATTCTATTTTTTCTGTCATCTTTGTCATTAACAATTTATTATTTAATTCATTACTTTCTTTTATTTTCTTATTATCCGTCCTAATTGATATTATTTCTGTCATTAATAATTTACTATTTTCTGTCATTGTTTTCATGAATGTTTCTATGTCTATACTACTTATGTTTCTGTCTGTCGTTTTTTTTGTTGTTTCGTTTGTCTCTAATACTAATTCTTCATTCGTCTCTTCGTCCTCCCTCTGGTCACCCTTTGTCATTGACTCACGTATTTTTGACCTTGTCCCTTCAGCCATTTTTAAAATACAAAATAATATAATAGATATAAATCAATATAAATTATAAATTGTTCTCTTATCTCACCGGATTTCTTTCGTACCCGGCACAATCCACCATAAATTGAAGTGACCTTTGCTTGGGGGCTTTAAACTTTTATTTATTACTATGAAAATGATTTTACTTTTGGGGTTAACATGCGTACTCAGAAGGTGAACTAGGCTGTAGAGAATTTAGAGAACAATTTATAAGACAACATACATTTATTAACAAAATTATTGACATATATTAGTGAGGCGTCCCTCCATAATCGCACATCTGGAATAAAATATCTATCAAACATGAAATAAATTATATAGACTTAAATGTTCTGGTAACTCCCGCAACATAAAGGTGTCTATTGATGATCAGCCAGCCATTCGTCTCGATGTCGGAGAAATGTAAAATAAATGATTCCGTTACCTTGTAAGTCTTCTTTTTCTAACCACACTTAAGTCGGTGGTCTCTCCTCCAGGATCCACGACGATTGAGGAACTTCCAGTCCCTTCGAAGTAGGCAGCAGGGATGAGTTCCCTCTAGCAGCAAAATTAGAGTCTTCGGTCTCCTACGTCCGGTCAAACAGGAGTCTCCTTCTTCCCACAGCTCAGCCAGGAATGTCTTCTCCCTCAATAGCTCAACTCTGACTCCTTTCTCGTAGCTGAACGAGGACCGACTAACTCCTCTGATAGCTGACTGAAGACGACTGACTACCTCCTCTGATAGCTCAAGACCGACTCTTCTGTCTGTCTGTCCCGACAGCTCAACTAGGACCGACTACCTCCTCTGACACTTCAACTACGACTCTCCTGTCTGTCTGTCCCGACAGCTCAACTAGGACCGACTACCTCCTCTGACACTTCAACTACGACTCTTCTGTCTGTCTGTCCCGACAGCTCAACTAGGACCGACTACTTCCTCTAATAGCTCAACTAGGACTACTTTCATACCGCACTTCAGCGAGGAATCCTCCAATTTCCATCCCCTCCACTTCATGTATCTTCCACTAGTGCGCTTCTCGTGGTCGCTCTCATAACTATAATTAACAATCGTTCTGGGATATGCGATATATCACAATATACAATGAGAAAACACACAAGAAGAATGACACGGAATAATTAAAATAAAATAAATACTCAAATCAGAATAATTATAATTTCTGTTAAAATTCAAACCGGAGAATTAAAGATTCAAGGACCGGCGACCCAGATGTACTCAATATGGCCACGATCTAGCTAGCAACCCGGATCACTCTCTCTTGCTGATTACATGGAATTATTTTTAATTTAATTCGCACAAAAATATTTAAACAATATGTAATTACTATTTTATACAGGCAGCAGTGTGGCGACACTTGAGCTGTAGCCGTAGGGGAGATTACATGTTTCTTAAGTTATGTTATGCTGCTATCCTGGACAAGTAGGTAGGTACTTTGTTTTCTGCCTTTTTTGGATTCAAGGAATTGGAAACGAAGCAATTCTGTGAAAAACAAGATAACACTTTGAATTAATACAGTTTTCCCAAAAGTCCACTCATTACCATAAAGCCAGAAGCTTGGTTTCAAATTAAAAACTTCATGAATGGAGGTCAGTAGATGAGGTTCATTCAAAAATCTAATCACAGTCACAATTATCCCATTAACTGTTATCCACTACCGTTCATTACTGTTCTATGAGAATCAATTTATTCTTCAATTATTCCATTTCTTTGTTGTTCTCATAATTAACAAGACCGTCTTCCACAAGTGCCCCTCCATTTTGTTCCCACTGTTACAACTGCGGAACTATTGAATCCCTGCTTTTTATATTTCTCTACAATGATTCTAGCAGCGTCCTTTCATTGGTCGTTTTGAAGGATTTGTGCAAATTCATTTAACTTAAAAAATTACTATCTAGAATAAAGAGTTGGTTCAAAGTTCATTTTCTTCTAACGATTCTCCGAAGCAATTTGATATTTGTCTCGATAAACGAAGCGTATTTTTCGAGATATTTGAGCGAAAAGGTTGGGAAAATAGTATTTTTCTTGGGGAAAATAGTATTTATTTTAAAGTGCTATTTTCAAAATAGCACTTTTTGAGAATAAATATTTATTGCAACAAATACTGTCTTACTGCCTGTGTGTCTGTGAACAAGATAACTCCCGATAGAATGAATGTATCGACACGAAATTTTAAATGTTGATTTAGAACCCTCTAACGACAACCTATTGTTTTTCAGCCAAATTGACCAAAGGGGAGAGGAGAATTAGGGCAGAGGTTTAACTCAAAAACTCTGCCGTCGTAATAAAATGTATTAACACAAAATTTCATATGTACCTACATTCAAAACTCAATAAGGACGACACATCAATTTTCAGCGGATTCGGCTGAAGGGAAGGAGAGGGCGGCTCAACTCATAAACCCCAATAACTGCCGATGTAATGAGTTTATCGACATGAAATTTCGTATTTAAAGTCAATCAGGACAAAACATGTCAAATTTCAGCAATATCGAAGGGCTGAATGGAAGGGGAGGGGGGCTCAATTTAAAAACTTTAAAAACTGCCCGTGTAATAAATTTATCGACACAAATAATTTTCTATATCCTCAAACTAAATGTTATCACTTAACGAGCGTAGAAGAGGAATTGACACTCCCCCATGTTCTTTGTCATCTCCCTCGAGTATCTTAACCAGGCTCCGGGGAAAAAAAAAAAAAAATGAAGTTCCAAAGCCGACATATCGGATATAGCAGAAAAACAGGTCACCGCCTCCTTCCCGGAAGCCATCCCATTCCGCTCTTCTTTTTTGTCATTTTGTTCTATTTTCTTCTTTTTACTGTTTTTTCGACATGAAAGTGGATATGTGGTGAAGCAGTGAACATTACACTCGAACCTCTAAAGGCAGCCAACTGCTTTACTCACAAATAACGCCTCCTTCACTCACTTTTTTTTTCAGCTACACGTTTTACATGAGGAGTTTTGCATTCCACCAAAAATTTGAAGTTGAGATTTCACAGGAATCTAATTCAACCAAAATTATACCAATTTTAAAAGATGTCTCGAGCATATTATGTAACTATTAACGTAACTCGCAACCAAGCCACACACATGTTCTTCTATTTCAACGAAGTCTATTGTAATCGGTCAGAAATCCGATATTGTATTTTCACCGGAATTTCACGTTTTTCAACTCCTGATTAAAAAAATAAGTAATTTCTGTGGCCATGATGACTCCCGAGTCGTGTCAGTGGGTCATATCATGGATTCTCAGCCAAATCTAGCAAAAGAGGATTTAAGGGGAAATTTAATAGTAATTCAAACTAGGGAAATACGCATGTTGTAGTGGTAGCCAGTGCGCATTCTTTTCCACTTTACCCACCAGTTTTCTCTTCTTAGCTCCACGTTACTAGCCGGGGGGAGCGCTCTTATTTGTTCGGTATGCTTGTGCAAGCCTGGGATTTAGTTAGATAAGACAATATTTAATGAAGAAGTGTGAGGGAGGAAGTCGTGAAGAGCGGCAGACAGGATATTGGAAGGTGGAAACAGATCCCTCCAGAAAGACACACCACTCAGGAGAGAACAAATAAAAGACTTGGAAAAAAGCTGAGAAGGGGGAAACATGAACCAAAAAAAACAGCAAAAAACCTTGTCGTTAAGGTAGTAAAAAATGCTTCCTCAAAATTCAAAAAGCGGTACGTCACAAAACATTGTCCGTTAATCATCACCGCCGTACTTCCTCCCTTTAGTTATTTGGAACGAACTAACTACCCCCCCCCCCCCCCCCCCCCCTGCCCTGCTTACACCATCGTCAGCACAAAGTTCAAATGTTTACTGCTTTAATTGTTCATATTAGCTTTCCACTATATCGACACAGATCGCAGAAATGTATTCGTACATTAACACAAAACCCCTAATAACTGCCGAAGAAAGGACGGAAGTAAGTCGTTCGAGAAGGAAAAAGAAGATGTTAATATCCAATATCATTGTGTATAAGGGAGGGGGGAGGGGGGGAGGGGGGAGGGGGGAGGGGGGGAGGGGGGAGGGGGGAGGGGGGAGGGGGGAGGGGGGAGGGGGGCAGTGAAGTAAAAAGGCAGGTTGGTCTTAGGATTTGAGACATGCGCCGTAGGTGGCGGCAGGGGATTTTTTTTTTATTTTTGCCCAGCGAACACAAAGAAATGTAACGGAGATGTGGAGACGAGCAGTCGTGCGGGACCATGTCCTCCCGTCGTCCACGGTCATGTAGATCAGAACTTCTTTAGGGCCTGCCCCCCCGGATGGGGCCAACCAACAAGTCCTAGTCTGGCCAATCTGTTGATAGTCTATAGCTTGGCGACTTGGATGATAAGGCTCTCGGCGGAGGGGGGGCACTTCTACCCCCTTCATATCTACCTCCATCATATCTACCTCCTTCATATCTATCTCCTTCATATCAACCCCCTTCATATCTACCCCCTTCATATCTACCTCCTTCATATCTACCCCCTTCCCAATCAAATACACCGGCGAAAAATAGGAGCAATGGTTACCACAGCAGGACCACAGAACCAGAATGTGCTGTGCCAGCTGAGCAATGGAACTTGACTGGGATGGCAGACCGAACCAGAACCAGAGACCATATGTGATAGTAAGATGAGGGACGAGATTTCTCATAGAAATAAAAGACGTTGTCTTCCCACAGTTTTATTTTTGACCAGAATCGGTTTTCAAAGCAACAGCGTCATCATCAGTGGTACATCTATTGTAGAATAAATATAATATACAAATGATGAAAATTATACCATAGATGTACCACTAGTGATGACGCTGTTGCGTTGAAAATCAGTTCTGGTCAAAAATAAAACAGTGGGAAGACAACGTCTTTTGTTTCTATGAGAACCAGAGACCACTAGCCACTGATGATGGCGGGAGTCAACTAAACGTTTCTTTCTTACTTCTAAGTACAGCTAATCTAAGTACAGCTAATCTAAGTTCAGGTTTTCCGAGTCCCTGAATTCAAAAATGAAACTGTAGAGGTTGGAATTTTTTTTTACTACGATTAGGGTTCTATCGATACCACAAAGTATCGATACTTTTACTCGTGAGTAGTGTCGAATAAAACTTTCGATACTACTCAAATATCGAACAAAAAGTATCGATACCTACTCATATCGATTGTATCGAGTAGTTCGTTATAATTAATTTTAAAAAATCTATAAATCTATATAAATTTAAATAAAAATCGTATTGCATCGAGTACTTCGTTATAATTAATTTTAAACCATGTATAATATATTTATACCTATATAATAATAATAAAAAACACAATACAATTTGAAAGAGAGATATTGTAGTGGGCATAAGAAACAAATAAATCAAATCGAATAAGATAAAATTATATTATTAAAAACATTCAGAATGTAATAAAAAAACCTTATAAAATAAACATACAATTTATTTTTACTAAGGATATAAAACTACTGGAAACTATTCGTATTTCGACAATATTTCACTATTTTAAAACACTTTTTGCAAGTCGCTCAGATCGAAACGTTCTTAGTGTAATAAATCCACACTTTCGCCGTAGGACGCGGCATTATAATATGTAATTGACAAAATGGAATGTAAAAATAAATAAAATAAAGAAATCGTAATCACGTTCACGGTTCTGTTCAAAATTAAACAAACTTATACCTTCATAAACGATAAACCATTTAATGTAAATAAGGTAAGAAATAAGGACGCATCATGCAGACTGTGTGATGACATCACTCATGAGGCTATCACCATCGATATATACGAGTATCATTTGTCCGTGGACCGGAATTTGAGGTCAGTATTTTACTGCAACAACAAATAAAAGAAAATTGTAAGAAATTAAACGGTGAACGATTTTGACGAGTTGAAAAATTTATATAATTTTTTTTAATTGTTGAAATTTGAAACGAGTACTTTGGATCGATACAAGTAATATCTATTCGTTACCTACTCGGTATTGAAAGAAAAGTATCGATATCAAAAGTACTTGATTCTGATAAAAGTATCGATACTTCACTTGTATCGATAGATCCCTAACTACGATGTCAGGTACTCGTTAAAGACCCCTACCCTAGCCCTAAATCTGGGTAGACAAAATATAGAACTCGTTCAGTAGAGCCGGACTCATGTTACCAGGTAATAGGCGATATGACCTCGTAGTTAAAAAGGGACGTGAGTCACAATAAGTAACTAAAAAACGATCCTACTGGCATTTATAAACATTTTCGTTCGTTACAAAACCATTTTGATCTGGTTGTCAAAAAAACAATTTGAAAAAACACCACACAAAATGTCCTGTCTCATATTTATCAATGCCGTGTACAGTATTGGAAGTGTCTTGTACAAGAACACAATGCGCGGAACTAGGGTTTAATAAATATTTGACACAAACCCTTGGGATAACGTGCCGTTAAGTCCCGCAAGAGGCTATGTGCTAACTGTCCTGAAAGGGAAAACAGATTACACTAGTTAAATATATTTCATAAGAAATGTGTTCAGTTTTCATGAAATTACTGGCATAAACACAAGCTAATTAAATACAACCAAATTGATAATCGTAATCTTGGTTAAGGATACAATCGTTATGGGCTATAAACTGTTTCTTGCATAATATCTGCACAACATGATCCCAAAAAGCATTATTTTATAAGTTGGTCCAAGACAATGTTAGGTATAATTGTACGCATCATACAATATTACGTATGTACTCATCACAGTCCAATAGGATTCATTCATCTGTTGAAATATTTTACAAATCGACTGAACAGCGACTCAGAATCAATTGTAGAGTTTTTTGATAATGTTGAAAAGATCAAAGATGTATTTTTATTTTTCAAATAAGGTTTAGAAAACATGAACAATGTTACTTAATTCAATCAAAAATCCAAGTAACTGCTGATGTAAAGAATGTATCGATACGAAATTTGGTATGAGGATTAGGTAGACCCATAGGGCGCCGGTAGCTCAGTGGTGCTTGCCTTCTGAGCTCAAGGTCGTGGGTTTGAAACCCGGCCGAGGCCCTTAGTTTATTTTATCTGAGAGGTAAAATAAACTTAAGCACGCCGCCCTTCGGATGGGACGTTAAGCGATGGTTCCGAGCCTGTACGATGTCAGGTACTCGTTAGAGACCCCTGCCCTAGGTGAATAAAAATTTAGGGTAGGCAAAATTTAGGACTCCCACAATAGAGTCGGGCTCATGTCGACCAGAATGACGAAAGAGCGCTCTGATAGTAGGTGATATGTAGTTAAAGCCTGGGCATGAGTCAATTACTAACTATTGATTTTCAGCCAAAACAGTAGATTGGTTTAGCGGGAGAGTGGGGATTTCCCGTGCTGGGGAAATACACCGCTGGTGATTCTCTGAACAATGTTATTTTACTCTCTTAAAACTGTTATTTTGATATAGTTCGTATTTTCTGATTTATTAATAGATAATTTCGATTACTTGCCTAAGACTATCATAATTATTATTCCAAGGACAGTTAGTTAAACATTTATCTTAGCGTTCTAGGGTCAAAAATATTTATCTAAGTATATCTCTACGAGGGTTTCAGAAGGGTCAAAAAATTGAGGACGGATGGTGGGAGAACATGATGGAATTTGTTTTGGAGCAGTGTTCAAATCACGGATAGCAATATACCGTTCTTCACTAGCCTTGATATCTGAATACAAATGGGAGACTAACTGAAAAACAGGAGCCTATCCTGCTGGGTCAGGACAGGAAAAAATGTCATTAGTGAAGGTAGAAAGTCGAAAGAAAGAAAAAGAACGAAAGGACTGGCGGCCCGCTGTAAGAACTGATTTAATTAGTAATCAATGAACCAATGACAACCGTCAGCTTCCTTAAGTTGTCTTTTTTTTGGCTTCTTTCTTGTCTTTTTTTTTTTTTAGGAACCAATATGATATTGCTATTTCTATAATATCCTCTTATCTATACTATTATTATTATGAGTTATTATTATACCGTCTTGCCATTCTCATTTTTATGAGGCCAAAAAAAATGGGGGGAAAATTTAACCCCGAAAGTGGTGCCATCTCTCATCTCAGAAACACATTAAGCGGCAGGGATATTGAAGAGGGATCGATTTGTATAACCAGCTTCTTTATATGTCTATACAAATGTCTATATTTTGAGATCATTAATAAACTGATGTGTCAGGTTTCAATGACCAGAACTTAGCAAATAAAAAAAAAAACTTTAACAATCAAGTAAGCAAGCTGCTTCTGACGAAGTTCAGTTTCATATCGAAGGAGAAAAGTCAAGTTGGGGGGTGAAAACCGAAACGGAACCTCAGCGAGCTGTGTCTGTCTGTCTGTCTGTCCATCTCTCTAGAGACCGAACCGTTTGAGGTAGAAAGTTGATTTCAGTTTGCAGTCCACATCCTTTGAAAGTTGTCAGGCATTTCAAAGATTTCAAATAATCGTCCAACTGAGGAAGTAGATAGGCGGAGAATCAGCAAAATCAGTTATTATTCGAAATAATAACGAAACAGTCGATTTGTTGACTCAATGTGGGTTGGGCGATGACCTTTCACAATGATCCGAGAGTGGTCCAATAAGGAGGGTGTAAGGGTGAAAGTATTAGGAAGAGAGAGAAGAAAGATATAAGTATGGAAAAAATGAGGCCGATGTTAAGGAAATGTGAGGAGGGAGGGGGGGGGGGGGGGGGGGGGGTAAAGACACGAAGAAGGAAGTTAAAGAAATAAGACTAACGGGAGTAGAAGAAAGTCAAGATACCAGGAGAAAGGTGAAACTCGTGATGAAGAGAAGAAGCGAAACTTGGAACAGAGCACCCCGTCCAGTGTTGACGAACCCGAGTACACTTAGCATCGCATAGAGCCTGTATCTATCCACCATTGTTGCCAGCAATTAGGAAAGGTAAGCCTATTCGGTTGTTGCAAATTTCTAACGAATTCAAGGTCGAAACATTGTTCATCTGAAGAGTTTTCCGATGATGGCTGATGAAAGGATTCTGAGTAGGAAGTTAACTCCTCCTCTGATGAATCAATATCAGCTTCAGTGAAGAAGAGATATTCTGTTCATCGTCTTTCTGTCTGAATGTCAGATAAATGTTAGACCGAAAATCAGTTTCTCAGATCCCCGGCTGTTTCTATGACACGCAAATGTAAGATGTATCATTGTCGAGCCGACATCTGGATGTTAGGGCGTGGTCCCAATGTCTTCTATATTTCCCTTCATCGTCAGCTTTGTGCACGGTTCAACATTGAACTCTATCAACTACAATGGAAAAAATGAATAATTTAAGAAGTTTCTCTTCTCGAAAACTTTTTGTAACTTCCAATAACAATAACAGCATTTGTTCTTCAAAAAATATTTGTTCTTCAAATTCTACAGAATGAAATATCGAATGAAAAGGAGGGCGCCAGTAGCTCAGAGTTAGCATGCTTGCCTTCTGAGCTCAAGATCGCGGGTTCCAAACCCGGCCCTCAGGTCTTTTATCTGGGAGGTGGAAAAACGTTAAGAACGCAGTCCTTCGGATAGGACATTAAGCTATGCGTTATTATTCTGTGATGTAAACTACGGAACATTTTTTTTATGAATATAAAAAGTAGTTTTTTTATTATAATATAATATATATATCAAGGTCTTGAAAAAAACAAGGGACATCAAAATAAAAGAAATAAAAAGAACAGCTGTGAGATAAAATAAAAGAGTGGAGTCGTGAGCTAGCTCTGGCAGTGCACTGTAAATTGAGTTGTTTTTAATTAGTGAAGTTGAACAATAATTAAAAATATGACTAAAGGTGGAATTGAAGTGTGAAGAGTTGTCGGGGTCTGCATTGTGTGGTAGAGGCGTCAAGGAGGTACAATTGAAGTGTGAAGAGTTGTCGGGTCTGCATTGTGTGGTAGAGGCGTCAAGGAGGTACAATTGAAGTGTGAAGAGTTGTCGGGGTCTGCATTGTGTGGTAGAGGCGTCAAGGAGGTACAATTGAAGTGTGAAGAGTTGCCGGGGTCTGCATTGTGTGGTAGAGGCGTCAAGGAGGTATCGGGGTCTGCATTGTGTGGTAGAGGCGTCAAGGAGGTATCGGGGTCTGCATTGTGTGGTAGAGGCGTCAAGGAGGTATCGGGGTCTGCATTGTGTGGTAGAGGCGTCAAGGAGGTATCGGGGTCTGCATTGTGTGGTAGAGGCGTCAAGGAGGTACAATTAATCATTTATATTTTTTCAATATGCCCAAACAAAAAGAATAGTTTTTAAGTATTTAGTTTTAATGATTTTGTTCTTTTGTTTTTCTTTTTATTTTTGTTTTGTTCAATGTTCAGATTTTTAATTATAATGTGTAAATAAAGAAAATAACCCAATTATTTGTCCTCTTAAAATTCTATTCTATTCATCTTCTCTGTTGGCCCAGTAATCTCATTTGAAAACCTTTGGATTAGAATTAATATTATTTAAAATTATTAAAAAATTGGTATCTCTTTGTAAATCCAAGTGTAAAGTTTGTTAAATGGAATTTGTTTGTTGTATACGTGTATTTTCTTCAAAATTGCACGTCTTAAATTATTGATAATATTTTTTTAGGGCCTTTTTCGAAAAACTACTGTAGAAATCAAAATTTAAATAAAGAAAAGAGATCAAATTTCTACAAGAAATGTGGTAATTCATATAAAATAATTATCACAATTCATTTAATTTTATTTTTTTTAATAGTATTGTTATTACTAATCATATGTGTGTCCGACTCAAATAGTTATAAAAGTAATTTATAACCTACCTTAATGTATTGAAACAATTACTAGTTCTTCTATGAATTTATTTTTAAATTGCCCCACGTTGGGCGCCAATGAAACAATTACTAGTTCCTCTTTATTTTTTATTTATCTTGTTGAAAAAAAAACTAGTTATGGGAAATGAATTCTTTTAATATAAAAAATTGATAAAATAGAGTTTTTTTTTTTTGTTTTGTTTTTTAAATCTTTACATAAATTGGAGACATGATCATATAACATTTATTTGTTTTATTTTTTTATAATTATTTTTTTTTCACTCACTTGGTCACCATCTGTCCTTCAATCCTTCTCCACTGCTCTTCTTAGTTCATCATACGGCTCTCCGATCCTTCCTTTAATTTTCCATCAATCTGCCTTTTTTCCTGACTTCCTCCAGACTTCCAACTCCAAACAAAAACTCTTCACTACTCCAGCGAAATCTCTCATAAAAAACGAACCGTCCACTTCCACTCTCTCTCTCTCTTCAACCACAACCTTCCTCCTTCACTCTCTCTCTCCAACCACAACCTTCCTCCTTCACTCTCTATCGCCAACCCCCGACACACTCGTTTCCCCCTCCTTCCACTGTTCTCTCTCTCTTCCCCCACCCTTCTTAAGTCCTCAGTACTGACATCCCGTTAATGGCTTTATTATATTTCTTTATTTATTAAAATACCCCCCCTTATTTCTACATGTTACATATCCTTTCCCTTAATGAAAAAAAAAATGAAACGAAGAAAATAAATATTTTTTTTTTTATAAATACCCCATCACAAACACCATAATATTTTTTTTTTTAATACTACATTCAATAAACCATCTAACCAATATTTTAAACAATATAACATATAAAATTTCATGTAAACATTCTTTTTTTTTTTTTTTTTATAATAATCAGGTAACTAGAAAACAGTTTCTTTTCTTTTTTTTTTTTATATAATACAGGTACAGTACAGGTAAACAATAGTACAGGTACTTAGCAAACATTTTTTTTTTTTTTTAAACAATGGTACAGGTACTTAGCAAACATTTTTTTTTTTTTTTTTTTTTTTTTTTTTTTTTTTTTAAATCTCTCTCTCTCTTCAATAATACAATATTTTCTTTCTAACATTTTTAAATACTTATGCAATCAATCCTCTAACCAATATTATAATTATAACATGTACAATTTCATATAAACCATATTTTTTTTTTTTTTTTTTTTATATAAAGGTAACTAACAAACAATTTTTTTTTTTTTTTTTTTTTTTTTTTTTTTTTTTTTTTTTTTTTTTTTTTTTTTTAAAGCAATAATACATTAACTAGCAAACAATATATTTTTTTTTTTTTTTTTTTTTTTTTTTTTTTTTTTTTTTTTTTCAAAATATAATATAATTTCAATAAATAATTTTGTTTTTTTTTATCATAAAAAAACATTAAAATATCCAAATTTTGTTCAGAGTGGAGAAGGCACTAAACATTTTTTTTTTTTTTTTTGTTTAACAATATCACATATAACCATAAAATTTAAGAACATGTATAACCAAAAAAAAACAAATTCAGTTTCATAAACTAAGAAAGAAAACACATATAATTAAGCGAGGCTTATATGACCCAGACAAGCCGATCCACACACACATGGAGCAAGGTCTCTCATGATTTGAAGATATAAGAGGTCATACTTGATCAAAACAAAATTGCCATAGCAAAGACCGACAAGTCACATATGATAATTATTATGTTATTATTATTATATTTACAACATGACACAAGATTTCAATAAATTCTTTCTACATCACAGATTCACAAAATATCAAGAATCGAATTATATTACAATTTTTTTTTTTTAGCTAGATATCGGTCATTAGGTCAGACCTACATGCATTGTTTATATGGGTCAAACTATCATAATCCTATTTGACGTGTGTACTACCTCTCTGTACCACAGGATCCCGTTAGTTGCAGACCGTCTCTCCACCAGAATCTATCTTCCATCAACTAGTTGGTTTAGTGATATCAGTTTTATAAGTGATATTAGTTCGTTACCAAACTACCAATTCGGATTTTATTATATTTTGATTTATTTATTATTTTATTATCGATTTCAAATTTAAGATTTTTTTTTTTTTTTTAAATCTTTATTTCCAAGGTGAAAAACACACAACAAAGCTATTATTTGATACTTCGGATTAAAAACAATTTATTCATTAGCTGATTACTTTTAATTTATAATTTAGTTTTATTTTTAATTATTATGATTTAAGAACAATATATTTAAAAAACACAAAACCATAGTCATAAGTTCATTTAAAAGTCCAATTACGAGTTCCTTGTTATCAAAAATAATCCATCGGTTTATCTGAAGGAAACTTTTTTTTTTTTTAAATTTCTTGTGATTTTTAATTTTCTTTAATTTAGTGTGATTTTTAATTAAGCTTATTAGTTTTGGTATTTTAAAGTAAGCACTTTGTTTCTGTTTATTTTCATATTTGTCCAACTTTATCTTCCGATATCTAATTCTCCTAGAATTTGGCTGGAACATTACTTTAGCTTTTCTTTTATTAGTTTTCTTTAATTTTTTCTTATCACATCTTTCTTGGCAAATAGGGCCCAAATTTCCTTTACAAATTTTCTTATAATTTATTTCTGTTAATTTTACTTTCACGATAACGATATTTTTATTTTTTATTTTATCTTTGGATATTTTTGACAATTTATAACTTTTTCTAATAAACCCTAGCCGACATAATGCATTAAACGGAATATAATCTTTATTTATTTCTTTGTTCAATTTTATTTTTCTATTTTCCTTTCTATTTGATTTGCTTTTACTTATTTCTAATTCATTTTTCTGAGCATTACCTATTTCATTTAATTTCTTTTTCTCATCTGTTATTAATTTATTTTCACATTTATTTTCAACTTCACTAAGATCTGTTTTTGTCTCCACTATTATTTCAGTCGTGTTATTATTTTGTTGTTCCCCCCTTAGTTGCTCTATATTTTTATTTATGGTTTCATTTATTTGTATTTCTAAAAACTCAAACCTTTGCTCAACCGACTCGATTATTTCTTTTTTATTAGTTTCATTTATTGTTTCTAACTTACAACTTAACTGTTCCATACGATCCATCATTTGCTCAAATTGGCTACGATTAAACGGATTATCGTCTTTCTTTTTATTTGCTTCCTCACCCCCCGAATTCGACCTTCCTATAAGCGGACTCATGACTATCATAGAATTTTCTCCCGTTCCTTCTACAAATCCAGATTCCCGAACATCGCTATCTACGTTCCGGAGTCCTAATCCGCCGAGGCCACTCCCGATTCCGTCCATTCCTGCAACTAATTCTCCCGCCTCCCCATCGTAAACAAACTCCGGACCTTGCTCTCCCGCCATGCTATGGGTCGACTCACCTGTGTCCTCGTCCGCCATCTTGCTTCACAAATCTATCCTCTATAATAAATATAATACATAAAATATATTACAGCAATTTCTAAACTATAAACTGGACAACTCAAAAAATTTTTTTTTTTCTCTATTCCATCATTTTTATTGCCAAAACGTTGGGCGCCAATGAAACAATTACTATGTTCTCATTAAATTTATTCCTTTTTTAAAATTGCCCCACGTTGGGCGCCAATGAAACAATTACTAGTTCTTCTATGAATTTATTTTTAAATTGCCCCACGTTGGGCGCCAATGAAACAATTACTAGTTCCTCTTTATTTTTTATTTATCTTGTTGAAAAAAAAACTAGTTATGGGAAATGAATTCTTTTAATATAAAAAATTGATAAAATAGAGTTTTTTTTTTTTGTTTTGTTTTTTAAATCTTTACATAAATTGGAGACATGATCATATAACATTTATTTGTTTTATTTTTTTATAATTATTTTTTTTTCACTCACTTGGTCACCATCTGTCCTTCAATCCTTCTCCACTGCTCTTCTTAGTTCATCATACGGCTCTCCGATCCTTCCTTTAATTTTCCATCAATCTGCCTTTTTTCCTGACTTCCTCCAGACTTCCAACTCCAAACAAAAACTCTTCACTACTCCAGCGAAATCTCTCATAAAAAACGAACCGTCCACTTCCACTCTCTCTCTCTCTTCAACCACAACCTTCCTCCTTCACTCTCTCTCTCCAACCACAACCTTCCTCCTTCACTCTCTATCGCCAACCCCCGACACACTCGTTTCCCCCTCCTTCCACTGTTCTCTCTCTCTTCCCCCACCCTTCTTAAGTCCTCAGTACTGACATCCCGTTAATGGCTTTATTATATTTCTTTATTTATTAAAATACCCCCCCTTATTTCTACATGTTACAGTATACATTCTTATGACGTATCCTATTACCATGTTTTGGTTTATCCGCCGGTTGTTGACAATTCCAAGAGGCTCCTTTTAATCCTTCTCCCATCAAACTACTGTACATATTTAATTGGCTGAAGTTCTGTCAGTATGATAATACGATGTTTATAAAGCAGACAGTCTCATGTTGAGTGGATCTTGATGAACTTGCCCATTAGGTTGATGAAAACGTAGTGAAGGTCTCATCATGTTACGAGTAGCACAGCTCTCTGGGAACCGAGAGGGACAGTGCCAGTCTCCGCCCTTTGCCTAATATTACAGAAGGGTATGTTCCAGTAAAGATTCAGATCATTTTGAAAGAGGTTAAAATTCGGAGATGTGAGGGACATTCATTGTGTTGAAATTGAGTGTCATAAACCTACTTTTACTTTCTTATACCTAAGTATAGCATAAGGAATATTGTAATGGTGCGAAAATCCGAGAAGGAGGTTCCAACGGCTTTTCACGTTTCGAGGTCCCCTCAGTACGTTTTGATCATTTTCACGATGATGTCTGTCTATGAGTATGTGATTGGAAGGTTGTAAAAACGATAGTAGCTATGAATTTGAAATGAAGGGTCTCATGTGCTAAGTTACAATTACATCTAAATAGACCACTTTACTCGGGGCTTAAGTAGGTACACTTTAAAAGTTACCGCTTATGCTTATGACCTAATCAAAAATATTTTCAAGTAATAGTTGTAGAGAAAAAAATATTGTTTAGATTGCGTCGCATGGCGAGGAATTATAAAATATTTTATTGTTGGTAGTTTTTATTAAAAATTATAAAAATGAAAAAATAAATAAAATATGTGTGTTGTGGCCATTCCAGGTCTATCTTATACTAGCCATGCTTAAATCACTCTCTCTCCCCCTCCATCTTCTCAAAATAATTTCATACTGGCATTACTGGTTATAAGAAAGTCATCTTATATAGACTTCTCAGAATTACGCTGTACAATGAAACAACAAAATGCCGCTGACGCCATTATTTTCATATAGCCAGCAATGCCGGTATAGAATGGTTGAGAAGGGGAGTGGGAGAGAGAGATCTGTAAGGGTGGTTGGTATAAGAAAGTGCTGTAATGGCCACATCACATATTCTTTGATCATATGATTTAAAAAAAAATATTTTTCATTACAATTTTCTTGCTTCCATTTTTGTTTTGATGTACAAGTATTAGCTATTTGAAATATAGGCAGCGTTGATAGCAAAGCTTTACATATAGTCCTTTATTAAACTTTTATTTGTTTCCTTAAAGCATAGATGGCACCATGTTGATATGCGGCCTCTGCAGCTGCAATACCTTGGAAAGTAGGCACTGTTCTCACGAGTTTTCGAACCGTGTTTTGAAAATTCACCTTTAGAAAGCACTAACTTTCAGCCAAATAACAGACATGAGGGGGGGGGGGGGGCTGGTTAACCCATTCAAGGCAGTGAGAACATCCTATCGAAACGTCGCTTAAATGGCCAAGAACAAGACCAGGTTCGGACTGGAGGAATGTCAACATGAGATGACAACCTAAAGAACGAGATGGGGACGTCAACATTGACAGAACATCGGTAAGTACGATATTGACACACCGATATATCATAAGTAGTAAGTAGGTGACTCGCAACTATTGTTGATACAACTATAGTAACTCATCAGATAAGACAACCTATTGGATTCTTCAGCTAGCTTTACTCTAGTGGGAGATTGTGTAACTAAATTCTTTAGGAAGGTATCCCTCCTTGTGTCCTTTTGATTCTATTTATTTCATTTTCGCTTACTTTCTGTTTTTTTTTTTAAAATTATTTTAGTGCAGTAGTTTATTTATCTTATATTTATCTATAAATTTTTGCTGTAATCAAAGACCAGTCTGGCCCGAGTCTATTTCCAGGGTAGAGCGAGATCTGAATTTGGCGCCCCTCTCCCACCCTTAGAAATCACGCCGCCACTACCCCCATTCAGTGCCGGTCCGAGTCTATTTCCAGGGTAGAGCGAGATCTGAATTTGGCGCCCCTCTCCCACCCTTAGAAATCACACCGCCACTACCCCCATTCAGTGCCGGACCGAGTCTATTTCCAGGGTAGAGCGAGATCTGAATTTGGCGCCCCTCTCCCACCCTTAGAAATCACACAGCCACTACCCCCATTCAGTGCCGGACCGAGTCTATTTCCAGGGTAGAGCGAGATCTGAATTTGGCGCCCCTCTCCCACCCTTAGATATAAACTCGACCATGAAGTAAATAGCAAGTAAAAAGAAAATGGTTTGAAAATGTTTTTATTATATAATGAAAAATGAGCGATTTGACTTATAATCAAGAAATAATAATGTAACACAACATGAACTGATTTATGATTCATTATCATTGCATAGAAACGAAAATATTATTTTATATAATATTTGTAAATATTATTAAAGATAAGATAATATGATTAATACGTAAGTAATGAAGATGATATAAAATATTCAGATAGATAGATACATTTCATCTCTGCAAATTGTATTTACGGTTGTTAAGTTGCCTCACTAGTTGGCTGTTGTCATTGAGTGTGTTTAGGCTAGCAAGCACATACAGTCCTCTCAATTCTTCTAACACACAACCATTTGGGTCTCTATAGAGAGTATATAGTATTCTATAGAGAAACATTGATCCTATCACGATTTATAACCCAGGCATCTACCTATTGCCTTGAAATTAAAAATATAAATAGCCATTCAGTAAAAATGTCTTGTCTGAAAAAAAAAAAAATTAAAATAAAAATGTTTTCCAATGATGGATTTTGGCGCCCCTCCGACCCGGCGCCTAGAGCGGCTGCTCATCTCGCCATTAGGTAGGGCCGGCCCTGGCAAAGACATGCTGAACCAAGACACACTTGGATGTTCGCAAGTACAAACGCCAAAATAATTTTTGCTATCATAAGTGAACGTTTCTTCGGATTATGTATGTTCCAAAAACGATAGGATGAAAAATGACTTTACTATCGGTTATAGTATTACTAGCTCAGACCACAGTCATGACATGACATTGCTTTCGGTTCTGTTACTAGCTCAGATCACAGTCATGACATAACATTGCTATCGGTTCTGTTACTAGCTCAGATCACAGTCCTGACATTACATTGCTATCGGTTCTGTTACTAGCTCAGATCACAGTCCTGACATGACATTGCTATCGGTTCTGTTACTAGCTCAGATCACAGTCATTACATGTCATTGCTATCGGTTCTGTTACTAGCTCAGATCACAGTCATTACATGACATTGCTATCGGTTATGTTACTAGCTCAGATCACAGTCATTACATGACATTGATATCGGTTCTGTTACTGGGCCAACTCACAGACACTTGGCCCCCCTCCAAATCGGTTGTTATTCAGACAATATCCCCTCTCAACCCTCCACTCAAACCATCTTTATATCTACTTAGTCCTGTTTACTTATCAACCTTCTAGACTTTAGGTTGATAAAGTAGTCACAAGTTTTATTTATTTTTTGGAAGAAGGATCAATAAATGCTCATTGACCTACTTTTATTAGAATAAGAGGGGTCTTTAAAGAGTACCTGACATCGCAATAAGAGGGGTCTTTAAAGAGTACCTGACATCGCAATAAGAGGGGTCTTTAAAGAGTACCTGACATCGCACAGACTCGGAACCATCGCGTAACGTCACATCCGAAGTACGGCGCACTCAAGGTTTTATCACCTTCCATATTTCCTTTCCGTCATCTCATCATTTGAACTTAGTTATTTTTTCTAAATCCTGTAGTGTGAAGCATCACGCTGCCCTTAACCTTAGCGGTAGGGCCCTGTCATGACCCGAGTGGGGGTCATATCAAGGACACAAGGCTGGTCGGTCTAAGTAGTACTCAGCGTAATAAGAAAAATGACACAATAAATAAGTGTTGAGGAGATAAATCTGAGTTTAATATAATTAACAGAGTGGATGTTGCTATCTGGCCCCGTCCTCACGGCTCTCTGTACTTAGTTTGATTAATTTAACGTTGTATAATCAGATTTGGAGATCGAGGCAAATGTCCACCTATACCTGTCCTATCGACAAAAGTCGGATTCCCTGAGTCTTTTAGTTAATTCTAGAACCTAAAACTGACACTTTGAACGCACTTAAGCCCTTCTAAACACTTAAGATCTTTTAGGCTACACGATTATTAAAGATGGTTATTTACAAAGTATTTTAAAAAAAACCTTTAAGACTCTAAGAGGCTTAAGTTTCATAAGAGCTCTTTAGGACACTTGTTTTAAACTCTTCTAGTATTTCCGAAAAAAAAATTCAGGGAATTCGGCTCTTGTCTTATGTGGCTTCATGCTACTCTGAATGAGATAGGTTAAGCCGGGTGGGCGCTAGAGGAGCCAACACCTCAGTGTAAAGGTTCCTTATGTGGCTTCATGCTACTCTGAATGAGATAGGTTAAGGCGGGTGGGCGCTAGAGGAGCCAACACCTCAGTGTAAAGGTTCCTTATGTGGCTTCATGCTTACTGTGAATGAGGTAGGTTAAACCGGGTGGGCGCTAGAGGAGCCAACACCTCAGTGTAAAGGTTCCTAATGTGGCTTCATGCTACTCTGAATGAGATAGGTTAAGGCGGGTGGGCGCTAGAGGAGCCAACACCTCAGTGTAAAGGTTCCTTATGTGGCTTCATGCTTACTGTGAATGAGGTAGGTTAAACCGGGTGGGCGCTAGAGGAGCCAACACCTCAGTGTAAAGGTTCCTAATGTGGCTTCATGCTACTCTGAATGAGATAGGTTAAGCCGGGTGGGCGCTAGAGGAGCCAACACCTCAGTGTAAAGGTTCCTTATGTGGCTTCATGCTACTCTGACTGAGATAGGTTAAGGCGGGTGGGCGCTAGAGGAGCCAACACCTCAGTGTAAAGGTTCCTTATGTGGCTTCATGCTACTCTGAATGAGATAGGTTAAGCCGGGTGGGCGCTAGAGGAGCCAACACCTCAGTGTAAAGGTTCCTTATGTGGCTTCATGCTTACTGTGAATGAGGTAGGTTAAGCCGGGTGGGCGCTAGAGGAGCCAACACCTCAGTGTAAAGGTTCCTTATGTGGCTTCATGCTACTCTGAATGAGATAGGTAAAGCCGGGTGGGCGCTAGAAGAGCCAACACCTCAGTGTAAAGGTCCCTTTTTTGACTCATCAACTCCTTAACATTAGGCCCCTCTCTCGTTATGTAGTTTGACTTCAAAAGACAGAGTTCGGTTATCCATCACTGACAGAATGATGCTGTGTTACTGGGCTTGCTAACGACATGTTGTGGAGACTCACTTACTAACCAGTCTGGTTACTAATGGACAGAAGCCCAAAGGTTCCTAGTTCGATTCCCACTGATCAAAAGCACATACCTATTTTTGACGAATGGCTGTCCTATATGGATGTGCTCTCTAATATCTCGGGGAAAAGGACAGACATCCTAGCTCACTTGGTTAAGGCTAGCCTACTATTTTACTCTGGTTTAGCTGCCACATCAAGGGGTGTTTAGTGGAGTGGAACGGAAGGAAAGTGTTCGACGAGGGATGTAACCAGCGAAACCATGATTTGGTCATGAGATGGAATAGGTAAAAGTGTTATGTCGTCATGTAGGAATACCATGAGCTGTGGAACCCGGCGTTGTCGGGTAAATACCGATTGCGTGAGGATATGTTAATAATATATGAATATTAGGTTGAAAATTAATTTAATATTACCAGTAATTATACCGGAAACAGAGGAAGAGAACAAGTGTACCTACATGTATACAACATGGGTTGGAGATAGGTATAGAATGGACAGGATAGGCTGATCAGGTGAACGAGCACCTCTTCACTCCTCACCTCCCCACTTCCTACTCGAAAACGTTATTTATCTCCGTAAAAATACCTGAGAAATGCATCTATTTTTTTTTTGTTTCCTATTGGTTTTGGAGGGAAAGCAAAACTTAATTATTTCGATCATGGCGACTACATTGCGACTTTTTCACAAACTTTTTTTTATTTAATGGGTCAAAAAACATGAAATTCTGGTGAAAACTCAAAACATAGAATTTTTGACAGACGTTCAAAACAAAGAGAAAAGGGGGGGGGGGGGGGGTTCCTTGATATAGTCACGGTTCATGGAGAGACACGAACAGACTTCATGTTTCAAGGTTGACCTAACAGGCAGACATGACAGAGAAGCTGCTCAGGACACTGCAGACTCCATCAACCCAACCTACAACAAATCATGGTAGCACGACAAGTTTCCGCAGCCCTCGGCCATTTCACTGAGACAACAACACAGTTATTGTTGCTTACCAGACGAGTTGTCCCCTTTGGTAGTTGGCCAACTTCAACCGCCCGTCCTTATTTGCTAGCATATTGTTGAACTTCGTTCCAGGCGAGGGAATATTGGTGCTGACGATTTTCTATGTTTTTCATGCTCACTGATCGGAAAAATCGGATAATTTAAATAACGAATGTTCTTCATGGTAAGATCGATATTAAACGGTTGCTAATTAAATGTTTATCGCTAAGCAATCATTTAAAGAGAAAAGGAAATAAAAAAAGTTTGGTCGGAAATGTGAAGATAATATGGAGCAGCAGCCATCTTGATTATCACTTCTTTTTTTTACTTTTGCAATTCTACATAAAATAGAGGATTTTCATAAAAACAATATTTCTTTTTATTGAACCGCTATTTTGAGAGGTATCAAAAAATACTTGAGACAAAAATGTCTTCTTTTTGAAAGATCTTTAAAATAAAGTAAAATTTGACCTCCTTTATTTGGAGATTTTAAAGTTAGTGTGTGTGGAGCGCCCCTGGTGGAGCAGCCTGTCAACATACTCGTAGCGCCACCACCAATACAGTCCCTTGGGATCACGAACAACGCACGCTGTCCCATCTTGAAACAATCACTCAAAAGTTCTGCAATTAGCAAAAACATTTTCTTGATAGCTTTGCGCTGTAATTGTCATCGTATGTAGTATCTACTAAAGAAACGTATTGTTCATTTCAAAAGTTTCAAACCTAGTTCGGAGTTTGTTTATTTATTTTTTTTCGAAGCTGGAGAAAAGATGATTCCCCTACAGATCCGCCTTCAGTAGAAGCTCTTCTCGTACTTGAGAAGACGGACTTCAAAGAAGGCCGGAGATAATTACATGGAGAGGGAGCTGGTCCTACTTCAGAAATGTGATTAGTAAATAGGAGGCCCGCCACTATAATCATGGGAGGGGGGCGTAACGGCAGGAATCAGCTGTGAGAATGGCCTCCTCAGCATCCTCAGAGAGACATCGACTAACAAAAATGCTTCAAACCCAAAACATGAAATTCCGAAGAAAACTGAACACAATTTTTGACCGATTATGTAATTTCTCTTATACTCTACCTGTGCAAGTAAATGTTTCAAGTTGAATGGGAAATCAGAATTTTTTTGACGTGACAACGTCTTATAATTTGGTAGGCCGGCACCCCATATTCGAAAACTGCGTTATGTTACTTTCGGTAACACGTAACACACGTATCGCGCATGCGCCGAGAGAGAGAGAGAGACAGCTGTTACTACTAATACAGAATATATATTATATTAGTGGGCGCCGGTAGCTCAGTGGTATGCGTGCTTGACTTCTGAGCTCAAGGTCATGGGTTCGTAGCCCGACCGAGGCCCTTAGTTTATTTTATCTGGGAGGTAAAATAAACTTAAGCACTCCGTCCTTCGGATGGGACGTTAAGCGATGGTCCCGAGCCTGTACGATGTCAGGTACTCGTTAAAGACCCCTACCCTAGATGAATAAAAATTTAGGGTAGGCAAAATTTAGGACTCCCACAGTAGAGTCGGGCTCATGTCCACCAGAGTGACAAAAGAGCGCTCTGGTAGTAGGCGATATGACCTCGTAGTTAAAGCCCGGGCATGAGTCATAAAACCTAACCTAACCTATATTATATTATAGTACAGCTGTTACTTTCTGTATATACAGATAATCTAGTTATCCAATATTATTATTAGATATATACAGATTAATAATAAACTCGTTTTTTAACTATTATGCTTATGAATGTTTTCTTTCTATATTGTTTTTAAATTGTTTCCAGGTTCAAAAATTTTATTGAAATGATTTGTTATATTTGTTTCTTGACACTTTCGCTCTCTCGCAACTCAGACGTTCTCACGCTCATTTCGCCGCGCATCGGAGTTGCACGCACCCTTTTTTTTTTCTTCTAAAAACATATACATATATATTATTTTTTTAGGAATAACGCGTTTTTCATTCTGGTTTTTATGTTTGAACCGCAGCGCAAAATTATTGTGTGGCAAATAAAAATAAATGAGATGTTAGCAGCTAAAACTTACGGCTAAATTGGAGCAGGGGCGTCACGAGCCGTTATGAGCCAGTAAACCTGCCAAGCCCTGCCACGGAACTCCCCGTTTTACATGGAATCAACATCACAAATTAGGTTTCAGCCATGGCAGGAGTGGATAAGGTCGAAATTACGAAGGGGCCCTCCGGGTAGGACAGTGAAGGTGCTACACCGCCAGAACTTCAGGAATTCCGCGGAATTCCACAAGAGTGCACTTGACGAGGACCAAAAGCAATTATTAGGTATATTTAACATTTGAATACAGACCTAACTGTAATGAGGAACGACACAAAGAGCGTCCAACTGGATCACACAATTACATTGCACACACTATCTACTATATGATCACTCTTTTGATCCCCCTCATTCGAATGCACCATCAAAGAAGTGCACATCTCACCCAATCAGACTGGATCTCGTCACAAGAAGATGAAGAGACTATAAATTGAGGATGTAAACTATGATTGGTGATCCTCACGAGTCACAATCATTCTGTTCTGTGATCACTGTTAGTAATCAATGGAGTTGAGATCAAAGTGAAAGGTGATTCACTGTGAATGGTCTGTCTTCAGCTAACACCTTGCTTGGGGTCATCTCTCTCTAACCCCCTCCTTCAGGATTAGAAGGAACTTCATCTTCGTTTTATGATTTAAAGCAGAGTACAACGCAGTACTCAAACCTATGTGTACTTACGGACTTGAACTCTGGGGTTCTGCCAAGGCTTCCAATCTCCAGCGCATCCAATCCCTTCAATCCAAAATCCTTCGTACAATAGCCAATGCTCCTTACTACGTCTCCAACAAAACCCTTCACACTGACCTTAACGTACCTTCCATCACTGAAGTCGCTAAATCCAAATATAAAAAATTATTTTCCCTTCTTAGTTCCCACAATAATCCTCTAGTCCGTGCCCTCCATTCTGCCATACTTCCCCAACGACGCGTCGCGACGGCTTAAGCGTCAATGGCCTAGAGACCTCCTGAGCAGAAGCAGTGACAGTGATTAGCTATAAACGAGAGAAAAACAGTGACTAGGGAGTGTCACCACTGGGTGATTTCTCCCCTCATGACATTTTGACATTGCCATTATCTCTTTATTAGCACATTTGCTTGTTGTAAATAGCTAAGTATTATTAAAGAAAAAAAAAAAAAAAAAAAAGCAGAGTACAAATGAAAATTTGAAGAAAGCGCAAGTCCGGATGGCTTCAGTCTTCTCTTAGGTCTCTCCTTTACACAAGTATACAAATGTGATGACTTCATAATTGAACTCATACTTCATCTTAATTTAACACATAGCATCGATTTAAAAAAAATAAAACTGCAATTCCATTTTCACAAATCTGGATCGGAAAGCTGTGTCCAGCCTCACTGCACCCACTTCTCAACAAGAATACTACATAGAATAGAGGGCGCCGGTAGCTCATTGGTATGCGTGCTCGTCTTCTGAGCTCAAGATCGTGGGTTCGAAACCCGACCGAAGCCCTTTTATATATTTTATATGGGAGGTAAAATAAACTTAACGGATGGGATGTTAAGCGATGGTCCCGAGCCTGTACGATGTCATGTACTCGTTAAAGACCCCTGCCCTAGGTGAATAAAAATTTAGGGTAGACAAAATTTAGGACTCCCACAGTAGAATCGGGCTCATGTCCACCAGAGTACGAAAGAGCGCTCTGGTAGTAGGCGATATGACCTCGTAGTTAAAGCCCGGGCATGAAGCATAAAACCTAACCTAACTACATAGAATAACATAAAACCCCTAATATGTAACTTTAATTCAGACGAATGTATTAACATGAAATTTAGTATAAGGATTCAGAAGTGCTTCAGTAAGACAACGTTCGATAGATTGGCTTCAGAGGAAGAGCGAAGACTTAGCTGATCAGTCCGCGCTGCGGAAGTACATTGCCGTTGATTCACCAAATTTTTAATTTTTCTCTGAATGGGCGGCCATTCCATTGCCAAGGCCCCTAGATTGTTTATCTGGGAGGTAAACCTTAAGCGATAGTCCACCAGCCTGTGTGGTGCCAGGTACTCGTTAAAGTCACTTATCCAGGACTCCGACAGAAAAGTCGGGATCAGATCTACCAGAGTGACGAAAGAACGTTCTGGTAGTAGGCGATATAATCTCGTTATTAAAGCCCAGGCATGAATGACAAAATTGAACGACAATTAAACGAAAACATTTGAACAGACGGTATGGAAATTTACGAGGATTTCTTTATGAAAGTCATAAAAAATTGGTGAGGTAATTCACAGAATTCGCATGTTCGAAGTGAAACATTTTTTGTTAACATTATGACTGTTTACTAGGTCCTATTTACTAGGTTTATTTTTTTTCCATACTTGAACGGTGCATAGCGGATGTATCTGTATCTGTAAAAGGTATAATTTAATTAGAAGAGTTATTTTATACAGTTTAAGAAAGCAATTTTATATTAAGTTCCGAAGTAAATTTTCTGTATTCAACTTACATATTTTCTTCATTATCACTTGTTACAACATTGTCATTTCGTTTATTATCAGATACAAGTGAATTCTCTACAATATATTACAACGGGTATAATAATGAACAGCTGACCCTGTTATGCGTAACTTCCGTTGCACGTACGTCTCGAACTAAATTACAGCTCGGTTTCGTGAGGCCCAACGATTTAAAGGAACATTAACTTCAAAAAGTGATTTTATCGTTCAGGTGAAGTCTCGAAGGTAAAAAAACGCAGTTCCCGATGGAGGCATTCTACTGTATGTCTCGAAAACATGCACCTCTTTCTCATTTTATCAAAACAAACCCAACAGATGATAGTTGAATGTTTTATGATTTGGTGCAACTTCCCTGTGCCTGGAATGTCCTGGAACAGTCAGTTCTTGGAACACGTACATCGACCGGTTTTTTGGTCAGTTTCATAGCCGCATGACTAATGTTTTATGAGGCCCCATAACCCCACTGTCATTAGCCTGGGTTGGGAAGGTAATGGCCGCGTGACCTCCCACAGTTATACACACAACGGAGCGTGGCTTTTATACACTACTCCCCCCTCTTTCTCTTCCATAATAATACAACGGTAATTTTAGAAGGGAGGGGGAGGGGGGGGGGGGGGGGGGTAATTTCTTGGAAGTCCTAATGGTTTTTAGGTGACTACGTTCCAATCGAAAAAATAGCATTAAGCTGTTATTAACCTGGCCCTGGCGTCTCTTCAGGCCCAAGGATATATTTGCCTCAGGATTACAGGAAATGAGCATTTTGAGAGTAATTTGACTGAGTTTGACAATTTGGGCGTTGATGTCCACGCATGCGTCAGGGTCAGTTTGGAAATTCTCATTCTGGCAAATTTGAACACAGGAAATGAGATCATTTTCAAAAACTTTATGATGGTTACTTTTTCCGGCATTTCTTTCAGAGGTAGGACAATATTTGGGGACACTCCCACGTCCCTTCTTCGGTTCACAATGAAACATTTCTCAAACATAGGTCAGGTGGCATCTAAAAATTTGAACGGGTGAGGGATTATGGGGGTGGGTACGAACCGTTTAATTATATTTCTTTGGGAGGGGGGTGGGAAAATATAGTTTTTATTGTTTGTTCGGGTTATCTAACAAAGTTGCTAAGATGGCAGACAACGTTACTATCTGCTTACAGGGTAATATCAATGTTTTTTTCTCTCTTCTGAGAATCGGAATTTCAGTAAAAGCCAATATTGAATGTTTGATCTGATATAACTTTCCCTGTTATGTACCCGAGCTGGGCATCTGAAAAGTTGTAAGTTTTACCATCGAATTGAGTTTTTCCCGGTCTGTCTGAATGTCCCCTCTTCCAGGGTGGTCCACTGTAACCAATGTCAGTGGAACTGCGCCCCCACCTCTCCCTAAAAAAACTCTGCTTTGTGTCAGCTCGGACCACCCTAGTCATCTCACGTCAAAGTCCTTTTATGTTTTTTTTCGACGGGGCTCTCCGAGTTTTTTAAAACTCGCTCAAATATATTCTAATTATCTTCCAGAACAAAAGTCGCCGGCTCTTTATTCAGCTACTTAAAATCCAAAACTTTTTGTTTGTCCACAACGTAAACACACGAAGCATTAAACTGCTATAAACAACACAAGTTGGACAAAAAGAGAAACATTTCATTGAGCTTGTTTTGCAAACAGTTTTACTTCTCCAGTCTGTCTGTGAACACTATGAACCGGACAGAGGGACACTTGGACACGTGGACACTTGTACCGAGGATCCCTTAACGACAACTATTGATTTTCAACCAAATCGGCCAAAAGGGCCCAAATAAAAAACTCTTAAATCTGTCGACGTAATTAATGTATCTACTCGAAATGTAAAACTCAGAGGTCCCTGAGTGAGACATCTATTTATTTGTAACCAAACCTGTAAATTAGTTTCAAAGGGAGATCAAAAACATGGTTCATTTTGATAAATTCGCGCTACGCAAGTACATCGGCGATGATTCACCGATTTTTTTAAACGAGAGCTCTGTCGCCGAAAGCCTTGCCCAGGTTCCAACCCGCCAAAATAAGCAACCCCGCTACCTCTGTAGTATATTTTTGAGGTTGCGTTTATTCATCAAGAAAAGTAATTGAAAAGAAAAGTTTTTCTCTTTTCATTTTCAGCAGAAAATACTCTAAATTAACATAAACACAACAAGAAACATAAACACACACAATTTCAAAATAAAGGCCAAATTAGTTATTTTAACATTTTCTTCTTATAAGAAGGATCACCGTCTGTACGTACCGAGCTTAACTTCTGGGGAAGGTAAATTGAATGAGTGAGGAAGCGTGAGGCCCGAAACCCAGTTAAGGAAAGGGAGGCAAAGTGAGTTTGGGAGAATTGACGGAGGAGCACGCTTAGCTCAGCCTCCCATCTTCACCAGCCTCCCTCCCTACAATTGTAACGATTTAGTAGAGCCCGCAATTATATACACTAAAATAGTTAAGTGTGCTCAATAACCATATTTTAAAGGGTTTAGAAGGCGAATTTCGATAAGACTAACGGTTCCCCGTAAATAAACCAAACAAACGGCTTTAAAAATGTTTTTCGAGATGCCATCTTAAGACAGGCTGCATCTTACAAACCGGCCTTCGACAAGTTCTATTTCATATAAAATGAGTATTTTAGTATTCTCTACAACTTTTATTTGGAAATTGATTTTTGATATTCATAAATCTAATGATATATTGAAAAGCAGGATATTGTTCATAAAAATCAATTAATGTCCGACACATCTCGTTCTTCCCTTACATTTTTACCAGACAAAGTAGAGCACACTTTATGTATTTATTTTTTTAAGATATTTCCTCAAATGGAAGGGAAGAACGAAATGTGTTTGACATTAATTAATGATGTACAAGATGTGAAAACGAATCTTCACCAACACGAACTAAGATTTGTACGGAGGACCGGAGGAGGGAGGTCTGCACTGAGGTATCCGGTGTCAGCCGCGCCGCTCGCTTCGCCCCGCCGTATCCAGTTACACCAGCAAGCATGGGGGCGTCTCCAGCTGTATGTCCTCTCTTTAGAGTTGTCTACATCAAACCACTAAACAACACAGTCAACTTTGGTCAAATCGGAGATGTCTTCTTTTTGGCAATATTTCGGGACACTTCCACGTCTCGGGTCACAATGAATTTTCAAGGATAGTAGACTTTCAACAATGTTCAGTGATTTTCCTGGCTCAATTGGTATATAATATGCTTCATAAATACTATGAAAATCTGTCATTTCAAACATATTTGTTGTACAGGAAGCAGTTCCGGATGTCCCGTCTGACAATGACAGACTCAGTCCGTAAATCTCCCGCAGTGTACTTCCCCAGCGCGAATTGATCAACTATGTTTTCACTCTACCTCGTACTAAATTTCGTGTTATACATTCGTTTCATCTACTGTTTTAGGGTTTTTGAGTTGAGCCCCCTCGTCTGATCCTTCGGCCGAAACCTTTTGTAATTGTTGAATGTTGGTTATTTGGCGACAGGATAACGAGTAACGGGCGAGAGGTTCGGAAAATGAGAATCCCGGGAGCAAACAGCACTCATTAAAACCTATCTAAACCATCTCAGAAATCTTAAATAAAATGTGTTTTGTATTGGCATTATCGGGTTCTAAACAATGCCAGAAAGGCTTAGCGAGATAAGTATCTACACAATTAGGATGTTGTCTACTTCATCTAAGAAGTAATTCACTTCATTTCGCCAGATCTGCTACTTATATTGAATTTCGTGTTTTCTGATCTCCTGAGCAAAAAACATTTATGTGTCTGTTAACACGATAACTGGATAGAACTAATATAATACTGACAATGCAATGAAAGAATCCACACAAAATTGTATACAATGATCGAGAATCCCTCTGAAAGGCATCTATTGATATATTATTTTGAGTCGGGTGTATTTTGATATTTAAAGCATTGTTTTTAGTTTTTTCGTCTCCCCCTTGCCCAGAATTTCTTCATACGATTGCTAAACGCAAAATAATTTATGCGGCGGGGTAAACTACTAATGTATTCGTGTATCGTGTGATCGAACTGGCTAGTAGGCAACCCCTGCTTATGGCTACCAGAGGCGGCTCTAGCCCATGTAGCGCCCGTGTGCAATCAACACCCTAGCGCCCAGTAGGCGCGCGGTCAAAATGGATTACTTACAGTTATATTTTCAAACGGAAATTCGGGTGCAAATGGTGCAATTTTAAATGATTTCGGGAAGCAATAGGTACAGGAGTAAAAAGTATATTTAGGAAGGAAGGGGTTACAAGAATAAAAAAGCACAACTTTGAAGTTATTTCAAAAATATTTAATTTAAAAACTAGTTACATTACAGGACGCTCGTAATACAACACAAACACCTATATTTACAAAAAAGTTACTTTTCGTGCTTTTGCATTAGCAAAATCTTTAACAATGTCATTGACTTCAATTTTGATTTCATGTTCAATACTTATTAACGATAAATTTGTCAATTACTGAATTTGAAAATTACTTTGATACAACTATTCATATTATTTGATTCAAACGAATAAATCAAATAAATATTTTCGTGAATCAAACAAATATTTTTTTGCGACTATTTCATTAAATATTTCTTTGATTCAATTAATATTTAATTGGTTTCAGAAATTTTTTCTCTCAGTGTATGCCTACAAAGTTTATTGACGTAAAACGGAAACACCACAATCTTAGCGAAAATACTTTTAAACAACATTATTGATAATAAGGCTGGCTGAACTGAATAGATTGGCATTAATTAGTGTTTAACGAAATAATCTAATACAGCCGAATTCGCAAAGATCATCGAAGTGTTTTTAAACGAATCAAAACATGTACCGACACGCGCCTTTGGTAGCGATAAGACACTACGCCAATATAATCTTTAATGATCTGTTTTAAGGTTGATTTCACGTTGAAACAAAAGTTATTGTGTAGAGTAAAGGAGCCGCTCGCGCGCTCGTGGGTCGCCCTGCTTTGCTACCGCCCCTGGCGTCAGCCACGACATGGGCGCAGGGTGTTTGAGAGCGCCGGCGCCGAAAGCGACGCATCTTTGGAGGTGTCGCGAGCGGCGCTCGGCGCCCCCTGAGACACGGCGCCGCTGCACCATAGGTAAAGCCGGCTCTGATGGCTACACAACACATTCATATGTCCAAAGCTTTGTTGCAACTTCAACGATATTCAATATTCTAAATCGAAAAGTAATTTATCCGTAAAATCTTTTTCATAGTTAATGCTGTGGAAAAAATATATTTCTTCAAGACCAATTTTTTCAATAACATGTTTTATAATAAACTTTGTTATCTCGGTTATTGAATGCAAATATTTTATGTTGACTGTCAGTAATATCATTTACCTGTTCAAGGTGATGCTAAAAAAATGTTATTTATAGGAACTTAAGCTTAGCTTATCTTGGTTACAAAACCTTCCTTTTTGAAGCACTAAGCTACTTAATTCTTTCCAAAATTCATTGAAATTATTATTATTAAAGTATCAGTTAATTGTAGTTAAATCCGAGAGCCTCTCTGAATGATTTGTAGGAGAGGGGGAGCCAATCAGATCCTGATCTCATCCAATCATATGACCGATTTTCTAACTATGGATGTACTAGCTGGTCGCAATAAGTATATTTTACGTACATATTACGGTTATACGTCGTATAGGAGAAGTTACGTAATTGGTCAAATATTCGATGTTGAGTCTCACCGGAATTTCATGTATCCAAATCTCCGAAGTCATACAGGTATATGTACCTATATATGAAGAAGAAAATCATCTATATGTAGACGATAACCACCGAAAGAATGTAAATATCGACACTAAGTCTATATTTGAATCCAGAATCCATAAGGACGTCACACTCAACTCAAAACCTCTCATAATTGTTTTTTTAAAGAATGCTTCCAAACGAAATTTTATATGATGATTGAGAAGCCCCAGTGTAACACATCTGGATTTTCAGCCAAATCGCCCAAGGAGAGTTTAAAGAGAGGGCGAAAAAATAGTTGATAATTCGAAATGGAGAAGTACACTGCCGCTGATAGACCGACTTTTTTAAAAATTCATTATACAAAATTTTAAGGAGACTTACCAACAGAAGAATTGTACGTTGAAATACTCAGTCTGAATAAGAAAACGTCTATGTAACACACGTGAAGGGAGATCCAGTACTGGTCGATTGGAAGCTGGCAAGGCTACGAGGGGAACTGAGAACGGAAGCTGGGATTGGGACCAGCAACCGAAGGCGCATGCGTCAGAGCGGGAGAAATGGGGGGGGGGGGGGGGGGGGGAATCATCTTCAATGTACTTCCCTAACAAGTTCTTGCTCTCCCATTTTTGAGTTGATCCCTCCCAATCCTCTGGTTGATAACCAATAGGCGTCCTCTATGTTTTTGGTTGGCTTAAAAAATATTGTGTAGTTACGAAGTTATTGTTTCATTAACTACGACGTTATATCGCCTACTACCCTATATACGTCTGGAAGCCCTTGTCCAATAAGGTGGTTGGGCAAAGAAAATAATAAGATAACGTTTATCTTATGATTTTACGGATTTCATATTATTGTATTTAGTCCAATAAATAGAAGTAAGGGAAAAGTAAATAAATACAAAAAAAAATCAATAATTTTTCTTTATTTCTATACAGGGGATATGCACTGTAAACGATAAAAAATATAGGGGGAAAAATTATAATAATTACAAGAAAAACAAAATAAACGAACCAATATGTCTAAATAACAATTTTTTTAATCGACAAATAATTTTTTTTACAAACTTTTTGAATATTTACACTTGAAAAAATAAAGAGTAAAATAAAATAAATTAGATGCATCTAAGCAGGGAAAATAGGTAACATTATGGGAAATCAATAATATAAGAATGCATCTGCAGTTTCCAGCCTACTTGAGTATGTATTGAACGAAATTCAGACCTACTTAACATGGTTCGAGTCAAAACAATAAACAGACAATTATTTGTCAGTATCTTCACTTTAACACGCGGTCATGACAATAGTTTTGGCATCTCACAGCATCAATAAAACGGGTCTCAGTTGGGGTTCGAATCCGTGATCTTGAGCACAGGAGACATGCTCCTCTGCGCTACCGGCGTCCTCTCGAATAAAACAAATCTGTAAATATACGCCCACAAATGCCCTCTTAGAAAATGGCACCCAAAAAACCATAGACCAAATTTTCAGTACATTTCGCTAAATAACTCAATTTCAACTCAACACTTTCTCACAAAAGTTGTATAGCGTTAAATTTCCTAAATGAGGGGGTCAGAAGCAAAGGGATGTAAGTGACAAATCGGCTGAAATTGAGATATGTGTGTTAACATCTTCTTTGACACCTACCCTGACTACTGGCTAAAGATCAGAACGATTGTTAGTACCAGGAATGCTGTTACTAGTGGAAAATACCTGGGTAATACCTGAATTTACGATCTTACTATAACTTTGAAGGTAATTATCTTGAAATGACATTTTTGTCACTTACATCCCTTTGCTTCTAACCCCCTCAAATAATGATCACATTGACTTATTTCAGGGGGTGGCAAGGCGCCTTTATACATTATTTTAAAAAACATGGACACCATTTGAAAGACCTTGGAAAAAAGAAGTGCGTATTATTTACTTTTGTTCATAACGTTATTGATGCCTCCTACCCTTTTCAAAATAGCATTGCCAAGACACAAATATCCCTGTTCACAAAAGCTTCATTCACTTACGCCCGAATGGACAAGAATCCAAACATTCCTTCTTTCTAAAATGTCGCAAAATGAGCTTTCAATGGATTTGTGACGATCATTTTTAGGGAAGTGAGGACATTGACCAATAAAAAAGTTCAAAACCATACGTCAATATCGATGTCTGTAGCGTATTGTATGCAGTATGACTGTTATCCAATAAGTGTTGATCGTCGTCGTAACAGGTCCAAATCGTTGTTTCAGCTCTTTCTTAGAAGTACGTGAGGCCCCCAAGTCTGTCCAATAGCGTCGGAAGTCTGGAGTGACACATTTTCAATAGACTCCGCCAGACAAATTTTATGTCTAGTATATAAGTGATTTGATTATATATAGTATAAAAGTGATTTGTGTAGATTTTAGCTTATTGATTTTGATGCACAATTTATGTAATAAATAATAATAAAAAAATAAGTATTATGATTGCTTGGACAAATACTCAAAAAACAAATAACCTGGCGGCTGCTCAAAAAATGTCTTTTTTTTTATAGAAAACCCAGATTTTGCACAATCAACATGAGGATAAATGGCAACTTTCGGTAGGTATTACAAAATAAAATTTTAATTTTAATGTTGTTGGTTGCGGCCCGGCCGATGGTCAGTGAGCAGGAATACGCGTCAGTTACACAAGACAGCTTCGTGGTATTGCCCCCGAAAATTCGAATCAAAATACAAGCTATGCGTCTATCAAATAGTCAAGTAATACAAAAATACACTTTACCAAAAACACAAATAAAACAAAACAAAAAAAAATAGCTATCTGAGGAGGTAGCACAGTGAACCAACGCCGACCTCAGGAGCTGGCCTCATTTACAGCTGAGAATGGACTTTTCCCAAACTGGAAGACTGGACTCACGTACCTTTGTTGAGTTTTGATTGAAATTAAACAAATATCCTGGGATTTAGATTCTTTGCGCTTTGAACAAAAACAAATGTTCATACTTTGCCCATTTGGTTTATTATTATTATTATTTTTTTGTCAAAAATTGACATATGCATTTTCAAAGTTCACTCCTATGGTCGACTGAGTATATATTTTATACAAATCCTCAACTACATATTGGCATGAAATTCATACAATTTTTAGTCAAAGGTTTTACAATCGCCGAACTCAACATAGCATTTCTTTTCATATACCTACCTATTTTTTCTTCTACTAGGTAATAAATAATAAAAAAAACAACAGTAGAATAAAAATGAAAACAGTACAAATAAAATTCATAATATTTATGAATTATGCTGTTCTGTTCCGTCTGTCCTGCAAAGGAATAAAAAATGACTCCCTCCAGAAAATTAGCAATTCTTGACAATATTTAAAACATTTTTTTTTTTTTTTTTACATTTATTATTAATGATTCATTAATATTTATTTACAATTTAAATATTCACATCTAAATAATATACATAGATATTATGTAGCAGGCAGGTTACTTGGCGTTGCCCAAAGGCAACTTTGCCTTAATTAAATTACTTAACTTGAAGCTGATTAGTGCGTTGCCCGGCAAAACGTTTATACCCCCTAAGAAATACAGAAGATTTAATTTAATGTTTTGGGTCGCCCATGTTGGGACCATGCTTGTAAGGATCCTACATGAGTCATTTAACGAAAATCAACCGTCATTTTGTTTTGTCACCCTCCCCCCTCCCCCATTCAGAATGTTAAACTCACACCTAACTTGTCCCATCCTTCAAGTATCCTACAAGTTTCCACAATGTAGTTTTGGCCGTTTTTCGCATGATACCCGGACAAACTGACAGAAAGATTAAAGATTGATGTATAAAGAAAAGTGAGGTATCGCAGTTAGAACAACAATTAAACCTAAAATGTCACTTCTCTTTCGTTACAACACTTGCACTTGTTTAGTTTCATCTTTATAAACTAATTTAATTTACAGTAGATCAGTCTTTATCTTTTTTTGCAAGACTTTCACCAAATAATAACAATATGTATTTATAAGTATTTACAGAGAGAGATGTTGACGTTGATGTTGATACAGAGCTCCGTCGTCCTTCCTCTGAAACAAACATTAAATAGGTTAGTAACCATTTTATATGTCGCTAGTTGGTTCACCCGCCATTGTTGGCTCTAATAACTGGGTCATTGCTTGAAATCACAATTCCAAAATAGTACAAAGTCCCCCCATCCGCCCCTTAGACAGCTGACCAAGACGGCCATATTCACCTCGAAATACTCGATGACCGACAATTCTAATTTGAATGGAATATATTATTACAGAATCACATCTCCCATTTATTTTTTTGGCATCTCAAAATATAGCAATTGCAGACGTTTCGGGAAGCACTCCCATCATCAGTATAATTCATCTGTTCTTTACGTTAACCATTCCTTCTCTGAATCACAATCTTCCCTTTATAGAACATATTTATTGAGGATTCGAGGGCGCCAGTAGCTCAGTGGTATTCGCGCTTGCTTACTGAGCTCAAGATGGCAGGTTCGAAACCCGGCCAATTAAAAGAAGGCCGGTGAAAAAAAAGCTTGAGCAGTCCATGCTTCGGATGGAACTTTAAGCGATGGTCCTGAGGCTCTAAAGAGCGCTCTGATAGTAGGCGATATGACCTCGAGGTAAAAGCTCGGGCATGAGTCATAATAACAAACTAACTAGAAGTCGACTAAATAAACATGTTCTACAGAAGGAATAGTTAACATGAAGAAGAGATGATAGACACTGATGATGGGAGTGCTTCGCGAAACGTCTATATTCGTATTTTTTGAGAAGGCCAAAAAAAAAAAAAAAAAATTAGAAAAGTAGAGCTTTAATAATATATTTATACATGAATTAAAAATCTTTTTACGCAACCCAATAGTAATTGTAATTTTGAACCTATTTTTCCTGAAATATGTACTCGAGTTCTTTCCAAATACCGAAGTTTCATAAACCCCAATACATGATGTTATTGTTTTATGATTATCTAAGTCAAAAACTATTTCGGATCCCTTTGAAAACACTCTATGCCGATTATTATCATCAATATTTTTTATAGCATTTCGTCGGGTAAAGCAGGGTCGGGTTAGTGGACCTTTCCAGACTCGACCTAGGCCTCGCTCCTGTTCAGACTCGATCTAGGCCTCGCTCCTGTTCAGACTCGGCCTATAGTTCATATCACAATCGCTCTTCTTACCTTACTCTGCCCTGGCGCGGTCTGCAATCAGTTTAGATCTACGCAGTGGAGGGGGTGCCGAGGGGGGCCAATCCACCTCCCACTTGGAGCTTCCTTCCCCAGCCTCGCTCCTGTTCAGACTCGGCCTATAGTTGATCTCACAATCGCTCTTCTTACCTTACTGTGCCCTGGCGCGGTCTGCAATCAGTTTAGATCTACGCAGTGGAGGGGGTGCCGAGGGGGGCCAATCCACCTCCCACTTGGAGCTTCCTTCCCCAGCCTCGCTCCTGTTCAGACTCGGCCTATAGTTCATCTCACAATCGCTCTTCTTACCTTACTGTGCCCTGGCGCGGTCTGCAATCCGTTTAGATCTACGCAGTGGAGGGGGTGCCGAGGGGGGCCAATCCACCTCCCACTCGGAGCTTCCTTCTCCAGCCTCGCTGCTGTCCAGACTCGCCCCGTAGTGCGTCCAACAAAGCACCGAGAAGTCCCACTGCCAACAAATACTACTTATTAGCATTTTATTTATTTGTTTCATTTATTTATACTCGTACTTATATAGTCATTACCGAAACCTAATATTTCTTCAATTTTTCATGTTAATTCAGGAAGTTTTCGAAATAACTTTTGGTAAGTTTCATTCAGAATTTTTAACCAACTGCTGGGGTTACCTGGATGCGTCCATCCACTGTCCAGATAAATATCTCGCATAAAGTAGAAAAAAGAAAATGGTCGAGATAGGGAAGAGTATACTGAATTAATCGTTGCGTATACTATGTTCCAACTTCAAGGCGTTTGAGGGTCGCCTAGAAGTTGTCCGATTGAGCTGAATTTTTCCACAGCCCGTTTTTTGATTGATGGGAATAGGGTTAGGGGGTGGGAGCAGTACAATTTTAACTTTCGGAAAATTACCTATAGATAATGGCCACCCTAATATATATATATATATATATATATATATATATATATATATATATATATATATATATATTATAATTGTTATTTTGTTTTCTTTCTCTTTTCTATATTTCGCACATTGTGTGCTGAGGAAGGGACGTGAGAACGTCCCGAAATGTCATGAAGAAGTCACTTCCGGAATAGTTATCAAAAATTATCTTAATTTTAATTAAATTAAAAAATATATCAATTGTATTTATTATACACTTTATCTACTGTACATAGGTTATAATTGTTGTACTCCATTTATGTTTATCCATTTATTTTTATTTTTTAGTAGTATTGTTAATTCTAATCCATATGTGTCAGACTCTAAGAGTTAATATCTGTTTACGAATGTAAATTATAAGCTATCTTAATGTAAAAATTCTTATGACATATGATATTACCATGTTATGGTTTAACGAAAATAAATAAATATACCAGCACTTTAGTAACCCCAACTTCTAAAAAAATTGTGGTCAAATCTGAAATACCGCCAAACGCAGGACAAATATTTGGGACATACTAAAGTCTTCTTCCCCCGTGGGGGTGAAAATTAAGGATCCTGAAAAAAAAAAATATTTTGCCCCTGTCCACACAGTAATATTGTAGTTCACAGACGTTCAACCAGTTTACAATATTTTGGATGGCCCCTCTTCGCCCAGTTTGCAATAGTTTGGTTCGCCTCTGTACGCCATTTACAATAGTGTGGTTTGCACAACTTATGAAAAAACTTAAAGAACTTTCTTAGGAACCTAGTATTAATAACGACTTGTAACAGAAGTGTAGCAATAAAAGTGGGGGGCACTAAGAATAATAATAATTCTTACCGAGGTGCTGACGATCTCTGACCTGTGAGGGTGCCAGGAGACGTCTCGGACACAGGACGAGTGCCCTTGGAGACGCAGCATCATCTGACCCGTCAGCAGGTCGTACACTGACAACAAACACATATCACGTCATCAAATAACTCATCTCAATGCATGAAGTCCAAAGTCAACTACAACTTAAATCATGACCTTGCAAAGTAGGTTAGGTTATACTTCTTTCAATCCATTTCTTGCGCTCTTGAAACATTACCGAATGGCAGCTGATCAATAAGTAAATGTTAGGTTAGGTTTTATGACTCATGCCCGGGCTTTAACTACGAGGTCATATCGCCTACTACCAGAGCGCTCTTTCGTCACTCTGGTGGACATGAGCCCGACTCTACTGTGGGAGTCCTAAATTTTGCCTACCCTAAATTTTTATTCATCTAGGGTAGGGGTCTTTAACGAGTACCTGACATCGTACAGGCTCGGGACCATCGCTTAACGTCCCATCCGAAGGACGGCGTGCTTAAGTTTATTTTACCTCCCAGATAAAATAAACTAAGGGCCTCGGTCGGGCTACGAACCCACGACCTTGAGCTCAGAAGTCAAGCACGCATACCACTGAGCTACCGGCGCCCTCTAAGTAAATGTTAAAACTACTTTTTAAACTTCAAAACGACCTCCAAATTACCAAATAAATTAGCAGCTAATACTTTTCAATATCATTTGAAGATATACTCTAATAATATCCAGATTGATACGATATTAACAAGGATTAGACAATCAGAGGTAAGAAAATTAGTTCTTACTTTTTAATCATAATAAACTCATCCCACAGGAAATATTAACTACATTATATTATGCATATTTCCATTCTATAATTAAGTTTTAATAAATCGGGGAGCTTCTAGCTCTAGTGTTAATATTTTTAAACTTCAAAAGAAGCACTAAGAATAATAAATAATATTAATCGAAGAAAAAGCTGCAGAGAAATATTTAGAAAAAACTTAGGATCTTGCCATTATCTGCGCTTTTTATCTTCGAATCTTAAAGGGTCATTAGAGAACGTTTAAGGATGCTAGGAAATTTGCTAATTCAATGTTTTATTTAACGTTTTTGTGAACTTTTGTTTGTTTAAACACGTAAACAAATTGTCTCATGAAAATTTACCTTTTTATTATTTGAAAAGTTATTTATACCCATAAAAGTGAGCAAAATTACTTACTTTTCAGCCAAGTTACGGGTAAGAATGAAGCCCAACATCAACTCGACCAAAAAACCGGTCAACATTGGACTCACGGATAACCTCAAAGCACGACTGAACAATACAGGCAACCCAGATCAGCCGAACTCACCCCGACTAGTGAGCCAGCCGAAGAGACCCTGCCCCCCAGGAGAAGGTTCCCATCACTCCCGGAGACAGCCATGCAGCTGGACGGAGAGCCCTCACCGGGGGCCAGCCACACCCAGCCCAAGCGGAACAGGTACGCAATTTATTCCACTATGCCCACGCACAACACATTCGCGCCACTCGCAGCACTCATCACCGACCAGCACACTAACGATACCACTCCACAGACCGAAAAACAAATTAAAATCCCCCCAATTTTCCTTTGTGAAGCCGACGATTTTCAAAAAGTACTGACAGACATTAAAAGTATCACAACTCCCTTCGAAACAAAACAATGCCACAAAAAAATTAAAATATCCCTATATGACATCTGAAGACTTTAGGAAACTGACCAAATTTTACCAAACAAATGACGTAAAATACTATACTTTCCTGAACCCCGAGGATAGGAAGCTTTCCGTTGTTATCCGAGGGGTTCCATACTCCCTGACTGAAACGGAAATACAAGACGAACTAACCCCGACATACCCAGTCCTCAGTGTAACAAGGCTACTGAACAAGGACAAAGGCCCCACTCCACTGTGTGCTGTCGAGCTCCAGAATACTCCGGAGGGGAAAGCGATTTTTCAATTATCTCGTCTCTTTTACACTATAGTGACTGTCGAACCGCGGAAGAGGTCTCAACGCATTGTGCAGTGCTCGAATTGCCAGCAACTGGGGCATAGCAAGAACTTCTGCCACCTTGACCCAAAATGTGTCAAGTGTGCAGGAGATCATCATTTCACAGCTTGCCCATCACGTACTCTCCAAGAGTCCCCAGTGTTCTAACTGTGGTGGAAGCCACCCCACCAATTATAGAGGCTGTGAAACCTTCTTAAAACTTCAATCACGAATCACACACAGAAAATACATACCAACCCACATTCATGACACAACAAATGCAAATCCATCTAGACTTACTCCCCAACCAGTCTCAGAAAATCCTCCACAGTCACAGCAAAACATCCCCTCAGGACCTAATCAAACCCTTGGTTTACCCGGAGCAGACACCACACACAGACACCAGCAAGCACCCCTCATCAAACTAACCTCAAAGAACAAGACCCCTCATCACACCAATTCGACATACTGCTAAATTTAATTAAACCTTTCATTCCCAAAATCAAATACTTCATTTCCACAATACTCAATAACATACTTTCTTCTAATTATGGTCAGCCCTAATTCCACAGTTGATCAAAATTTAATAATCCTAAATTGGAACGCGAATGGGTTGAATGCAAAGCAACAGTCTTTCAGTAACCTCCTAACACGATACAACATAGACATAGTTTGCCTAACAGAAACACACTTCAAAGCGACAGACACATTCAGACTGACAGGATACGTGACATACAGACGAGACAGACAAACCCGAATAGCCTCTGGAGGAGTAGCTGTTTGTGTGAAGAAAAAAATAAAGCATTCCCATCAACTTTTTCCTGAACTGGAGCACCTGGAGGCTGTCGGGATTCAACTGACACTCACCAACAACAGACGACTCAACATCATCTCGGGATACCAACGACCAAACTTAAGAATAAAACAGACAGACCTAGAACACATTTTTACAGGAGACGCGACTGCACTTTTCGGGGACCTCAATAGCAAGCACACAATCTGGGGCTGCAGAAGAACCAATAACTATGGGGTCAGACTTTTGTCGGCCACAAACAACCTCGGTGTTCAGGTCTCCGCCCCAGACGAACCAACCTTCTACCCGTCACAACACAGATATCATCCAGACATCCTAGACATCACACTTATACAAAATTTCACATTCCCAATATATCACGAGACACTAACAGAACTCGATTCAGACCACGTCCCCGTCCATTCACAGCACACAAACACTACACCGAACCGCTTCCACGACTTATAACAGGGAAAATTGATTGGGAAACTTTTCAATGGGAAATTGATGAAACTCTTGAAATTCCAATCTACTACAATCACACAGACGACATAGACTGGGCAATACAGACATTCACACAAACTGTTTACACATCTGTTCACAATGCTACATATGACTCCATTCCTACTCACATCCTAGCACTAATCCACGAAAAAAACACGGCTCGCAAACGCTGGCAAAGAACAAGAAGTGATGTAGATAAAAGAGGCCTCCATCGCTTGACCCGACGGGTGAGATGGGAGCTCGACAACCACAGAATTTGTAAGTACAGGGCTTACTTGACCGACATGACCCCCGGCGATAGTAGTCTCTGGAAAGAAACCCGACGAATTTTGAGACAGAACACATCCTTGCCCCCACTGACAGACGGACATCACACAGTGACGAGCGACGAAGACAAATGCGAAATCCTGGCAACACACCTCGAACAAAAGTACCGCACACACGACACTGCTAACACAGACATGAACACCACAGTACACACATATCTATCCATACCAACACAAACTGTTGAAAATTTCATCAAGTTCACCACTCCCTCAGAAATCACAACATTAATAACAAACTTAGCAAACAACAAGGCCCTCGGTGAGGATCTCATTCCGAACATAGTGCTGAAGAAGCTGCCACCCAAGAGTATAGCATTTCTAACCGATCTGTTCAATGCATGCCTGCGATGCAGCTATTTTCCTCGAAATTGGAAAAACGCGGTTGTAATCGTCTTCCATAAACATGGTAAGCCCAAGCAAGAGCCGGACAGCTATCGGCCTATAAGCCTTCTGAACTCGTTGTCGAAGATCTTCGAACGACTAATATTTAGAAGACTGGGTTCTCACCTGGAAAGCGCAGGAATTGTTCCAGCTCACCAGTTTGGTTTCAAACATAATCATTCATCTGTGCACCAGCTACAGAGGGTCTCGGAAAAGATTGTGAATGGTTTCGAACAGAAGACATATACAACCTCTGTTCTCTAGATATAGCCTCGGCGTTTGACTCGGTTTGGCATGAAGGTCTCCGCTATAAGCTGAGGAAGACATGGGCTCCACAGTACTTGAAAAAGATCGTTGATTCATTTTTGGAGAACAGGACGTTTCAAGTGCGGGTCAACAACATCCTCAGCTCCAAGCGTAGTATTCTGGCGGGAGTGCCACAGGGAGCTATCCTCAGACCCCTCTTCTTCAGCTTATACTGCTGCGACATCCCCGAGCCATGTAACACCACTCTAGCTCTATACGCAGACGACACACTACTTATACTACTGCGACATCCCCGAGCCATGTAACACCACTCTAGCTCTATACGCAGACGACACACTACTTATACTGCTGCGACATCCCCGAGCCATGTAACACCACTCTAGCTCTATACGCAGACGACACACTACTTACACTGCTGCGACATCCCCGAGCCATGTAACACCACTCTAGCACTATACGCAGATGACACACTACTTATGTGTCAACATGAAGACCTCCAGACAACAGTTGACATGTTACAAACTTCTCTCAACTACGTCTCCAGCTGGTTCGCTCGATGGAAGCTTCAGTTGAACGCCAGTAAAACAGAAGCGACAATTTTTACCCTTCGCCGATTTTTTACAGAGGATCAGAGTAGGCTGCGGGTTGAGGGACTTCCCATTCCCTGGAACCCTAAAGATCACGCTGTCCGGTACCTTGGTGTATTCTTAGACACACGGCTCACATGGAAACTTCACATCAACACAAAACTCACACAAGCATACACCCATTTAAAACATCTCTATCCACTCATTAACCGCAACACACCCCTCAAACACTCTTGCACACTGCTCCTGTACAAAGCGTTACTTCTCCCATTGTTAACATACGCCTGTCCAATATGGCATGGCGCCAGTCCTTCACTCACAACACGACTACAAACATTTCAGAACAAAATTCTTCATGTCTCTGAATGCACCATGGTTTATCCGAAACAGCCAAATCCATGAGGAACTGGGAGTTCCTCGGGTCGCAGCCTATTTAAGGTCCTTAGTAGATAACTACCACGGAAGACTAGGCCTGTGTTCTGGAGCAGCCCTCTATAATCTTGGCCAGCCTATCCTCCACAGAAGGCTCAAACCAAGATTATACCAAGACATTATTATTAATTAATTTCATTTTATATTTTCCATGTTATACTTTGTGTGAAGAACCAAGATGTTCTGGTCCAAATAAAGTGTGTTGTTGTTTAAAGGGTCATTAGAAAAAATTTTCCCTCTCCGATCTACTAGTCATGATTATGATAGAAAGTGGACTTTCGAATAACTAAACATTGATCCGAAAAGTTCATTCAGTAAAGGAATCAACTTCTTTAATGCCCATCCCACTTCTTGAAAGCAACAAACACAATAAAAACATATTGTTGTCGCCAATTAAGTTAAGTTTTGGTGGCGTCACCTGTGGGATTTTGGCGAAACCAATTTCACTAGTTTGACCACACTTGACCGCTAGATAGGGCTTATCTATCTGCCTAGATCCCATTTCGCCCCCACTTTCACCCTCTTATGTTTCCAGCGTCCGAACCAGACGGTTGTGTCTCTTATGTTTCCAGCGTCCGAACCAGACGGTTCTCTCTTATGCGTCCAGCGCCCGAACCAGACGGTTCTGTCTCTCTTATGCTTCCGGACCCCGAACCAGACGGTTCTCTTAGCTTCCAGTGTTTTGTCTTACAGTTCCCAGTGTTTTAATAGTTTCCTAATATATTTTGCCACCATACGAGAACTTTCACCCAGCTTCCAGACCATGCAGATCAGGTAAGAAGCTTCTTCGACTGTTTGGGGGATTCTTTGGCCATTGCATTTCTCTTTCAGTTCGGAGAGCACCCTGACCTGCGTGAGAAGTTCTTCTCATCTCACCCATTTGGTAAGTTCTCTAAGATTCCTTAATTATACAGTCCACTTTATATTGCCGGAAGTTGAATTTATGCTTTGCCATAGATTCGCCTCCCCCAATCTTGTCACTGGCCATTTTGTGGGGCCACAGATTTAGAACCCCCATTTTTTGGCGTACACACACACATATAAAATGCAACTAAAAATTGTATATGCAGAAAACCCTCTGTTCGGAAACGGAATTCTTTTGTTATAACTAAAACACAAAAAACAAAAATAAGTCATATAAAATTAGTTTTTTGTCTATAAAAGCTTTAATTCGTACTTTGCTTCCATTTTTATTTTCCTGGCAGAGATTTTCCACCAATCCTATAATTTCTATCATACTTTCGGTTTAGTTTTTTATTGTTATCAATAGTTTTGTTAGTTATTTACTATTTACTTTATTTCTATTTGTTAATTTATTGTATATGCAGTAAATCCTAGAAGTATAGACCCCACCTTACATAAGTTTTGAACGAGTGATTAAATCAAGGGATAACGTGATCTTCGCCATACCAAGGGACTATATAATTGGTGTTACTGTCCCATCTTCATATTAAGTAATATACCATTAAGTTATGTAAGATGGCTCATTAGTTTTGAGAAATACTGTCAATTTCTTTTTTCTATATTGTGCTCATTATGAGCTGCGGAAGAAGTATGTAGACGCCCTGAAACATGGTAAATGTGTATGTCTCACCGATGACTCGTCCAAAGGCACATCCCGTGACGATGTACCTCTGTCCGGTAGAGAAGTGAGGAGAGAAGTGACATCTGATGAGGGTCTGCAGCACCGAGTGACCGCGGTAGGTCGCCACTGAGGTGTCCCCCTTCAGGTTTGTCTTCCGGCTCAACACTGTAACAACATAATAACAAAGATTCACTCTTTTTTATTATTATTAAAAATGATATACTCCATTGTTCCCCTTCGCATGTCTGTCTGTCCCACAACCCACTTCATCCCTCCTAGAGACGTTATCTCAATGTAAAATAGGAGCCCAACAACAGAATAAATAAATATGTACAAATTCTTGTAAAATCATACACCGGAAATATGGGAAAAGTTGTGGAGCACTAAAAAGAAAATATTTCTCAAAAATACAAGTAGGGTATTAAATCAGTGAAGTTAGTATTTTTCCAAAATTCTCCAAACTGCTGCTGTTAATGGTGCAAATAAGTGCACAGGCTCTAAAGCCCCGGATCGTAGGTCCATAATACTCGTACATGCAATTTGAAATGCACATAATAAAGATGTCCTAACACGCCTAGTTCATGAAAAATGAGGCGCCAGAAATATACGGAAAATAGCGGTATGTATACAAAAGATATTTTCCAAAAAATACAAGTGGGTATCATCAAATTTAAGATATGGAAGCCCTCGACATGAATCTAGCATCAACCACTTATTAAAATTCCAATTAAACTGACGATTAATATATTTAAATAATTAAATATCATAATATATTACTTTTATCTGGGAGGTAAAATGAACTTAAGCACGCCGTCCTTCGGATGGGACGTTAAGCGATGGTCCCGAGCCTGTACGATGTCAGGTACTCGTTAAAGACCCCTACCCTAGATGAATAAAAATTTAGGGTAGGCAAAATTTAGGACTCCCACAGTAGAGTCGGGCTCATGTCCACCAGAGTGACGAAAGAGCACTTTGGTAGTAGGCGATATGACCTCGTTGTTAAAGCCCGGCCATGAGTCATAAAACCTAACCTAACATATTACTGAAATATATATTACTATACTTTTCAATTGTCTAAAGACGTGAGGCCCACAGGACTGACCCCCTCCCCCTCCCCCTCCCCCTCCCTCTCCTATCTCTGTATTACAGACATACAATACATAGTTATTCATCTTTATAATTTCAACATATCGACTTACATTTTCGAGGTGCTGTTTGCCATCTGTAATCCCACTTTATATTACTGACAGCTTTTCTTGTATTCTCCTAAAAATGTTTAAAAAATGAAATGTTAAAATATTATAAATGGTTTTCAACGTTACTCTATTAAAAAAATTTGGTGAATCATCGGCAAAGCGCGAATTAATAAACTAAATTTTCGCGCTCTCTCTGAAACCAATTCACCGATTTCTTGAAAATCTAAAGGCGGCTTCACTTAACTGAGAGACACTGAATCCTCACTAAGTTTCTTCTCGATACTTTCGTTACAGCGACAGTTATCAGGGACTTGAGTTGAACCCACCCCCTTTCTTCTGCTGATTTCGTTGAAAATTGATAGGTGTCATTTTGGATTGACATAAAATTTCGTGTCGATGTAATGAATGTATCGCTACGAAATTTATTATGAAGATTCAGAAGTCGCTCTTGTAAGTCATCTATTAATTTTTAATCGAACCGGTCGATTGGTTTTAGAGGGAGAGGAAACACTTAGTTGATAAACTAGTGCTGGGGAAGTACACAGCCAGTGATTCACACAACGTTTTGTTAAATGTATTTCTTTTCGTTAATATTCAATTGTTATTTTCATAAGTGCGAAAATGAAATAAATCTAATTAAGTAGTTTGGTATTACACCGCTACATTTTATTAGCGGTTGAACATTTTCATACATTTTGTTAAATGTATTTCTTTTCGTTAATATTCAATTGTTATTTTCATAAGTGCGAAAATGAAATAAATCTAATTAAGTAGTTTGGTATTACACCGCTACATTTTATTAGCGGTTGAACATTTTCATTCATCAAATTCTCAATTGACTCATTTGTCAATTGACGGGGTTAGAATCAAAATGGTCTAAGTGACATTTTTAAAACGTTGAAGAAACATTAAGTTCTTAACTGATTTAAAAAAATCTATATTTATCGAAACCGGAAATATTTTGTCTTTTGCTTTTATGGTCAAAGTTGCTGTTAGCAAAACATAAAATTGAATAAAGATCTTAATTTCAAGCTCACTATTGGTATGTTTACGTTACTTGTTCATGTCACCAAAATGGTATAAGTGAATTGCCACTAGACCTCAGCACTGGCTAGGATTTCACAACTTTTTTCTTGAACAGAACTATCTTTGTATCCGATTATGCACAACGAAAAATTTTCAAAAATATCACTTGGACCATTTTGATCCTAACCCCGTCAATTGTGATCAATAAAAAAGGTTGATATTGGGTGGACAGTTTTTATAGATATTAAAGGCATAGATAACGAATTATATCAATCCCAATACACAACTACGATAACACGAACTAAAACATCAAATAATAAACAAATTATATTTATTACCTATGATTAAATAAATCTATAAACTGCCAAAGGATTCCATTGTTATCAATTAGGATTATATAATTAACTTCCTCCATATGTTCTTCCTTATTAATTTTAAGTGAGCGTTAAAGTAAAACTTAAATGAAAGCTAAGTTAGAAGCAGGTGATAAAGGAGGAGGAGCTCATCGGACAACAGTCATACCTGAGCCAGCTTGGAGGACATGACCCTAATATCCCAGAGTTTGATGCTCTGGTCCTTGGAGTTCGATATGAGATGACGGGCGTCCCCCCTGGAGTCAATGTAGGTGATGCCATCGAGATGACCGGCGAGCACACCCACAGGGCTCGGGGAGGCAGAGCACAGGATCCGCCGGTCCCACACCTTCACGAACCCATCGTCCGAGCCACTGTACACCATCTGCGAGCTCTCGTCCGCGAAGGCAACCGTGTTCACGTCATCCTCGTGCGCCTCAACCTACACCAAACATACCACAACATCAATAGAAGTATACAAACAAACACATGAGATTAAAAAGTAAAGAAAAAAAAATATATGTTTTTTTTTTCTTTACTTTTTATTAAGTGTTTCACAATATCTCTGCAAAAAATGTTAAGTAACATGAGATTAAGATTTAAAATTATAATCTGGTATTTCAAGCAAGTCCCAACGCAGAATATATCACAGGAAACGGTGTTATGGAGACGGGACAAAACACATGACTGCGGGCTCTTAAAGTCCCGCCCCAGGATCCACCATCTCTAGATAGTTCATGGATTAGTGAATGTGTGGAACAAACCGAATAAGGAGTCAAATATTAAAAGATAGCGTGGCTCAGTGAAGCAGGGAGTCGAGTGATTCAGTGAAATACGGGGAATATCAAATCCAAACGGTATCCGCCAATTGGCGCCCAAACAAAGAAGAAAAAAGCTTACAAACAAAATAGTATACATAAATAAAACAAACTTATTATTTGAAATATTGTCTATTCCACTAAAGATATTTATAAAAATAAAACTACCGGTTTCGGCCTCACACCATCGTCAGGTCTAGTTATGAACTAAGCTAGTTTGCAGAGTGCGACCCCTCCAATACATCTCTGGTGAAAGGTGCCACTTCAATTAGGGAATCCCCCGGCTTAACCGTTAGCTACATCATGAAATATTTGACAAAACACTAATTTTTCTTAATTTACATAAAATAACATCCTTTGACTAATAAATAAAGAATAAAACTAAAAAACATAACAGATAATAACATATATGTGGAAATCTGCAATAATAACAGATAATAACAAACATAGGTATATGTGGAAATTGGTCAGTTCAGTCATTGCCTGAACCGGTTCTATTTCCACATATACCTACCTACTAGAAAAACTAAATAAAGACTCCACTAATAGATGGGTCAGCTTAACTTATTACGGAAAAATTTCAGAGAAAGTAGGTACGTAGGTACTTTGAACTTCGTTCCTGAACAAGAGTGGAGTGAAATCAGCTGAAATGTGATGAAAATGGCACCATCCTGCCTCAGAGATGGCCAACCACAAGCGCTCAGTCAATTTCTTAGTATCCGCATATTTTTGAAACATAAAAAGTGCGATATTACTTCCCAAGCTATACGTATAGGGGAAGTTATGTAATCAGTCAAAAATTCGATGCTGTTTTTTCAACGGAATTTTATGTTTTTCGACCTCTAGATCCCAAATATGAAAAAAAAATCCTGTCTGTGAAAACGATAACTCCCGATAGAATAAATGTATCGACACGAAATTTTATACATGAATCCAGAATTCTCTAACGAAGACACCTGTTGTTTCTCAGATCGACCAAAGAGGAGAGGGGGATTAGGGGGGAAGTACACATACAAGCTCGAATAACTGCTGATAAAATGAATGTATCGACACAATATTTTATATGTGTGATCAAACTTTCATAAGGACAACATCTATCGATTTCAAGTCAAATGAGCCAAAGGGGAGGAGGATTGAGGAACAGGCTTCATAGCGTGGCTCAGTGAAGCAGGGAGTCGAGTGATTCAGTGAAATACGGGGAATATCAAATCCAAACGGTATCCGCCAATTGGCGCCCAAACAAAGAAGAAAAAAGCTTACAAACAAAATAGTATACATAAATAAAACAAACTTATTATTTGAAATATTGTCTATTCCACTAAAGATATTTATAAAAATAAAACTACCGGTTTCGGCCTCACACCATCGTCAGGTCTAGTTATGAACTAAGCTAGTTTGCAGAGTGCGACCCCTCCAATACATCTCTGGTGAAAGGTGCCACTTCAATTAGGGAATCCCCCGGCTTAACCGTTAGCTACATCATGAAATATTTGACAAAACACTAATTTTTCTTAATTTACATAAAATAACATCCTTTGACTAATAAATAAAGAATAAAACTAAAAAACATAACAGATAATAACATATATGTGGAAATCTGCAATAATAACAGATAATAACAAACATAGGTATATGTGGAAATTGGTCAGTTCAGTCATTGCCTGAACCGGTTCTATTTCCACATATACCTACCTACTAGAAAAACTAAATAAAGACTCCACTAATAGATGGGTCAGCTTAACTTATTACGGAAAAATTTCAGAGAAAGTAGGTACGTAGGTACTTTGAACTTCGTTCCTGAACAAGAGTGGAGTGAAATCAGCTGAAATGTGATGAAAATGGCACCATCCTGCCTCAGAGATGGCCAACCACAAGCGCTCAGTCAATTTCTTAGTATCCGCATATTTTTGAAACATAAAAAGTGCGATATTACTTCCCAAGCTATACGTATAGGGGAAGTTATGTAATCAGTCAAAAATTCGATGCTGTTTTTTCAACGGAATTTTATGTTTTTCGACCTCTAGATCCCAAATATGAAAAAAAAATCCTGTCTGTGAAAACGATAACTCCCGATAGAATAAATGTATCGACACGAAATTTTATACATGAATCCAGAATTCTCTAACGAAGACACCTGTTGTTTCTCAGATCGACCAAAGAGGAGAGGGGGATTAGGGGGGAAGTACACATACAAGCTCGAATAACTGCTGATAAAATGAATGTATCGACACAATATTTTATATGTGTGATCAAACTTTCATAAGGACAACATCTATCGATTTCAAGTCAAATGAGCCAAAGGGGAGGAGGATTGAGGAACAGGCTTCACTCAAAAACCCTTTAACTGCCCATTTAATGAATTTATCGACACAAAAATTAGTATGAGGATTTAGGAGCCCCTAGGTAAGTTAACCGATGAATATTAGCGCAAACGGTCAACTGGTTTTGGAGGAGGAGCGAAAAGTAATTGATTAATTCGATGTGGGGAAGTACACTGGCGGTGATTCACCGACTTTTTGGATGCAAACTGAGCATTTTTCAACACTTTTTTGGGATCAATTTAGAAGGTGAATGCAGCTAACTAAACCAATAACTACACTTTTCATTCTTCCAATGACTACCCCCACAAAATTCAAGTAAGCTTGTTCGGAAATTAAAGGATAGTAATTATTCAAATTTCAATCGGTTATTAATATTCACTTGAAGACGTTATGACTGCGTGTAGTTCCTATCTCCGCCGCACAACTAAACGAGTTCTTCAGTTGCGAAATCGTAAAAAATGTAGTTATTTCTTCAATATTTTCTTATTACCCTTTACAGAAGCACTGCAAACAATGTGCGTTTATATGTCTCGAATTAGTTCATTATGTAAAGAAAATAATTCAATGTTACTTGAAGCATGTCTTTAGTAACTTCTTGGGATTCCTAAAGCACCATCCATCCTTCTTTAAAATTATTTTTCACTGCCTACATATCACCCTTTAATTTTGTGTAAAGTTTCAGCAATAAAGCTTCAAAAGTTTCCCAGATATCGGTGTGAACATACGAACCATCGACCTACGGAACCCTAAACAGGAGAGCTACCTTTTAATTATTGTTTAAAGATAAATGATAATTATGAAAAAGTAGCTAATCCTTTATAAAATAGACTTAGAGATACCTTGAGTGTCCGTTCGTGTGCGGCCAGGTCGTAGATGTATATGTGTCGATCGTTGGCACCAGCAAGGAGCTCAGTGCCGGAGTTGGAGAACTGAAGAGAGAAGACACAGAACCTGCGTTCTGCAGGACAGAGAGGCAGTGCCGTGTGGACCCCGCTCTCACCGCCCTTCACTTCCACTAGGTGCACTGAAATCAGACAATCAGCTTACTCACCATCCGAACAGGAAAAAGCAACGGTGTACACGAGGCTCTCCATGACACGTCTTCAAACGTATTTTGACATTCAGCATCATGTAGTAAAAAGGTGATTTGTGTTCGGGCGCCGCTTTGAGATATTCAACTTAATTATTTTCGAATAAGCTGATGATTCGAAAACATTAGGTGTTCGATTACTTTCAATATCTTGTCGGTACTATTTTTTTGTCAACTATTTGGTATCGTGTTGCACATACATATATTAAATAAACAACGAAATTGTATTTGTCTACGCTGTCGACGAAAACAAAAATCAGAAAAAAATGGACCAAAAATGGGGACCATACAACCACCAAAACTGACTGGGTCGGGATGATGAAGTTCATCAGTCACCTTGCTTCAGGTCGGATATATTTACAGTTTAGACTCTCAATATAGGATCAGCCCAAATCAAACCGAAGTAGAGATTGAGTTTTCAACGATATATCACATTTCAAGGTTCCTTGAACGCGATCTGATGATTTTCGCGATGATGTCTCTCTGTGAGATTAGAATTTTGTGAGAACTCAAACTCACAACGATTTTAGCAATTAACTTGAAATGCAGATGTCTCGTGTGCTAACTACATATGATTAGATTTACCAGCAATCGAACGAAAATTATTATCAATTCAGAACAACAGGGCCTACGTAAATTTCACAAAGTACCGCTTATATTTATGACCTAATCAAAAATCTCTTGAAATAAAATTTGTGGAGAATAATAAGAGGCACATTTAAATGTAATACTTTCTTCGAAGGACCTATACGAAGGACCTATAGCACCCCATTCAAATTAGACAAAAAAAAATAAAAGACAATTTGAACCCTGATGCCAAATCTCATCACTCAGTCTGCTGACCCCATAGAGCGGCTAGCTGCTGGTCGCCATTTCTGTAAAGGGGTGGAAGCAGGGCACATTGCTGAGATAAACAAGCTGATAGATATACTCACGAGAGGTGGACCAGGATGAGTAGGCTATCTTGGTGGAGTCAGGAGAGAAGGCAGCATCGAGGATGGACCAGCCCACGTCCCGACCTTGCACGCCGCACGTCTCTTTGAAGCAGCCCCCACTCGAACTATCGTACACTCTCATGTACCTGTCTGTGAATACAAATATCTCATATTACTGCTGAGTAGAATACCATTGAAAAAAATGAAAAAGATAAATTAAATAAGTTATTTTAAGACATTAATATTTTGCCAGCACGAATCGTTTATAAAGAAGGCTTCGCTCTTCGCTAAACCTTTCTCCAAATCAATGGTTGTCTTAGATATGGGCTTCTGAATGCACACATACAATATCATATCGAAAGATTCATTTCATCTATTGTTATTAGGGTTTATGAGTTACGCCCACCTCTACTTATAAGCTCTTTTTGAGTTTTTTTCTTTTCTACTTTACACATATTCGCCTATGTTTTTTTACAATTTTACTTTTCTGTACAATGTTATTTTACTTTATACATATGTAAGAGGAAGTCGATGCCTAGCCTTGATCTATTCTTAAATATTTATACAATTTTTCTTGATGTTTTGTTGTCTCCTAACTTCTCTCCTTTACCTCCCTTCCTCACCCCTCCCTCTACTTTGTCTGTGTTCTTCCTCATCACCTCTCATGACATATAATACCCTTCAATGTTGCCATGTTAATGCCCAGTCCCTCCCAGCCCATCACGATGAGTTCTCCGATTTTTTCCTTTCAAATAGCTTCCAAATCATCGGCATCTCTCAGAGCGGGGTCAAACCCTGGATCCCCTCCTCCTCCGTCTCTCTTCCTGACCACCATCTCTTCAGAAACCGGCTAGACAGACCTGGCGGCGGGGTTGCTGTATTTGTCCATCACAGCCTCATGTCGTCTTGACTCCTCTTCATCCCCGTCTCCTTCTTCCCAAGTTGAATTCCTCTTCCTTGAAATACATACTGATTCCACCAAACTCCTTTATGGAGTAGTTCTCTTAAGGCTGGACAACAACAACATTAACTACTCCAGCAGAGTCAAAAACCTGGGTATCATCCTCGACCAATCCCTTTCCTGGAAAGACCACGTATCCTATATTTCCTGTAAATCCTTCCAATCCCTTGCACAATTTAAACGTTCCCGTCACTCTCTATCACAAAGTTCCCGGAAACTCCTCGTATCCTCCCTTGTCTTCCCCCATTACGACTAAGGGGGGTTCCCGGTTTATAATGATCTGAATAAAGGACTCGATATCAAACTCCAGTGAATCCTACGTCAGATTTGTTTTCGATGTCCCTAAAGACGCTCATATATAGCCCTGGTTCTCCGAGTTGAAATGGCTCAAACCCTCCTACCGCCGAAGCCACCTCCTAGACTCCTTCGTCTTCCTAATGCTTAAATCCAACTATCTCTACCAAATGTTTCAATTCCAGTCCTCTGTTCACCAGAGGCACACCAGATCCCGTCCTTCAGACCTCTTCATCCCCTCCTATCGCTCCTCGGCCTTCCACAATTCATTCCTTGTCCAGGCCTCCTCTCTTTGGAACTCCCTGCCTCCCCCAATCCGTCACTCTCCTTCCGTGACTTCCTTCGAATCCTCTCTATTCCAATTCCTCTTCGATTAGGTCTTCATCTCTCTCCTCTATTCTCTAATTCGTCAACCTCAATTATCTAATCATTTAAATTATTTACTTTATCCCAAATTTTTTTTTATTCTCTATTTTTATTACATTTTATTATATCATAAATTATTCGATCATAATCAATATTATTCCTTTTTTGTTCATTTTACACATTTATATATTTTTATCATGCATTTATTTATTTTTTATTTTATCTTATTTTATTTTGACTATTTTTCTTCTTCTTTCTTTTCTCTTCACACTTTTTCTATCTAGCCCCTACTTTCTAAAATTAATTTTATTTCAAACCTTGTCTGGGCATCCTTCCTTCTCTTTTATAATCAAACATCTTGGTATTATGCTCTGTCGATTTGTATTAATCTATTTTATTTTATTCATATTTATACAATTTTTTTTTAAACAAATTCTGTTTTATTTATATAGATACTTTTTTTTTTTCATAATTAAACTGTTAATTTTATGTTCTTTCATGTTAATCTTATGTTTATCTATATTTATAATTGTCTAGTTTTTCACCAATGTAGACCTAATTTATTTATCTATGTATTTATTTATTTTTACATCATACTGATATTTTATTTCATTGTTTCTTTTTCTTTTTGACTCTATATGTATTTATTCTTCGGTCCAAGAATAATAAAATAAAATTTCATTTTTCATCTCTGTTCCTTCCCCATTTTGGCTTATTTGGCTAATATAAGCTTCTGGATACAAATTTTATATTTCCTGTCTATATATTCGATCTATGAGGATACAAATCCAGCACAAGGTCGTATCCGCAGACACAGACAAAATATACTTGGAATGAGGGGGTGGGAAATAGTAAGGGGATGGTTGTCTGTACATTGGCTATTTTTGAAGGGGATGGTTGTCTGTACATTGGCTATTTTTGAAGGGGATGGTTGTCTGTACATTGGCTATTTTTGATAACCATTTGGGTCTTATTCGTTTTGTTTTTCCCATCAACACGAGATGTTAATGTCTCAACATTTTTCTACCAAACTTGATACTTTTAATCTGTCTATTCAGGAATAGGATTAAAGATACATATCATTTCATACCCACGAATAGAGGGAGGGAGAGGTTAATTAGACGCAGTTAACAGTAAATTCATGTTTTCTCAGGAGGGGGATGTAGGGGAGGATAAGCTTTTTATTCTTGTCCGAATACCGAATGTTATCAGCTTCAGGTAAAGTGGACGCAAAGCAAAGTTACTCCCGAGCAACCTGATATTATCAACGTGAAGTTCCTTGAAAGAGAAGCACATAATTAAGTGAATTAAATTCTAAAGAACTGGAGCTAACTACAATAAAGAGAGTATGATGGTCACCCTGGCAGGCAGTGAGGAGACTGTTGCCGTCCTTTGAGAAGGTTCCAACGAATGCTTTGTTTTCGTAAGTGTCCACAGCCTTCATCCGGACAGGAAGTTTGGAGTTACTGATCCCGCATCGCTCGGAGCGGGAGAAGCCGGAGCCTCCCACCAGGCCCCCTGTCTGTAGACACAACCTCATATTAGAAACATAAGTGACAGGCGAAAACAATGTCAAACAAGTGTATTATATAATATAAATATAGTACTTAAACCTAGGGTTAATGGTCCCTCTGGCCTATAATGGCAACAGAAATATGAAAATGTATTTGCTAAGTATTGATAAGAGAACCGGATAACAAAAAGCACAATTCTTCTTGATCGGAAGACAATGAAAGAAAAACTAATAGGACACGACACTATAAGAAAACACCTTTTACTGATGTATTTTAAAGGGCTTCAGGCTTGGGATAACGTGGATACAAAGTCCGCCCCTCCAATCAGGAGTACCATCTTCCTAGAGATATGGCAAACGTTAAATTTTCTCAGCAACTTCAAAAGTTACTCGCGCTTAAAAATTCCTGTTTTGTCAAAAAACGCGGTTTTTACACCTCCACAACCTTTTTTCTAATCTCACCAAATTGCACCAAATTTTGGGATTATAATGTCCCTAAAACACCAACAAAATATTTTGTTTGGGAAAAGATTTCAAGTCGGTCAACGAATTTTATTCAAATCCTCGGATTTTAACATTTAGGTGTTATTTTTTAGATATTTTTTATTAGTTTCAGCTTTTGCTTTATAACTCAAATACGATATAATATTATGAAAGGTCATTGGTACTTTTTGGTCCCTTATAAAAAAAAAAAAGCAAAGAAAATGAGCCCAAGTAGTGGGCAATCTGACTGAAATTATTGTCATTTTAAGTCGAAGTAAAGAAAACATTTTCCCAAAATTTTGTGCTATTTGGTGAGGTTAGAAAAAAGTTATGGAGGTGTGAAAACCGCGTTTTTTGACAAAACAGGAATTTTTAAGTGCGTGTAACCTTTGAAGTTGATGAGCAAATTTAACGAGGTTTAAAAATTTGGAAACTTTATAAACAGACAAAAAAAATCAGCCGAGCAAAAGTGTCTACGGTAAAATTAACAGATTTGGTGGTAATGTTAATATAGGCTCTTTTTTAATCAAAAAACTATTGTATATTTTGGTGTCGCATTTGGCCAATATTGAATAAAGAACAGTTGAATAAAGAACAACAGTTCATAAAGAACAGACAAAAAAAATCAGCCGAGCAAAAGTGTCTACGGTAAAATTAACAGATTTGGTGGTTAATATAGGCTCTTTTTTAATCAAAAAACTATTGTATATTTTGGTGTCGCATTTGGCCAATATTGAATATTAGATTCTGAATCTGGTTGCAAACGAAAGTTGAATAAAAGTCGAAGAGATTGAGACATATAAAATGCAATATGAAGCAAATCTCGACAAATGGTTTATTATCGAAAATAGCATAAAATCACCCAATTTCAGAAATTTAAAAAATCTTGTAAAGGGGCTAACGTTTTAGAAAACTTCCTTTTTCATAGAGTACTGTCACTGAAAAAAAAATCAGCCTTATCCGCGACATGGAAGCGCAAGGTTTGGACGAAATCTCGCCCAAATATATATATATGGTATTAAATAAAACAGGATATGAAGGATGCAGCAATTATTGACCAACTATCTCCCTACCTCACAGCCCTTCAGTTATAATCCTGTCCCCCAAATTCCGTCTACTCCTGGTCACTCCCCCCAAACATGGGACCAAGGTACTGTGTTCTAATGTATAAGTAAAGTACTAAATGAATGTTTTTATATTTCACCTCTCTCTTGGTGACCATGTCCACAATAGACCTGATGTGGGGAGCAGCACCTCGGGGGTACACGCCACACGCCTTCTTCGTCAGGTGGCATACCTCACTTTTCTGAAACAATAAGAATATTTTTTTTTAAATGCAATAATAAAATGCACTTTTCTCAACTTTATAAAATCAAAATAAGCACTTGCCCAGAATTATTACTAGGGCAACACAGATTAACCTAAGTTTAGCCTATTCTTAAGAGATACATTTTCAGCAACGGCTATTCATCTATCATATAAAATGAAATGATTTGCTTTCATTTCAAGAACACTGGAGGGGGATAGTGATACATAATTAAGAAATTACGTAATCCCTAGATGAAAATGAACTATGCTTCTGAGATATATTGAAAAAAAAAAAAAAAAAAATTGTTAATACTTGATATGAAGGTACTCATCATGCAATGCCTTTTAACACAATTGTTTTTTTTTTTAATCATCCAGAACCTGCGCAAGGCAAATATGAGGGAAGTGAACCGGAGGGGAGTCAATGGGACGGAGCCCTTAGAAATCATTAAAGATAGTAAAATGAAACGGTATTACATCCAAACATTAACAAATAATTTATAGGTGTTACAAGTTAACATGACATTTGCGAGAGTCCCAAACGCTTACCATTGGCGATATTAGCCTAGATGACATTATTAAAAGTCATAAAACAAACATTAAATCGATAATAACACACTATTATCGGTTATGGCAAAACTCACCAAATTCGCATATATATATATACATATAAAGCAGTCTCTCATTTAATTAAACGTTTTATTAAAGAAAATAAAGCATTCAAATGAGACCAATGACGTAACATTATTGCATGAAGGGCTCTGTGGCTGCGGACAGATAACTCACGATAGGATGAACATATCAACATGAAATTCTAAATGTGTGACCAGAACCTCATGAGGACGAACCCTACTAGTTTTGAGTGAAATTTGCCGAAAGCAAAGGGAGGAGGCCAACTAAAAATGTTTGGCAATGCAATGACTGCATCGACACGAAACTACATATATAGGTGGTTTTAGAGGCATCTATGGATTTTCAGCCAAATTAATCAAGTTTAGAGGGAGAGTGGAACTTAGTTGATTGCAAATAATGGGAGCTGGGGAAGTACCTTGACGGTAGTAGTATATTCTCCATCATTTTCTAGATAGTCTAAAATATTTTTTGAGAATCTAGAAAAATAATATTGTGTACATACAGGAAATGAGCCAAGCCTAGAGAAGGACGGAAACACTCGAAAGGTTGTCCAAAACCGTCAATAGAAATTTCTCTCAATTAAAGGTCGATTTTTCCTGTTGGTTTCCTTCGTTAATAGAACAATTAGTCAACCTAGTACATGACCAGTTGGGAATGATTGCCAAGTACACACAATGAAAACTGAAATTAATGTAAAATATTTTATATTTCAAGAATAAGTACTAGAAATTATAATTTGATTTAAAAAAATAAGTGAAATTAAGTGCATAGAAAATTGCTATTTGAATTCGTTAGAAAATTAGGAAAACCTAGCTGCTACCCCTCAGATCTCACTCCTAGAACCGCAGCCTCAATAACACACCCCACTTCTTGAAAATATGCTGGGTAGTTCGTACTATAAATATTGTATCTGGGGGGACCACGTTGTTCTATTCCATTTATGGAAGAGAATAGAACACGGGTCTCCAATTACAGAGATAGAATTTAATGGTAACATGGGGTTGGGAAAAAAACTAAAATCCGTTTATAGAGAGTTTTCATTAATCCAGGATGCGATTAACCAGGTTCCATTTTACCTATAGATGAACATAATTAATATATATGTGTGTGTGTGTGTGTGATACTCACGGGTAGATTCTCGAGACAGGGAGTTCCCGGGGCTGGAGGCTTGGGATAAGCACCAAGGTAAGGCTGGTCCCGTCCTAGGATCCTCACCTGACCACTGCAAACAGAGGGACAGGACAGGTTAGTGGACAAGAGTAACACAGATGAAGAGGGCAGACTTGAGGCGGGACCAAGGTTTCATATCAACGGGGACAGGGGATCTCATAGATAAAGGTGTTGGGCGGGGGAGTGGAAAAGGAGGGGATCTTACAGATATGAGAGTGTTGAATGGAAAAGGAGGGGATCTTACAGATATGAGAGTGTTGAATGGAAAAGGAGGGGATCTTACAGATATGAGAGTGTTGAGTGGAAAAGGAGGGGATCTTACAGATATGTTCAGCAGAGGAGGGGATCTTACAGATATGAGAGTGTTGAATGGAAAAGGAGGGGATCTTACAGATATGAGAGTGTTGAGTGGAAAAGGAGGGGATCTTACAGATATGTTCAGCAGAGGAGGGGATCTTACAGATATGAGAGTGTTGAGTGGAAAAGGAGGGGATATTACAGCTATGAGAGTGTTGAGTGGAAAAGGAGGGGATATTACAGATATGTTCAGCGGAGGAGGAGGGGATCTTACAGATATGTTCTGCAGAGGAGGTGATCTTACAGATATGTTCAGTGGAGGAGGAGGGGATATTACAGCTATGAGAGTGTTGAGTGGAAAAGGAGGGGGGATCTCTTAATAGTTTATTTATTTCATTTATTTAAAAGCACTTCCCAAATCCCGAACTCCCTCAACGAAGATGAACGGGTAATGGTGCACACAAGGAAGGTGCACACAAAGCATAAAAGTATAAATAAAAATATTATATTTTATATAACTTAAAATACTCCCCCAAAAAATACATCACATCGTTATGAAAAAAAATGTATCGATAATTTATAAATCAATTTAATTAATGAAATAGGTAATGAAAATATAATATATATATATATTATAGTTTTATTGTTACATAACATTTTCTGAAAAAAAAAACTTGTCCCAAAGCTCGAACCCCCTCTCTCTCCTCCCAGTTCACTGATGCGTTCTAAGATTTACGGACCACTCCATATTTCTTAAGCGCTTTTAATAAAACTAAGCTAAATCCTAGTAAACTAACATTAATAGACAAACCGTACAGTAGAACTAGGTAAAATTACTAGACATTTTGTAAAGAATAATAACAAAATAATAATGAAATTTCTAATTACCTGTTTATTTCCGCCCGTATCTCTCGGAAACTGGAAAAGAAACAAACAGGTGACTAGAAAATTGTATAAATAGGACAGCCACCCAAGCCTAGTCAACACATCCCAATATAGAGTAAAATCTCAATAGAAGGGGGTCGTAAGGAAATTTGAAGGCCCGCCCCGAGTCACACTCCCCTCATGTAGCCATACTCACTAGTCTTCTGTTGGACGCTAAACAACAGTATCCATGTTATTTTTAGTATCAATAAAGCGGATACAAGCTGCATTAATTGCTAATACCCCCCTCAACATATATGTTCTTCTTTCTGAACTGCAATATTTATATCTCTTTAATAGGTTATGTGGATAGTTTCTGAGAAGCGTATCTCCATTATTTCTTTATTGAATATTAAAATGCTTAGCCGACATAGAATATCATGTAATGTGCCTTTCGGTGTGACATGTTTAACGGGAGGCGGAAGGAGTTCAAGCGGGGGAGCAGTCAAAAGTAGAAGTACGGCCATACCGTACTAAATACTTACCAGATGTTAATATAATAAGTTATTGTTATATGTCGATGGTTCGGAGGGATAAGCTATTTGTTCTTCTTAAATATAACACGGGAACTGCGGTTAGGTAACCTGCTAGTGGATTAGTCTTGGCCTCCTCAATAGGAAGTAAGCTAAAGTTACAAACTAGGGAACCGCGGTTAGGTAACCTGCTACAGTCTTGGCCTCCTCAATAGGAAGTAAGCTAAAGTGACAAAGCAGGGAATTGCGGTTAGGTAACCTGCTAGTGGGTTAGTCTTGGCCTCCTCAATAGGAAGTAAGCTAAAGTTACAAAACAGGGAACCGCGGTTAGGTAACCTGCTACAGTCTTGGCCTCCTCAATCTTCTCCCTCTGTTGGTATCTGTCCAAACCGGGAGTCCTCCTTCTTGGGTCCGTTATCTGGGTCTGTTTACATCCTCTCTTCGGGGTTTGCAAGAACCCTCCCCCTAGTAGCTTCAGATGTGCCGCCCACTTTAGAGTTTACAGCTTACTGGTTCTGTCTTCTTCTCCAATGTCTGTATAACCACTTCCTCCTGCTTCGAGCTAGTCCAGGCTTCGGAGATGTATCTAACAATGGGCCTCATCAGTAGCCTTGCAAAGTAAATTTAAAACAATCAAGTTCTCGGCTGTGCGGGTTCGACAACCGCCTCTCTGTACCCTAGATCAGTGAAAAACACCAAAATCGGGATTTTGGGGGCAAAAAAACAAAATATTTTATTAAACCAACCCCCAAAGTTTTTCAGGCGTCTCGAACACTGAAACCTTGGCTTTCAAAGCAAGGTCGTTAGCTTAAATCAAGTACTTAAAATAATAATAATAATCGTGGTTCAAATCTTGTTCCAACACAGAATGGATTGTCGGGGGGGAAAAAAAATTGGAAATCTACAAGGAATAAATACGTCAAAAAAGATAACATTCAAGTCTGTATTATCACAGAACAAAACAATTCCAAATATCAGTAGGTATTGAAGAAACAAGGCTGTACCCCGAATGGCCTATTTTAGCAGCCGGAAGCACTTACGGCCCTCCAATGTTTAACGAAACTTTTTTACTCAAAATTTCTTCAGTAAGGTACTAAAGTTTGTCTTCTAGGAACAATATGAGAAAATTATTCGACAATAAAAAAAAATTAAATTATAGACTTCGAAATATCTTAAGGTGTTATTAAATTTAGCTAAGTCTAAACCTCATTCGGAGAAAGAAACCTGTAATTTGTAATATAGAAAGAACATTTCTCCAACAATTACAAGCAAAATTATTAGGGAAATATAAATTTTAAATTTGATCATGAGCCACTCAAAAACGTTATGAAACCTGGAAGACAAAGAGAAAGGTGACAATATGATATTGAAATTTTATCACCCTAAATTTGTTCAGCAATACTCCAAGTGTCAAGGCCAAATTTATTTTTTCCTTTTTTATAAATCCAATAGGTGGAATAGACACTGAAGTTATAACTGTACAAATCCGTCAACACATTACGAATAATCAAAACCCTTCAACACTACTTCATGAACTACGTAATCTACCTAATCTTTACTAACTTAACAATTTTGTGCAGTTAAGTAAATTACATATACTTGTTTAATAAAAAAACAATCACAAAGAGAACAAATGTCTTGATATGCAATAAAATTACACCCGGAAGATAATCAAATGAAACAATGCCATTGTAGCTATTAAAATTTATCCTTAATACAAACGTCATAAACACATTTACGAAGAAGTATTTAATGCAGTGAAAAAAGTAAGACTTAAAAGAAAGTTACCTTCTAATTAAGTATTGCAGAATAGAGGCGAGATCAGACTCATTGTCCGAACCATCGTCTGAGCCAGAAGTGTCTTCATTGGGTCTGTTATCATTGTTAGCTCCGGCCATGATTACCGACTTAGATATTCCCATTAATAATAAAATAAACAAATAAAATAAACCATATTTAACAATGATTATGTAAACAAACTTTAACAAGACTAATTCCTTCAAATTGACAACATTGAAATACTCATCAGAAGGTTTACGACGTAAACTAACCTATCCGGTTACTATCCTATCTATGCGCAACTCAATCCACTGCCATTCTGATAGTAAAATACATATGTTTATTTGAAATATTTTCTACTTCTTATAAAAAGGTAATTCAATAAAAACATTTAATCATTAATTATTTAAAAAATACTTACTGTTCTTATATGAGTATAAATGCTTGTCTTTACACATTTCGTAATTACAAGGCATTATGATATGAAGCCGCCATTATTCAAGAAAATTAATTTTTACGTGGACTTAGATTTAACTAATACGATAAAAATGATTCAGATAAAAGAAAATTATTAAATTACAAATGTGTATTTTTTCATAAGCTACAAATTCTTGGAAACCTATTTTCACAATTCGATCAGTTGCCAAAATTATTCTTTGAATATTAATCGTTCGTCAATTTTTATACTATCATATTATTTATTTTGACCTGTGAAGTTAGCAAATTCAAGAAGCTATTTTTAAAATTCTCATTCATTAAAAATAAAATAGTTTTGTTGATTTATTAGATAATATAATGGATAGTAAGTCAGAGCAGTTGAATCCATCGAACACCGTTCAGGAAGGAGTTAAAGAAATTACAAAACCTCCATGCACAGCTGAAGATATGTTCGAGGTATCATTAATAGAGACATTTTCTTGGACGATTGTCCAGCTTTTCCAAATTTTTAGGGTTGTCCTTCTTCATTTAACTAACCTCTCCTTACTTCAGGACAGTTCTGAAAAACTTATTTTCATAGCTCCAGTAGGACATAACAACAGGCCAAAAGGGTTCCGTTTTTCGGTTCACGACCTGTGGAACACTAAAAACCATTTTTATAAAACCACCCTGGTACTCTTTATTGATAATTTATGTTCTGTAACTTTCGCTAGCCAAGACCTTCGTGGGTTTAAGGGGAGTTTAAGGCAGTTTCGTGTACAGTTGTGGTAAAGTAATGAATGGCGTCGTCGAAGTCACTGTTATCTGTCGGTATAGTCCTTAGGTCGAGTCTGTCGTTTATGAAACGTCTGAAGCTGTCCCAGTCTATAGGTCCGTTTATAAGAGAGGGTCGAGGGGGAATAGGCACAGGTTTATACTGTACTTGGAGAAGGAGAGGGCTGTGATCCGAGGAGAGGTCGTAAAGATTAGTGATCTTTGTATGGGTGGGGTTAATGCGTGAGATGAGGAATATGTCTGGGGACTTGGTGGTTGAGGAGGGCCAGTAAGTGGGCTCTCGGGAGGCCAATACCTCCAGCTGGGAGCTGTTGACTAATCTGAGAAGGCTCCTTCCGCGGGTCACTGCAACCCCAGTGTTCATGCTTGGCATTCAGATCACCATCTAGTATGAACCTGGAGCCAAGGCTCCTCGTAAAGGCGGTCAGAGCCTCATAGGATACTCTTTTGTTTGGAGGACAGTATACAGCTGCTATGGTCAGGGGATAATGATTTAATGGGAGGGATATGACTGTGGCTTGCAGAGAGTCTGTGGGTTGATGAGTTATGATGCTATGTTGTAGGCGTGTGTGTAAGAGAATTGCCGCGCCGCCATGGGCTGTACCATTCGGATGATCAGTCCTAAAGGTGATGTAGTCTGGTAGATGAAAATAAAGGGCAGATGTTAGATGAGTTTCCGTGATCAGTGCAATGTCTACTTGTCTGTCATGTAATAGTATATTTAGTTCATGTCGGTGCGAGATGAGACCATTCGCGTTCCACAGCAGTACTGAGAGATGTTTGTGTGTTGTGTTGGTGTTGTTGTTCATTTTGAAAGTTTGGGCAGGAGTTCGGTGACGAGTTTTGTGATGAGTGAGTCGAACTTATTGAGGAATGTGGTGAGTGTCGCGGTAATGTTGAAGTCTGATTTGGATGGAGGTGGTATAAAGGCGGGGACAGGGTGCCGCGGCTGCTAAGATGTTACCTGGCTATAGGACCGTCCTTCTTGCTGTGGCTGCTCTGGGTTGGGCTGCCGCTGCTGTCCTGACAAGGCTGGATAGCTGGCCAGGGGAGGGGCTTCCGTGGTCCAGATGGTGTTTCTTGGCTGGGTCTTGTTCCGCCTGTTCTTTATCTCCTGGTAGACGGAGCAGCCTTGGAAGTTGGCTGGGTGCGGCTCTCCACAGAGAGCACACGTGGCCGGTGTGTCCCTGGTCTTAGTGCAACATGAAGTAAAGTGCGGTTGGCCACATTTTAGGCACTTCTGTGTATGGTTACAATCATTTTTTGAGTGGTTATACTGTTGACATCTGTGACATTGTGGCATGTCTCGTCGAGCCCAGGGCTCTTCTATTATAATTTTTTGATAATTCAATGTTTTTACCTCAAATATTTTTTGTTGGTTGTTGTCCGGGCTTGGTTTGAGGTCCACAAAGAAGACCGGTAGTGGTGTCTTTGTCTGGCGGTGCTGAGCATTGATCACTCTGCTCACACTGAAACCTTTCTGTTCCAGTTCTATTTGGACATCTTCAGTAGACGTAGAAGGGTGGAGCTGCTTAATTACTACTCGGAACTCTTCTTCTTGGGGCAATTGGTAGCAGTGGAATTCTGCTTTTCTACTTTCTAGATATTTTACAGTTTTCCTGTAGTCGTCTGAAGAATTTGTAATGATGATGGTTTTGGAGAGATTTGGTTTGTACTGAGAATTCTGTGGCCAGAAGTTGTGTTGTCGTTCGTCAGAATTTCGATATTTTGCAGGTTCTTCGTGCATATTTTGGGTGGTCTGGGCTGGGCTCTGGCTGGTTCCGCCTCCTGCGATTGTTCTTCCTCCATGTCATTGTTCTGTTTGTCTTCAGTGGCCAGCCTCACGAACGGGTTTGGTCTTTGAAAGTCTACTATAGGTATATTGGTGACGTTATTGAAGTACTTACTTGTCTTTTGGCTGCTCCCCTTGCGTTCTTTTCATTTTGGCTGGACTGCCTCCACTAGGTCTGTCCGGGTCCCGCACTGGCATCACTTCACTGTTTTTCAGTTCTGTTTTAGCCTTTGATGGCAGACCTTGTTCCTTAAACTTACACGAAGCCTTTTGCTGCACTTTTTTAACAATTATTTTCCCTAGTTTCACTTATTTACACTAAAAAACGATAAAACTTTACAGAACACAAATTAACCTGTACAGCTTGTTCAATTGCAACAGCTGTTCACCCTGTTTAAAACATAGGTATCATTATTTCATCCGACTTATCCTGGAATGCTCATTTAAATTCAGTCAGTAAAAAAATGTATTATTCGTTGTTCAATCTGAAATCGTTTGGGTCCGGAAAGCAATTAATGAAGTCACTAATTTTACCATTTTTTGTGTTCTGTTGCCCTCTGTTCTTTTTTCACTATCAGCCCATTCTCTTGAGCGACTGAAAGTATCCTTTAACAACGGTACTTGATACATCCTTAATCTTTCTCCTACGTGTCACATATCCATAACATATTGGGTCTGAAATACACTCACTTCTACAACTTACATGATTGAAACTAGTTTTTTAAATATTACATCCCAACAAATACCTACTGCCTCCTTATCTCTTAAACTCGTTTCTCTTCACACCCAACAAAAGACTTTCTTTTACGGCAGTGTCTCACAAATCATAAGTCTTACTATTTTTCCTATTTTGTTGCTGAAGCAAGAGCTTGGAATGCTCTCTCCGCGCATGCTCGTGCGCTCCCGTTGCTTGCGGCATTCAGCGATGCAGTGGTCATCTTTCTTCTCAAATTTTCCTTCCTTAATTACCTTTGAATTATCTCTCAAAATAAATGTCGTATAACCATGCCCATCTACAACCGTTTTGTTTTATATTTTATCGTTTGATTTTTAATTTTGTAATTTATAGAAATATATGCCTACTATTTAAAACACTAATATAATCTTATGTATATATATTCACATCCTAAATAAAATCCCAATCCGTAAGTCTCCTGGATTTGACCTGATCACAGGGAAAATCAGTCTCAATAACTCACTCAGCTATGACCTAACATGTATCGATGGGAAATTCCCAGAAATGTGACTGGACTCAAGTATTAGCACAAAACTAGCCTCACCTGTTTTCTGAATTGTGTACAATGATATATATTTCAGATTTTTGGCACAAACGTTTCTGTAGTGTTTGCCTGAACATGTTTGCAGCATTGTTCGAGGGCGACCTTAACGTTGTATATCTATTTTCCTTGCGGGGTTTAATGTCTGTCTGTTGTGTGCCTACAGAAGGGCCCTCAGAAGGTGAGGCGATACTCGAAGCAGGAGGCACAGAGGCAGCTGGAGAGAGACATGCAGCCGTCCTTCGTCTGGGGTCAGTACAAGGGTCCCTCAACATTTCCAATATTCGCCAGTTTCCCATATTCATGGGAGGTCCAAAGTAGAGCTAAGAACAGAAAACGGGTGGAGGGAGGATGAGCAATGGCTCTGTCTCTTCATATGTCTAGCTAGACTGGATATAATCAAATTTTAAAACAAATTTTTTTTTTAACTAGAATTATCTATATAAAAAATTGTTGTTTTATTTGTACATTGCCGAAAGTTTTTTTTTGTTTTATCAGAAATCCGTTTCATATTATTTAAAGACCTTAAGACTACAAGATCAATGTCTGTCTGTATGTATCTTCGTCTGAGCGTCACGGGAAAACACCCGAATGTTTATTCACGAAATTTATTATCTCAGAATATTAAACGAGGAGGGGGTTGTGGGGGGAGACATAAAATGAGGGCTACAATAATTTAAAATGTCAACATATTTATGAAAACTTCGTATTCTAATCAGCAATCATGGTAAAGACAATGCGACCAAATCCCTGCTCTCCAGCCAGCATGGCCACTATAACCCCGCAACATTAGTCCTAAAGAATGGAAGAAAGCATGAGTTCCATTATAAACGCCAGGAAACAGAGATCCGCCTCCCCACCCTTTTTCTCTCCTTACTTTTACACAAGCTACATATTACCTAAACGTAAGAATCCCCTAGAGAACATCTTGGTTGACCAATAAGATTAATAACCAAAATGTGAAAATAAAAATGAATCCTAGCTATAGGGGAAGTTATGTAATCGTTTGGAAATTAGTATAAAATAATTCTGAAATGGGGGAGGGGGAGAGAGAGTGATGTGTAAGCGTGGTTGGTATAGAAAGTCCTGTAAAATGGCCACATTATATACATTTTTTTTTTTTTTTCACTTTTATAGTTATTTATAATAACTATTAACTTTTAAAAAAAAAGTAATTTATAATTTGTTGGTAGGCGATATAAACAATTTTTATTTTAAAATATTTTCAATGGAAATGTATTTTTCATTGTTTAGGCGCTACGTTGTTGGTATTAATCCTATCCCAAATATTATATAGTGTAAACTCTATGTAGCGACACTTAAGGGACTGCGCATTTTATAGCGTTATTGAGAGTTGTCGTTAAATGAAGAGAAGAAAAATCAATACATATTACATTACATTTAATAGTATTTTACTATTATAATATGTATTTACTGATAAAGTATAAAATTTACAAACAACAAACATTAATATTGATACAAATAACATCGCTTATTGCGTATAGTCTGGTATCTTCGTCTGACGTTTTTTGCTGCTCCAGTATTTTAATTGTATTTTCTTATGTATTTTATTCATATCTTGGGATACTGTGGGATCAACATGCCATGCAAGGTAATCACAACAAACAAAAGAACGAATTTCTTAGAATCTTCGGTACGTATGATGCCGACAGTCGAGGTAAATACGTGCTAGACAATAAAGCAACATAATAAAAAACAAAAGAACGTACACAGCTGCAGTTGTTATTAATTTGGGCAACTTGAAAGTACTGTTTATTGCTTAGTAATGACGTATTGGGTGTGATGCTATATAGAGTGTATCATTGTATGAACAACAAGGTAAACCAACCAGATTCAAGTTATTTCGATGTTTTAGGGAGTTTGTCGTTAAATCGAGTGACGTTTAATGGAGTTTACACTGTAGGTTAGGTTAGGTTTTTGACTCATGCCCGGGCTTTAACTACGCGGTCATATCGCCTACTACCAGAGCGATCTTTCGTCACTCTGGTGGACATGAGCCCGACTCTACTGTGGGAGTCCTAAATTTTGCCTACCCTAAATTTTTATTCACCTAGGGTAGGGGTTAGGGGTCTTTGACGAGTACCTGACATCGTACAGGCTCGGGACCATCGCTTAACGTCCCATCCGAAGGACGGCGTGCTTAAGTTTATTTACCTCCCAGATAAAATAAACTAAGGGCCTCGGTCGGGTTTCTAACCCACGTTCTTGAGCTCAGAAGTCAAGCACGCATACCACTGAGCTACCGGCGCCCTCGGTTTACACTGAATATTTTTTTCTTCCGAGAGCTGATCGTGTCACCGCGGCCAGAGTAGGCCTATTGTGGGCTAAGTACATATATACTCAACAGCACATACTATTTAAAAATATATCAGAGCAAATCTAAAAAAAGAGGAAATGTCAGACACGTTAGATAAGTAAAAACGTAATAGGTTATCAATTTTTTTTTTCTCTAATTATTGGAATAAGGAATAGAATAATAAAGAATATACACTATTCTGTTGATGCGATAGAATAGGCTGATGTTTTGTCTCAGGGTACCGGCGTGCAATGACCACCAACCAGGAGTACGGACTCTGGGCCTCTGATCCGTATCTGGAGGACAAGGACTGGTACAAGGTGAGGAGGTACCCAATCAGGTCTTCATATCCAACCAGGTGAGTTACCGGTTCGAATCCCACAATTCTTATAATCCTTCTTTTAGCCCGATACCGGCCAGGTTGGTGTGGACACGTAGGGACCTAAGCATTCAACTAAGCACCAGTTTTGTGAACATTTCATCCAAATAGTGAGTGTACACCACTGTGTTAGTGCTAAAACCGTTTCTACCTATTTTTACAGGTACCGTGATGCGATGATCACAGGCATTGATCACTGAAGGCTGCTCTATCCACCTAAGGACCAGTTTTGTGAACATTTCATCCAAATAGTGAGTGTACACCACTGTGTTGGTGCTAATACCGCTTCTATCTATTTTTACAGGTACCGTGATGCGATGATCACAGGCATTGATCACTGAAGGCTGCTCTATCCACCTAAGGACCAGTTTTGTGAACATTTCATCCAAATAGTGAGTGTACACCACTGTGTTAGTGCTAAAACCGCTTCTACCCATTTTTACAGGTACCGTGATGCGATGATCACAGGCATTGATCACTGAAGGCTGCTCTATCCACCTAAGGACCAGTTTTGTGAACATTTCATCCAAATAGTGAGTGTACACCACTGTGTTAGTGCTAATACCGCTTCTATCTATTTTTACAGGTACCGTGATGCGATGATCACAGGCATTGATCACTGAAGGCTGCTCTATCCACCTAAGGACCAGTTTTGTGAACATTTCATCCATCATGAGTTCGCTGGCTTAGTTAGTGCAAGGAATGTAACAAGATAGGGCGATAATAACCGAAGTAGTTCTTCGTCCAAAATAACCAACCAACCAACCAATTTCATCCAAATAGTGAATGTACACCACTGTGTTAGTGCTAATACCGCTTCTATCTATTTTTACAGGTACCGTGATGCGATGATCACAGGCATTGACCACTGAAGGCTGCTCTATCCACCTAAGGACCAGTTTTGTGAACATTTCAATCCAAATAGTGAGTGTACACCACTGTGTTAGTGCTAATACCGCTTCTATCTATTTTTACAGGTACCGTGATGCGATGATCACAGGCATTGATCACTGAAGGCTGCTCTATCCACCTAAGGACCAGTTTTGTGAACATTTCAATCCAAATAGTGAGTGTACACCACTGTGTTAGTGCTAATACCGCTTCTATCTATTTTTACAGGTACCGTGATGCGATGATCACAGGCATTGATCACTGAAAGCTGCTCTATCCACCTAAGGACCAGTTTTGTGAACATTTCAATCCAAATAGTGAGTGTACACCACTGTGTTAGTGCTAATACCGCTTCTATCTATTTTTACAGGTACCGTGATGCGATGATCACAGGCATTGATCACTGAAGGCTGCTCTATCCACCTAAGGACCAGTTTTGTGAACATTTCAATCCAAATAGTGAGTGTACACCACTGTGTTAGTGCTAATACCGCTTCTATCTATTTTTACAGGTACCGTGATGCGATGATCACAGGCATTGATCACTGAAGGCTGCTCTATCCACCTAAGGACCAGTTTTGTGAACATTTCATCCAAATAGTGAGTGTACACCACTGTGTTAGTGCTAATACCGCTTCTATCTATTTTTACAGGTACCGTGATGCGATGATCACAGGCATTGATCACTGAAGGCTGCTCTATCCACCTAAGGACCAGTTTTGTGAACATTTCAATCCAAATAGTGAGTGTACACCACTGTGTTAGTGCTAATACCGCTTCTATCTATTTTTACAGGTACCGTGATGCGATGATCACAGGCATTGATCACTGAAGGCTGCTCTATCCACCTAAGGACCAGTTTTGTGAACATTTCAATCCAAATAGTGAGTGTACACCACTGTGTTAGTGCTTCTACCTATTATTGTCGAAGTAAAGTCGAACTATGTTGAAGAGCCAAATATATACCTACACTAAAAAGGAATATTTTTTTTTATTTGATAATATATCCAGCTATCTGGGTCAAAATAAAGTTTATTTTTTATTTTTATAACGCCCACCCTTATTTTGGTCTGTTGGAGGGCGGCTCATTTTACTTTCCCTGATATAAGAAGTATAAGGGAGGTTATGTAATCGGTCAAAAATTTGAATCAGAGTTTTCAATGGAATTTAATGTTTTCTGACCTATAGATTCCAGATATGAAAACAAAATATTTCTGAATGTCTGTGAGTTTGTGTGTCTGTCTATCAAGACGATAACACCCGATAGAATGAATGTATCTACCTGAAATTTCATGTGTGAATCCAGAATCCTCTAACGAAGACACCAATTGTTTTTTCAGCCAAATTGACCAAGAGGAAGGAGGGATTAGGGGGGAGATTCAACATAAAAACTCTTATAACTGCCGATAGAATGATGGTATCGACAAGAAATTTTATATGTGCGACCCAAAACTTGCAAGGACACCATCTATCGATTTTCAGCCAAATCGGTTATGTTAAAAATTCAAAGCATAAAGACGACAGATTAAGTTTCTGTGAAATCGGTCGGAAGGAAGAGGGATGAGAGGAGGGAAGCTTGACTCTACACCCTAATTACCGATCTTATTAATGTATCGACACTAAAAGTGTGAGTATTGAGAAGCCCCCATGTAAGTCAATCATTGATTTTTTATATCTTAGAATACAAATACATATGAGAATAAAAATAATAATTATAAGAATAAGAATAGTGACGAACATAGTATGATGTTATTTATTAATTGTAAAAAATTATTAAATACTGATGGTGCGAGTTCTAGTCGAAATGTCTGTAGGTACTTATTTCCTAGGCTGTGAAAAGCAAAATATATATTGTAACGCTCGTTTTTTACCTTTTGGATTTATTAATCGCGAAAAGAAAAAGATACTATAAAACGAAGTTACATTCATAAATTCATAATAAAAAAAGATGAGATGAAATGGTTGCTTTAACATTAAAAGAAACAATGAACAATAAATTACATTTTTTGTTAAATTAGTTTATTTTATATCTTAAAATTTCCTTTTTTTTCTATATTTTTTATAAAAAATTTGGTGTTAGTTACATGGTGTGCACACATAGATTTACCACACATACAGGCTTGGAATACTCCAACTGATGGCAAGATGATCCAGTTGTTGTTTCATTTGCGATAATAGGTTGCAGTGGGACTCCTGGGTTTTATCCCTTGAATTATATCATGTTCTGTTCTCTCGACTTTCGTACTCTCGTTCAATGTCTCGTCATCACATGACCATCGATCATAACGTGATACTCTTTATCGGTGCTTCCGGGTCCTCAGGCATATCACTCGTTCACTAAACACATTTTTATTAGTATGTCACTCCTCTAAGCACCTCCCCACTCACACTCTCACAACGAACAACCCTCTTTTTTTACCATGCCTAGAAAACATGGCCTCCTTATATCATGTCGATATTTCATTGGTCACATGTTCCAGTGCCTTTTCAATTTTTTTTCTTTTAAAACCATTAACATATTTTTTTTTTATACAACTTCATGACATCACAGGTTTACATCATTATTTTTATGCAGGCCAATCATCAACATTATTTAATTTTATTGACAGAAAAAAATGCAATACGGATAACCCCTATGCAACCCTAGTAGGCGTGGTCTAGTCGGCAGTAATACTCCCCTCTACTCTCATACATCCATGTAGGTTCACATAGACCGCTACATTGCCTTAACCATGTAATAAAAAAAATATACAATACATATTTTTTTTCTATTTGCATAATTACAATTTGCATTATTGACGAAATTACTTGTTATTGATCGATTACATTCTCTGATCAGTTTGCCTCCATCCGTACTCAATATGGCGACATGATAACTAACGACTATCATGCATAATATAAACAAGAAAAAAAACTACATCATTATCGATTTATTTATTTATTATTTTTTTTCTTTTAAATACTTCTGAGGGTAACTTTTCACTTTACAATACTATCCAAAGATGGTAAAAAGACAATTATGATCTACTATTTTATTTACGTTAGGCTAGATTATGTATTATATTAATTTTTCTTTTATTATTATTAACTAAATGAGGACGACGCTGATTCCTTACTGCAACAATTACCTTACTTTTTTTATTCATACTACCCATCACTTCTCTCTTCTACATACACCAATGCACATCCAAAAATCCAACAATACTCAACCTTTTCCATACAATATACCAACTATCCTAACTATAACATAAATCTCCCTGGTATCTCTTAACCATCCTAATCTCCTTGGATCTTCGCCTACTACCATAAAATACTCATAATCCAATTCCTTCCCACCTATAGGCTAAGCCTAAAAATTTTTAATATTCATTCTTTAATCCTTCCTTCTATTTAAAAGTACAATTCCCTCTCTCCTTTCAATTATCTATTTTTTTTCTTATTTACTTCCTTCATTACCATATTTATTTATTATTTAATATTCCATTTACCAATATCAATGCTACTTTTCTCAATTCGTCTATTTATTTCCATCATTTCTACAACAACTAGACATAACCCGGATAATTATTTATATTTTCAATTCCTTTTATTATGGTTATTTTATTCCTTTATTTTTTTACTACTTTTATTTACACTATTTCGACTTACTTTCCCTATTGATTTACTGTACTAATTTTTATATAATGCTTTTAAGATGATATTCTTAAAAAAAATATTCTTATAACATTTTCCCCGTTTCACTTACAAATTTTTTTTTTTTTTATTATTATTATTATACAGAATTACGTTCCAGGTTATATTTCAATATTATATGTTTTTATTTTTTTATTATCCAATTTAGGACAATTCCTTTTATCAATCTATTATTCGGAACCTACGAGCGATTATTGCTCAAAACAAAAACCATTTGTGGGTTAATATAGCTCGTTTCCGTAAGGACGCCAAACTCCTTAAATCAACAGGGCCCACGTTGTTGACAATTACGGTTTAATAACAATAACAAACCCTTTAAACTAATATTTTTTTTATTATTAATATTTTTATTTTTATCACCAATATACCATAAAAAGAAAAACGCATGCATAAATATCAATAAATAGTTCATCTCGAGACTAACCCTTATATAAAATCTCCCATAACATAACAACATCCACCATTAATATAATATTCCAATAAATAAATATGGTTTTATTTAAAAACATTTAAAATCACAAATTTTCTGTTCAGAATGCAGAGTACACTACACATTATTTACATATAATTTAATTTAATTATAATTTTTTATTTGTTTATTCTTTGACAGAGCATCACCCACTATAATATCCATTAATTATTCTAATTATTTCCAATTACCACAGTTCTATCTCTCATACTATAACATATTCAATATAAAACTCAATAAAATATTCACACCATAAAAATACCTGCCATCAATATTTACAATCAGTAACAACAATTTTCGGACAATTTATAATTTTGTTTTTCTTTTGCAGTTACACATAGTTATATGGCAAAATATTTAATTCAAGCAAAGTTTTAAATTTCGAGATCATCAATCATTTCAAAACGCCGTAAAACAATTAATTAAACATTTACAGCTAATAGGAAATTTTGCATTAATATTTGAAGACAAGAAATTCACGTAACAAAATTTTCTGGACACCTGTTGTTTGTTTTGTAAACAAATGCGACTCTGATCATGATCTTTAATCCCTTCTCAACCAACCGCTAATACCGAACAAATGAAATGTGTTTATATACTTCTATTACTGCATTCAGTAGTTATTTGTATTTCCTGCTGTCAAGATGGGTCGAACATCTTTTGAAGTTCAACAGATAATAATTTTTAATTATGAAAAAGGATTAAGTGTCCGCAAAATCGGTGGTATGGTAGGCCGGAGCAAAAGCACCGTAGCCGATGTAATTCGAAGGTATAAGCACGAGGATCGGATAGATTTGAAATCTTCCTCTGGCCGTCCAAGAGTATTAAACGACCGAGAAAGGTGTAGCGTTGTCCGGAAAATTAACAACAAGCCCTCGAGGAGTGCACCTCAGATCGTCGCCGAGGTATACAGAGAAACGGGAAAGAAAGTTCACCCACAAAATGTTCGAAGAATTCTAAAAGAAGCAGGATATAATGGGAGAGTACCAAAAACCGTTTGTGAGTGAAAAAAATATAAAAAAAAGATTGAGCTTCGCAAAAGAGTTCCAGAATCATTCAGAAATTTTTTGGAGTAATGTCATTCATCTGCGAGGTAAAATAAACTTAAGCACTCCGTCCTTCGGATGGGATGTTAAGCGATGGTCATGAGCCTGTACGATGTCAGGTCAAAGCGTTTGAGCTCTCACATAAACACACGCATGCAATTGATCTCTGATGTTCACACGATTACAAAATTTTTAGTAGGTACATATTATTATGTATACATATATTATATGTATAGGGAAGTAAACAAAAGTAAAGTAATAGTATATGTATACATATATTACATGGAAGTAAACGGACATGATCTGGAAACATTTATTTGTCGAAATATCGGAGAAAAAACGTTTAAATTAGAAAAATTGGGTACTTAGTTTCTTTAGAGGGAAGGTGGAGGGGATAGAGTAGGGGGAAGGGACGGTTTCTGCCGAGGGTCAGCGCTGCTGTCGCTCTCTTCCAACGTCATATCACAAAAATCTAGTTTTCTGACATTACATGACCTGAGATTTCTTTTTATGTTGTGAAGAGTTACAAGATACAAGAATATTTTATTATTGCGGTTTGTTCTATTGCAAGCAAATACTATGTGCTGAGTGTCGGAAAATATTTAACCTCAAAAAAAATCACTAAGTGAGTTTAATATTAATACGAAGAAGTTGTTTGGTATGTTCATACTACATACATAGAGTACGTTAGGGCTTACCAATTAGTAAGTTAGGTTGTCAGTAGTTGCTTACGGTACTAATTCGATCCAGTTTTATAATATTCGGTTGTGAATTAGCCTTTCCAAATTCTGTATATCCTTGGGGGGTATATATTATACCCTTTGCACTTAATAAGTGCATTGATCCCACTTCTGATACAATAGAAGTAAAGGACATGGAAGCAGAGTTGTGCGTGGTAGGGCGGGTGGGGGACCAGCTGGGGGTCGCACCCCCTTGCGTGTCCCAGGCCTTACCCTCCCTGTCACAGCAGGAACATCACCAGGGCCCGTCAGGAGCTGGAGTCCCAGTGACAGAAGAGCCCCACTATGAGCATTATCTTCCCGGGACTGGATGGCAGACGGTTCGCCGAACTGGTGAATGAACTCCAGCAATACACGGAGAACAGTAAAAACGTCCACAAGCACGTGAAGATGATCGCCAAGAAATTGGCCACGATTTGGGATCGCGCTATGTGGAAGGAACGGACGGAGGTCCGAGCCATCGTTCGGGCCGAGGTAAGAGAGGTGACGACTCAAACATCACCCCTCTTCATCAGGAGGGAAGAGGGTCTCCCTAAGAGATCCAGAGATTCTCCCGAAGGAGCGACAAAGGCCTCCAGGAGAAAAATGGACCCTTCAATGACATCTCCGACCAGGGCAACTACATCAGCCCAGGAATGGACGGAGGTAACGAAGAAACGCAGGGGAAACGCAGCACACCAGCAGCAGCAGTGGCAGCGACAGCAACAGCAGCAGCGACAGAGACAGCAGACCTCAACAGCAGCACCCCCTGCTCAGGCCAAACATGTCAAGCAGGCAGCAGCTGGAGGCAGCTCCGGGCGCACAACTGTGACCGCCTCAGCAGAAACTACATCGGCGAAGGGACGAGCAACAAAAGCTGCACTGGCTGACCCTAAGAGGGATGGCAGAAAGCGGGTCAGGCCCGACGCCATTGTCATTAGGAAGTCAGAGGATGTCGCGTACAAAGACATTCTCGCCCGAATGAAAGCCGACCCGTCCCTAAAACAGATCGGCGAGGCGGTCACAAAGATCCGGAGGACGGCGACAGGGAATCTTCTCCTCATCCTAGGGGGCAGCGAGGCCCCCCCGACGCAGGAATTTGCGGAGACTCTGAGAGCCGTACTGACAACATCAGCGGAGGTCACTGGGAAAACCCCGATGGCCGAGATTGTGATCAGGGACCTTGATGAGTCGACTACGGCCGATGAAGTCAAGCAATCCCTGATCATGCAACTCGATGGAACGGCCGCTGATTTGGCTGACGCTATCATCCACCTGAGACCGGCCTTCGGCCAAACTCAGGTGGCGCGCGTCAGGCTGGGGCGGGTCCGTGCTCAAAAACTGTTGGAGGTCGGGAAGATCAAGATTGGCTGGGTGTCCTGCAGAATCAGGACATCAGAACGGCCTCAGAAGTGTTTCAGATGCTGGGAGACAGGACACATCGCCCCGCACTGCAAAAGCAAGAGGGACCGGTCGAAGGACTGTAGGAAGTGTGGTCAGACCGGTCACATGGCACGGGACTGTAAGCCCCGCGAGGAAGGCTCTCAGCAGCCACAAGATCGAAAGCCGGAGGAATCCCCGGAGGGCAATATGGAAGTAGAGCAGGGAGGAGCTGCATCCTCGCTCAGAGTATGAAGGGGATTCAGCTTAATCTCAATAGATGCGGGGTGGCGCAAGATCTCCTTGCGCAGGAAATTCGTGAAGCAGGTAAGGACGTAGCCCTTATCTGTGAACAAAACCGCGACCTGAGGGATGACAGCCGGTGGAGATCGGATCCCACCGGCAAGGCAGCGCTATGGGCTTGCGGGACTATGTCATTCGGGGCGACACCCTGCAGGCGTGGCAAGGGCTACGTCCACGGAGAGATAGCCGGAGTACACTTCTTCAGCTGCTACTTCTCACCAAATGAGCCCCTAGACCTCTTTGAGGCGGGACTCTTGGAACTGGTGAGGGACGCGCGCACGCTCAAGCCCCTAGTTATAGCAGGCGATTTCAATGCCTGGGCGGTCGAGTGGGGCAGCAGGGGCACCAACTCAAGAGGGAAGGCTCTCTTGGAGGCTTTCGCCTTATTGGACTTGGTGCTGCTGAATGTGGGAAATGTCCCGACGTTCACGGGGATAGGTACGGGGTCCATCGTGGACCTTACCTTCGTCTCCCCTACCCTGTACAAGGGAGGTGGGGGCTGGAGAGTGGGTCAGGGGTACACCGCCAGCGACCATCAGGCGATCCTGTTCGAGGTGTACCCTGTCAAGAGACTCACTCGAAGAGGAGACAGAGGGTTAGGCTCACCCCACTGGAACGTTAGGGACTTCCAGATGGACACCTTCAATCAGGCACTGGAGCTATGGCCGCCTGAGACTAACAGCGCCGGCGCAGGGAGTGCCACCGAGCAGGTAGAGGCCGTCATGCTCTGGCTCTCCCGTGCGTGCGACGTCACCATGCGAGTCAGCAAGGGTTGCATCAGGGGCCCACCGGCATATTGGTGGAATGACACCATCGCAGCTCTACGCAATGAATGCCACTCCGTCAGGCGCCAATACCAAAGGGCAAGGAAAAGGAATGGGGGTAGCGCGGAAGTGCTCCGGCAAAAGTTCGCCGAGGCCAGGCGAAACCTGCGCAAGGAGATTCAGAAGAGCAAGAGAACCTGCTGGACGGAGCTGTGTGCCGAGTTGAACGCAGACCCAAGGGGTAGGGCTTACAAGATTGTGACCAAGAAGCTCCACAAGAGCCAGCCAAAGATGGAGCCAGGGGAGGTCCAGAACATCGTGGAATGCCTCTTCCCCTGCAGCGGCGTGGCAACATTAGAGATGGATGAAGGCGGGCCAAACGACATCCCCCCTGTCACAAGAGAGGAAATTGAAAGAGCCTGTCGACACGTCGGTGCCAACAAGGCACCCGGGCTGGATAAAATCCCAAACCGAGCCCTGAAAGCAGCAATGAAGGCCAGGCCAATGGTCTTCGCTGACGTGTACGATAAGTGTTTGAGAGCGGGGGTTTTCCCTGGTCGATGGAAAAGGCAACGTCTTGTCCTGATCCCGAAGCCGGGAAAGCCCCCAGGTGATCCTTCGGCATACAGACCCCTCTGCCTCCTTGATACAGCGGGGAAGGTGCTGGAAGGCATCATCCACGAGAGGTTGCGCGAGCATGTGGAGGCTGGCCTAACCGACAATCAGTATGGGTTTCGACCAGGGAGGTCAACAACAGATGCAGTGGAAGAGGTGAAGAATCTGGTGTGTGCAGCAATAACCGGGACGCTAAGGAGCCGGAAGCACTGCCTTATGGTCACGTTGGACATCAGCAATGCGTTCAACTCGGCTCGGTGGGACAAGATCTGGGAGAGCCTCTTACGGGACTTCAAGATCCCCAGGTATCTGATGAAGATCATCAGGAACTACCTAAGCGAGAGGATGCTGTTCGCGGACACCACTGACGGAACCAGGGAATTCAAGGTCACTACAGGAGTTCCACAAGGGTCAGTCCTTGGCCCCACACTGTGGAACATCCTGTACAATGGCTTGCTGAGCCTGCCAATGCCAGAAGACCTTACCTTGGTGGCGTATGCTGACGATGTAGGGATCGTCATAGTGGCTGATGATCTGGAAAACCTGGAACGCAAATTCCAGGCTGCCATGGAGCGGATACACCATTGGATGAGCTCTGTGGGCCTTTCCCTGGCCATCCACAAGACGGATGCAGTACTCTTCACCGGGAGGAAGGCCAGAACCAACATGTCACTGACCTTCCAGGGTTATACTATCGAGACCCAACCGGCAATCAGATACCTGGGAGTAATGCTGGATCAGAGGCTCACTTTTAGGGAGCACCTCAAATACGTGGGAGCGAAGGCCGCCAGGACATCGGCGGCGATTTCGAGAATTCTGCCCAACGTCGGTGGCCCTAGGCAGAGCAGGAGAAGACTGCTGGCAGGAGTCAGCACATCCATCCTTCTGCACGGGGCCCCGACATGGGCAGATGCAACGAGGATTCCCTCATACCTGAGGCTGATCGCCCCCGCTCACAGGCGAAGCGCACTGAGAGTCGCATGCGCCTACCGAACAGTTTCTGGCGACGCTGCCTATGTAATTGCTGGGCTGCCCCCCATTGACCTCTTGGCACGGGAACGTACGCGACACTTCAAAAGGAAACAAGACCCGGTTCAGGTGGAAGAGGTGGTGCAGCGCTTCGACCACAGGGGAAACCGGGTCTTCTATCAGGACGCGGGGGCCAGCCCTGGTCCAGCAGAGCCAGAGAGGGCCAGGACAATTAGGGAGTGGCAGGAAGAATGGGACAAGTCCACAAAGGGACGGTGGACCCATCGGCTCATCCCTCGAGTCGAGCCTTGGCTCACCAGAAAGCATGGGGAGGTGAATTACCACCTCACCCAGGTACTCACGGGACACGGTGGGTTCCGGGGGTACCTCCACAAAATCGGGGCAGCAACAACACCAGACTGCCCCGCGTGCCTTGGTGAGACGGAGTCGGTGGAGCATGTCCTCCTCAAATGCCCCAGATTTGAGGAGGGAAGGAAAAATCTGGAGTGCAGCATGGGCGCCCCGCTGACTGCTACCAGTTACGTGGACGCTATGCTGCGCTCCCAGGAGTCGTGGGATGAAGGCTGCGATTTTGCAGCGCTCATCATGGGCGGGTTGGCCCTTTAGGAGAGGGCTGACAAGGAACAGTAGCGGTAATAAAACAGAAGAAGGGGCGTTACCAGCCACCCTTCCTCCCTTCCGCGAAGTAATGACAGACCGTCAGTTCCGCGGAAGGGAATCAGGATCGGCAAGGAGGGGGTTTTAGTGGGTATGGTGATGGTGAACCGTCTCGAGTCCCACACTATCCAGGGCTACCTTCCCTGGATGTGCGTCACAGCATTTCCCCCTCCAATGCAAAAAAAAAAAAAAAAAAAAAAAAAAAAAAAAAAAAAAAAAAAAAAAAAAAAAAAATCGAATGTAAGTTTAATATATTTAGTCCCGACAGTCGCGACAAAATTTGGAGAAGGCGTAATGAGGAGCTGAATCCAAAAAATTTAAAAAATAGTAAAACATGGGGGTGGCTCAGTGATGGTGTGGGGGTGTATGGCGTCTAGTGGAATTGGTGAACTGGTTTTCATTGAAACCACCATGACTGGAAAAGTTTATGCCGAATTACTAAGGAGGAATTTGAAAAATAGTGCTGAAAAACTTGGGATTTTACGGACTTTTCATTTTTACCAAGACAACGATCCGAAACACACCTGTGAATTGGTACGTACTTGGCTTTTGTATAACTGCCCTAAAGTTATGAACCCCCCCCCCCCCCCCCCCCAATCGCCCGATCTCAACCCAATTGAACACGTATGGGGTGAGCCCGACAGGAAAATTCGATTAACACCCACTGCTTCAAAAAACGAATTGAAACAAAGTTATTAGAAGAGTGGGGTAAAATATCTCCAAATTTCACCAAAAAATTTGTTTCATCATCAATGCCGAATCGAATGAAAGATGTTATTACACAAAAAGGGTACCCAACCAAATATTAATTAACATTATGGTTTTTGAATTTGTGAAATCGTAAAAAAAACATTGAATTTATTTATAGTTGTTTACATTTTTGTCCGAAAATTTTTGTTACCTACATTACTTGTTATAAAATTTATTAAATTAAAATATTTATTTGTTCTAATCAAAGCTGTTTTTTCTTTATCCGAACCCACTTTTGAATTCTTATTCTTGATTGAAAAATGACTTTAATTATTTTTTTAAATTATTTTTTATTACTTTTGCATTTAATTATTATAATTTTTTATTGAAAAATCAAACCGCCCGAACATTTTTGTTACTGGCTGTACATTATTATGGTTATAACTAAAGTTTATCATTGTTATATCTTTTATAACATTACAGATTCACTACAAAATTCAATAAACAGCAGGACATACCATAAACAAATACACAATCAATATTAACATTATTTGACGTGTTTACAAACTTCAGTTGTTTATCATAAAAGACTCTAACAGCTGTCTTATCCTTTATCTATTTATCAGTTCAACTTCCAAAGACTTAGTTGCCATCTCATTTCTCTTACTTTCTTTTATTTTGAATGGCCTCATGAACGAAGCATATCAGCCATGACTCCAATTTTAAGAAAAGGTTGTTAAATGAAGGGGCACTTTATGGAGGTGATGAGGGTATCACATGGGATCTGGGAGGAACCGAGGGGCCGAGAAGTGGGCAGGAAAATTTAAAACTATATTAAAATATTGTTACTATTAATAAATTTGTATAAGACATCAAATATGCGAGGGATTTTAGAATAACTTAAAATTTGTTGCAAACCAATGGGTAAGGGTAAATTATTGGTAAGAATAATTTCGAAAAGGGGGTCACGGAAACTGTTGGTGAGAGGGCAAGCGAGGATGACATGGTTGGAATCAGCTGTATATTGGGGATCACAGGTACAACTTGGTGATTCCAGGAGATGGATTTTAAACAGATGGGAAGGAAGTCTGGTATGGTTAAATCTAAGTCTGCATAGAGTTGTGAAGTAGGATCGCGGTTTGGAGAGGTGAGTGAACCAGGGTTTAGTGGGTATCTGGGGCTGAATTGCTCCATAGAATGCCCCTTTATTTAACAAAGAACGAGTATAATCCCTCTGCCAGTTACGGAGGTTGAACTTCTTGATATGGGCTGCAATATCTTCGTGACTGAGGAGGTTCATGAGAGATCGGCCCGAGGTTGAGGCCTCCTTGGCCAGCCTGTCCACCGCCTCATTATATTTTATGTTGCTGTGACCTTTGATCCAAATAAGAAAGACATGTATCTGGTGCCGATGTAGCTCAGTTAGTCGGTGAGAAATATCCAGTAGAAGTGGATCGTTACATCTGGAATCCATGTGCTTTAGTGACTTGAGGACACTCTGGCTATCAGAGTAGATTACAGCATTGGTGGCGAGATGTTCAACATATTTCAGCGCTTCTAATATGGCTATACCTTCAGCGGTGAAGATGGAAGATATGTGTTGCAGTTTGAATTGCTCAGCATGGTCGTTATTAGGGTCCAAGAAGGCTGCACCGACACCGCGCTCGTTTTTAGACCCGTCAGTATACAGAGACATCGCTTGAGAGCAATATCCTTTTCGCCAACCAGCCTCTAGATGTATAGGATAACAAGACCAGTCAGTGATAAGATCTGGGTCGGAGATGATGTTGCTGGTGTCACTGAATGGGAGTCGCCAATCATATTCGTATCTTGGATGGGTTCTGTGCTTAACAACATTAAAGGTTAGTTCTACCAATGGGGAATAATTTTTGACAAGTAATGGCTCTCTTTTCGTTTGCCAAAATTTATCCAGCCGCACTGATGGAGTTAAAGCAGCTAGTCGTTCTACGACAGGATGGTCCTGGATGAGGATTCTAGAAGAAAGGAACCTACCGGTCAGCATGTTTCTCCTTAGACGGAGAGGAATTTCTCTGGCCTCAGCTTGCAGAACATTGGTGGGTGTAGAGATCATTGCACCAAGACAAATTCTCAAAGATTTATATTGTAGCCGATCTAGTTTCATAAGATGGGTTTTGGCAGCATCTCCGAAGAGCATGCAGCCGTAGTCCATTCTAGATAATATAAGGGCTCGATATAAGAGAAGTGAAATAGCGGGATGGGATCCATACCTTATTCGACTGACGCTTCTGATGATGTTTAAAGCTCTCTCCGCGACATCGAGGACTAGACGGATGTGTTCCCTCCATAGGAGTTTATTATCCACCACAATGCCAAGCAGCTTGAACTCTTTGACAACTTTAAACTGAAAAGGGCCAATTTGTATATTTTCTATAACGCCAGCCAGTCGTCTTCGGGAAAACACCATTACCGCACTCTTAGCCTCGGAGATCTGAAAGCCGTGGGATAGATTCCAATCGCGTAAATTCTCCATCGCAATGGACATTTTATTTTTAGCTTCTTCTTGAGTGGTTTCACTGAGGTAAATAGTAATGTCGTCTGCGAACTGTAGGATTTGAATATGTGGCGAAAAAATTGTGCCCAAGGAACAGGTGTATAAGTTAAAAAGTAAAGGGCTCAGCACCGCCCCCTGTGGCAGGCCATCAGAGACAGTTAGAGGACCTAGGCGTCTGTCGTCTAGCTGGATGAAAATGTGTCTGCTTTTCAGGAGATTTATAGCGGCTATAATAAATCTAGAAGGAATTTTGAGACGAATCATGGTAGTTTTAAGAATATTGATGTTGACATTACTAAAGGCGTTAGTCAGATCTAAATAAAGAGCTATCATATGTTTACAGTTGGAGAAATTGACTTGGACATCTGAGACGAAGCAAGAAAGACAGTCAAGAGTACTATGACCTCTACGAAACCCATGTTGGAAAGGGGGGAGTATGTTATTCTTCTCAAGCCACCATTCTAGTCGGTATTTAATCATACGCTCGTAAGTTTTTACGATGCATGAGGAGAGAGCTATAGGACGATAGGATTGGGAGTCTTCAGGTGGTTTGTGTGGTTTCAGTATTGGCCGTATTAGTTGGACAGTCCAGTCTCGAGGAACGTCTCCCCGGCCCAGCCAGATTTCATTAAAGAAGTGTAGCAGCGTTTCCATGCCAATCGCGGGAAGCTCCTTCATCGTGATGTAGTGGATGCGGTCAACCCCAGGCGCAGTATTTGTTCCTGATTTGATAGCAGCCTTTAGTTCTCTGAGTGTGAAAGGGCCATTCAGATCATTACAATCAACAGGTATACCACTAACATCTACGTTTTCGGGGACGTATGGTGGAGCAACAGAATCAAGGAACTCCGCAATCCAAGGTCCCACCCTGCCGCATGGCGCCTTAATCTGGGGATTCACACCATACTTTAAACGTCTAATACTCGTCCAAATCGAGGATAGAGGTACATCTCGATTGAGAGATTCACAAAAGGTAATGCAGCTCTGTCTTTTTTTCGTTTTGTACAGTCTTCTGGTGGCGGCAGTGGATCGTTTAACTTCTATGTAATGACTAAGAGACGGGCTTTTCCTGTAAGTTGAATAGATCTTCTTATTCTCGTCGCATGCAGCTCTACATTCTTCATCCCACCAAATTTTAGGAAATCGAAAGTGATTCTTGCTATGAGACTTGGGGTGACTAAAATAAAATGGAATGGAATGGGAAGCGGCTAAATTTAGAAGTACCATAAAATTGTCATAATTGTTGGGAGGATTATGATCAATTCTTCTAGCGAGTTCGGTCCTGAATAAGTCCCAATCGGCTTTCGAATTTGGTTGGAGAGGAGGATTGAAGGGGTGGGGATACTCATCCCAGATGCAGTCGATGTGGATGGGGAGATGATCGGAGCCCAGAGCCTCTGCCAGAACTGTCCAGTCAGAGAAAGGGGCGAGCTCTGGGGACACGATTGTCAAATCCGGAGAAGATGGTTTGTCGGTAGGTTTTCTGATCAGGGTCGGAGATCCGTCATTTAAAAAGCACAGGTTCAGATTGTGAAAAACATAGAAGGTCTGTAAGTATGACTTCAATCTGAGTTGTTTTGAAGGGGTTGTTAGTGATCGGTTGGAGGGGAAGTTGTTCATGTGTTGTCTGCCTCTCTAAGATGGAGTTACTCGTCGTGTAAGGGGTGAAACGGCGTTGTTTAAGTACAGTTTTCTTGTAACTTCTAGTATTTGTATCATTGTTAACTAACGAAGGGAAATCATCCTGGCAGGCGGGAGCTCCGCCAGACAAGTTGTTCGTAACTTGTCCTAATGTGGGATAGTTGTTTTTTATAACAGTGGCGTAAGATGGAGCTGTATATTTAGTGGAATTTTGCTGCTCAATACGATGTCAGGTCAAAGCGTTTGAGCTCTCACATAAACACACGCATGCAATTGATCTCTGATGTTCACACGATTACAAAATTTTTAGTACATATTATTATGTATACATATATTATATGTATAGGGAAGTAAACAAAAGTAAAGTAATAGTATATGTATACATATATTACATGGAAGTAAACGGACATGATCTGGAAACATTTATTTGTCGAAATATCGGAGAGAAAACGTTTAAATTAGAAAAATTGGGTACTTAGTTTCTTTAGAGGGAAGGTGGAGGGGATAGAGTAGGGGGAAGGGACGGTTTCTGCCGAGGGTCAGCGCTGCTGTCGCTCTCTTCCAACGTCATATCACAAAAATCTAGTTTTCTGACATTACATGACCTGAGATTTCTTTTTATGTTGTGAAGAGTTACAAGATACAAGAATATTTTATTATTGCGGTTTGTTCTATTGCAAGCAAATACTTTTGAATGTAAGTTTAATATATTTAGTCCCGACAGTCGCGACAAAATTTGGAGAAGGCGTAATGAGGAGCTGAATCCAAAAAATTTAAAACCAATAGTAAAACATGGGGGTGGCTCAGTGATGGTGTGGGGGTGTATGGCGTCTAGTGGAATTGGTGAACTGGTTTTCATTGAAACCACCATGACTGGAAAAGTTTATGCCGAATTACTAAGGAGCAATTTGAAAAAGAGTGCTGAAAAACTTGGGATTTTACGGACTTTTCATTTTTACCAAGACAACGATCCGAAACACACCTGTGAATTGGTACGTACTTGGCTTTTGTATAACTGCCCTTAAAGTTATGAAACCCCCCCCCAATCGCCCGATCTCAACCCAATTGAACACGTATGGGGTGAGCTCGACAGGAAAATTCGATTAACACCCATTGCTTCAAAAAACGAATTGAAACAAAAGTTATTAGAAGAGTGGGGTAAAATATCTCCAAATTTCACCAAAAAATTAGTTTCATCATCAATGCCGAATCGAATGAAAGATGTTATTACACAAAAAGGGTACCCAACCAAATATTAATTAACATTATGGTTTTTGAATTTGTGAAATCGTAAAAAAAAACATTGAATTTATTTATAGTTGTTTACATTTTTGTCCGAAAATTTTTGTTACCTACATTACTTGTTATAAAATTTATTAAATTAAAATATTTATTTGTTCTAATCAAAGCTGTTTTTTCTTTATCCGAACCCACTTTTGAATTCTTATTCTTGATTGAAAAATGACTTTAATTATTTTTTTAAATTATTTTTTATTACTTTTGCATTTAATTATTATAATTTTTTATTGAAAAATCAAACCGCCCGAACATTTTTGTTACTGGCTGTACATTATTATGGTTATAACTAAAGTTTATCATTGTTATATCTTTTATAACATTACAGATTCACTACAAAATTCAATAAACAGCAGGACATACCATAAACAAATACACAATCAATATTAACATTATTTGACGTGTTTACAAACTTCAGTTGTTTATCATAAAAGACTCTAACAGCTGTCTTATCCTTTATCTATTTATCAGTTCAACTTGCAAAGACTTAGTTGCCATCTCATTTCTCTTACGCTCCATATTTTCTTATTTTAGTTTTTACTTTAATTTCAATTATTTATTTATTAAACACAGCTCAAACACCGAGTGACACCTTCTTTGTTTACATTTATATTATTCATTTTTATCAACACAAATTTTACACGCAAACTAACTCAGGTACATTTTCCCATCACTTAATTATATCATTTATTTTGCAATTATTCATTTCGACAAAATTTAACATATTGACTGATACTTTCTATGTTTATTTTTTTTTTTATTAATTTTAATGTTACATTTTATAGTTCCAGATCATAATCCTAGACAAGCAATTTTTAATATCCAAAATTTCATCGGTTAAACACTTATTATTTTCTTTCTTTTATATTTATAATTTAGTTTACGATTATCTTTTCTCCGATATTTATGATTGTTATTTATAATTATTTTTCTGTCTTTCTGTTCCTGCCTTTGACCTAGGTATAATGTTTTTGAATTTTCAAAATATTCTTCATTATTATGTTTGAAATTTGATCTCTTATAATTTTCATAACTGTAACTTTTGTTAATTAAATTTACACATTTATCTGAATTTATTTCTCTACATCCAAATTTTTTAGGACTCTTACTTTTATTTCTTTTATGTTTTCTTAAGTTAGGGATCTTTTTATGATATAATACTTTTATTTTTCTACAATTATCATAATTATGTTTTTTTATAACACTACCATTAGTTATTATGGTTTTAATAAATTTCAATTTGTCTAGCTTCTTATTAATGTTTATATTTTCCTTTATTTCTCCATTTTCCTGTCCCTCTACACTCATATTTTTATTTAATTTACTCTCGACAGCTTCTACCGCACTTTCTATCTTATTATTTAATTGTTCACATTTATGATTTATTTCTAAACTTTGATCACTAAATTTATCAATCTTATTATTTACTTCATCGAAACGTTTGTTTAAATATTTTTTTATATTCTCAAATTTTGCGCTTACGTCCTCTTTTAATTCATCAATTTTTGAATTTAGTTCTAACTTCATTTCATTAAAATGTTTTGATTGCTGCTCGAATTTTACACTTACTTCCGAATGATTTGCGTTCATATTTTTTATTACCATTTCCATCATTGTTTTTAAACTCACATTCGTCTCACTCTCCGGCTGAAGGCCCTCATCCGTTTTATTTTTAATACTTTTTGGAGTTGATGTTTCTCTCTCTTTTTCTACCTCTTCACTCATTGTTAAATCATATATACCCGATTCTGGTTGGGTACTCGGTCCCTCACTATAAATATTGCTTTCCCTACGATCGTCTGTATCCTCTACCGCAACTACAACCCGTTCTGTTTTCCCTTCTCCCAAGTCCACATAAATAATTTCCTCCGCCATGGTATCAAAAATATACAAAATACAAATACTTAAATTTAAAAAAATCACAATAAAAATTATTTTCTGCGTCACCCTTCACTCACTCATCATGTCCAATATTTCTGGGCGCCATATTTAATATTCTTTATTTTTATGATAATTTACTGTCCTCTGTTCGTTGCGACAATTGTAACGCTCGTTTTTTACCTTTTGGATTTATTAATCGCGAAAAGAAAAAGATACTATAAAACGAAGTTACATTCATAAATTCATAATAAAAAAAGATGAGATGAAATGGTTGCTTTAACATTAAAAGAAACAATGAACAATAAATTACATTTTTTGTTAAATTAGTTTATTTTATATCTTAAAATTTCCTTTTTTTTCTATATTTTTTATAAAAAATTTGGTGTTAGTTACATGGTGTGCACACATAGATTTACCACACATACAGGCTTGGAATACTCCAACTGATGGCAAGATGATCCAGTTGTTGTTTCATTTGCGATAATAGGTTGCAGTGGGACTCCTGGGTTTTATCCCTTGAATTATATCATGTTCTGTTCTCTCGACTTTCGTACTCTCGTTCAATGTCTCGTCATCACATGACCATCGATCATAACGTGATACTCTTTATCGGTGCTTCCGGGTCCTCAGGCATATCACTCGTTCACTAAACACATTTTTATTAGTATGTCACTCCTCTAAGCACCTCCCCACTCACACTCTCACAACGAACAACCCTCTTTTTTTACCATGCCTAGAAAACATGGCCTCCTTATATCATGTCGATATTTCATTGGTCACATGTTCCAGTAGTGCCTTTTCAATTTTTTTTCTTTTAAAACCATTAACATATTTTTTTTTTATACAACTTCATGACATCACAGGTTTACATCATTATTTTTATGCAGGCCAATCATCAACATTATTTAATTTTATTGACAGAAAAAAATGCAATACGGATAACCCCTATGCAACTCTAGTAGGCGTGGTCTAGTCGGCAGTAATACTCCCCTCTACTCTCATACATCCATGTAGGGTCACATAGACCGCTACAATATATATTATTTTATTTATACTTGTTTGAAATAAGTAATCTTTCAGGATGTTATTTCAGAGTCCCCTTCCTTGGGCCACAAAGAGCGCCCCTTCCTTGGGCCACAAAGAGCGCCCCTTCCTTGGGCCACAAAGAGCGCCCCTTCCTTGGGCCACAAAGAGCGCCCCTTCCTTGGGCCACAAAGAGCGCCCCTTCCTTGGGCCACAAAGAGCGAAATGAAGGAAGAAAAAAAAAACATAAATAAAAGCCACGTGAGTCACTCCTACCCCAGGTACTCTTAAGTTAATATAACTCATATCTCCATTATTGTTGAACCTTGTGCTGACGATGGCATAAGCCGAAACTGGTACACATTTATGTATATGTACCGGTACACATTTATGTATATGTACCGGTACACATTTATGTATATGAAATTAAATAATATAAGTGTTCAATAAAAAAGTGCTTTATTTATCATCTTTTTAATTTTTTTAGAAGAATACATGAGATGGGATGGTAGAAGCCAACCAGTGCTGACACACCCTAAAATGTTCATCTCGTACCAGGTCCTGTGACCAACATCCTTTTAGACAATGTGGAGGATTGTCTATTTCATTAAGTTAGACAGACTAAAAGAATTTATGACTATTAAAATTTGAAATTTGGGAAATCAATGAACTCAAAGCGTATATTCCAATTTGCGATCTAAAAATACTACATGTAAAATTTCGTGATTATCCGACCATTAGTTAATGAGTTAGCACTATCTTTATGCTTAGGCCCCCCTTACAACCCCCCTCCCGTTCGAAATTTTGGGACGCCACATAGCCTATTATTCAATCGGGCTCGGAAGGATGCTACATGTGAAGTTTTATGGAAATCCGTCCAGCCGTTTGGGCGTGATGCTGGAACACACAAACCCCGTTTCATCTTCACTAATATAGATTATGCCAGTCGCTCGAAGAGAACGGAAAGATAAGAGCCCCCCAATTCAAAAATCCCAATAACTGCCGAAGTAATGAATGTATCAACATCAAATTTCGTATTTAAAATTTACATCCACTGAGGACATAACCAGGAAAATTTCAGCGATATCAACTGAGGGGAGGGGGGAGTTCCGGGGTGGGGGCCATTTTCAAATATCCCAATAACTGCCGATGTAATGAATGTATCAACATCAAATTTCGTATTTAAAATTAACATCTACTGAGGACATAACCAGTCAAATTTCAGCGATATCAACTGAGGAGAGGGGGGAGTTCCGGGGTGGGGGCCCTTTTCAAACATCCCAATAACTGCCGATGTAATGAATGTATCAACATCAAATTTCGTATTTAAAATTAACATCCACTGAGGACATAACCAGGAAAATTTCAGCGATATGACTGAGGGGAGGGGGGAGTTCCGGGGAAGGAATCAATTCAATAATCCCAATAACTGCCGATGAAATGAATGTATCAACATCAAATATCCTATTTAAAATTAATATCCACTGAGGACATAACCAGTCAAATTTCAGCGATATCGGCTGAGGGGTGGAGCCACAACCCTCCCTCCCGTTCAAAATTTTGAGCCGTCACTCATCATATTTTTCTGTTTGGCCTTCAGGAATACTTCATGTGATATTTCGTAATAATCCGACCATTAGTTAATGAGCTACCGGTATCTGTATATTTAGGCCTACCCCCACAACCCCCCCTCCAGTTCAAAATTTTGAGATATCGCAAAGCGTATATTCCCATTTGCGATCTAAGAATACTACATGTAAAATTGCGTGATTATTCGACCATTAGTTAATGAGTTAGCACTATATTTATATTTACGCCTACCCCCACAACCCCCCCTCCCGTTCTCAATTTTGTGACGTCACACACCCTATTTTTCTATTTGGCCTTCATGAATACTACATGTGAAATTTCATGATTATCCGACCATTAGTTATGAGTTAGAACTATCTTTATGCTTAGCCCCCCCTTACAACCCCCCCTCCCGTTCAAAATTTTGGGACGCCACATAGCCTATTATTCAACCGGGCTCGAAAGGATGCTACATGTGAAGTTTTATGGAAATCCGTCCAGCCGTTTGGGCGTGATGCTGGAACACACAAACCCCGTTTCAGCTTTACTAATATAGATTATGCCAGTCGCTCGAAGAGAACGGAAAAATAAGAGAACCCCAATTCAAAAATCCCATTAACTGCCGATGTAATGAATGTATCAACATCAAATTTCGTATTTAAAATTAAAATCCACTGATGACATAACCAGTCAAATTTCAGCGATATCGGCTGAGGGGAGGAGCCATACCCCTCCGTGCAGCCGTTTGGGCGTGATGCTGGAACACATAAAACCCCGTTTCAGCTTTACTAATATAGACTAGCAGAAATACCCGGCGTCGCCCGGGGAACTTTGACTTTTCTCCCAATATCTTTCGTTCGAACCCTATTTAATTCTTCGACAGTACATTCATGATGTTATAATTTTCAATTATTCAGAGGGAATAAGGCTTATAGTCCATCAGAGGCGGACACAACAGCTAGTAAGTTTTTAGGACCCCTGTGCATCACGGCTAGTATGTGCCTTGCAACGGCGGACCCCACAGCTAGTATGTAGTTAGGACCACTGGGCATAACAGCTACTATGTGCCTTGCAACGGCGGACCCCACAGCTAGTACGTAGTTAGGACCACTGGTCACAACAGCTAGTATATGCCTTGCAACGGCGGACCCCGCAGCTAGTACGTAGTTAGAACCACTGGACATCACAGCTACTATGTGCCTTGCAACGGCGGACCCCACAGCTAGTACGTAGTTAGGACCACTGGGCATAACAGCTAGTATGTGCCTTGCAACGGTGGACCCCACAGCTAGTACGTAGTTAGGACCACTGGACATCACAGCTACTATGTGCCTTGCAACGGTGGACCCCACAGCTAGTACGTAGTTCACAATACTACATGTGAAATTCCATCACAATCCGACCGAATTTTATGCTAAGGCCTACCTCCACAACCACCCACCCTTTCCAATTTTTGAGATTTCACATAATGTATTTTTCTATTTCGCCTTTTAAAATACTACATAGGAAATTTGATGATAATCCGACCATTAGTTATTGAGCTACCGGTATCTTTATATTTTGGCCTATGCCTACAACTCCCCCTCCCTTTAGAGAAAATAAAATGTTATATTAGTTTCAGATGGGACCGAGAGATCATGTTGTGGCAGTTGGAATAAAGATAGCTAACTGAAATATGTGTAGTAAATCTCCCAAGTTTTGAGTTATGGCAATTTTACATAAAAAAATTATTATGTCTAGGTAAAACAGTTTCCTGTTGTCATTCTATTCATATTATATGAAAACCTGGTTAATTAAACCTGAACCACTGTTGAAATACAAGCTTGGCTCAAAATACAGGGCAACTTTAAAGAGGTTTAATTTAAAGCAAGTTTATTTTTGGTGTAAATGCGTTAGTAAGATTAGCGGGTAGGGTCATCAGGAACTGGTGTGCTCTCGTTTCATTCAGATGTGTCTTTGGTGAAAAAGAGACTGTTTGTCGAGAGTGGAGGAGAACCTAGCAAAGAGTTGATTGAGCTCTATCCTGCACCAAAACGGCTGATTAGAAGGCAGTCCTCCGCTGTGGGACAAGAGGTGAGAGTCTGTCAGTCAGCTGTGGTCCTGCCTCTAACCGCACTCTACTCAGCGTCAATATCTCACCGCAATGTATATAAACAAACATGTCAACAAAACACAAATTGATAATGATGGGGCACATCGTGTACCTGGCTTTTTTTTTTGTTTTGGTTTAAACCGGTGAATATTGGTATAGATGCTTAAATATTTAGTTGAACGGATGTCTTTCGATCTTCTGCCGCTGTGACCTTCAAAATCACTAGAAATAGTTTTTGTGTATATTTCATGAGCAAAAATGTTGGATATTTAATTTACTAAAAAAAAGGTTCTATGTTTTATTTTGGAAAAGTAATCTGCAAATTTCGTTAGTAGTTATTTATAATTAATAATAAAAACAAACTCTGGTGAATGAACTGTATAATTTTCAGTGCAATAAAAATAGCAAAAATCAGCGTAGCATAGTACAGCGCATAAACAAATATGAATGGAAAATTCAATTGAAAATAATGGGGACATTCATGGATACGTCACGAGTCAGAGGGGCTTATCCAAACTAGAGCTGCAAGGAGTCGTATATCTTGGAGCTGATGCTCAGTTATTGAACCAAACTCAAGATAGTTTGTACAGCTTCAGAATTTAGAACAAAATATATTCTCAGGACAGATCCATCTTAGTTGGAGGAGAACAAGGCCGGTAGCCGGGTAAAAAGGTCAAGTCCGCTGCCACGCGTATAGTTAATTTTTTTTTTTACAATTTAATAGACAATTTTCAACTGTGAGAACGCAATAAGAAAAAATTATCACAAGAGGAGTTTGTCAAAAATACTTGGGTCAGTTGATGAGACGGCTGGTCAGCACCACCGCCTCATCAGGCAGGAGGTCACGCGACGATTGAGTCGTCGAGGTGGGCTGCCCGGCAAGAACCGGACCGACATTGCTTCCACAGTGTGTTCGGATGAAGTGTCAACTTTTTGTGCAAATTTGAGTATAACTGTTGTGTGACTTCGTGTAAGAATGGTATGTTGAGATCTCGGTGTAATGTTATGTTCGAAACGTAGTACGGCCATTGTGTCATTGTTCCAAGAATTTTGTTTTTAATGGTTTGAACTATTTTGGTGTTTATCAGAACCCCAGAGCTGAACGCCAGAAAGGTCTGATAACGGTCTTGTAGACACAGTTTGTGGTTGAGGCCAAGTTGAGATCGCTTGTCTTTCGACCAGTCCAAATCGCCGTTTAATTTTCTGTAGAGTCTGCGTAACATGTTTGTTCCAAGTCAGTTGTCTGTCAAGATAGAGTCCTATGTATCGTATGTCATTGTCATGTTCCGGAGGGACATTATTCAGTCTACTAACTTGGAAGTCCGGCGTGGAAAGGCACGTACTAGCAGTGGTGCCCAGCGTTCCCCAACCCTTGCTAGCAGGTGCGTCCACTGCGTAGCAAATACTAGCAAGGGTGTTCACCGCTTCGCAATCACTAGTTACGATGACCAACGCTGCTCAGCCTAAA